>CM065803.1:117305000-117476000 GCA_033398695.1 Orobanche coerulescens
ACTTATACTAGTATATTAATCACTTGAGTCTCTACTCGACGCGATTTTACCAGGGACATTTAAATAATCTTATTATTCGTGAATAGCTATTATTCAATTATTATAATATTATAACATGCACACATTATAATAATCAATGAGAAATAAATGATATCAAATAACTTTATTTAAATGTGACAGTTACAAATCTAGGCACATCGAATGTCCTAGGGCACTATTCCCAACAATCTCCCACTTGCACTAGGACCATTCATTCATGACTTTTAGTCCTATCGATATAGCATGCTCAACATGCTTTCCTTGTGAGAGGGGCTTGGTAAGTGGATCTACAACATTCTCTTCCGTTGCTACTTTGCATATTGTAATATCTCCTCGTCTGACGATCTCTCTGACTAGGTGATATTTTCTAAGTATATGTTTGGAATTATGATGGGATATAGGCTCTTTAGCTTGTGCAATAGCACCATTATTGTCACAATAAAGGCTTATGGCACCCTGGATGGTCGGCACCACTCCTAGTTCGGTAACGAATTTCTTGATCCATACGGCTTCCTTAGCTGCATCCGATGCTGCCAGGTACACAGCTTCTGTAACAGAATCAGCAACCGTGCTTTGCTTGGAACTCTTCCAATTCACATCACCTCCATTCAATACAAACACATAACTAGTTTGTGATTTAAAATCGTCTCTGTCGGTTTTGAAACTTGCATTGGCGTAACTGTTGCGATATTTCTTACACGCAAGTGCACATTATCGTTTACAAGTAATAAAGTGATGAGTGAGTATCGTTCCCACGAGGACTGAATCACTTGTTAGAGATATGCCCTCGAATGCCACTCAGAGGATGAGAGAGTGAGAGCATATGTATTGTAATTATGAAAATTTAACAAGGCAATAATTATTTCTATATTATTGTATATCACTGGCATTGTGATTTGATATATAGAATAATAGTCCTTGCATTTGAGAGCAAACATTCTACTCCTTATGGAGATAAGGAGATAAGCAATGGAACTGTTTAGAGCTCGAATGCTTAACTCGTTCGCAAGTCGATAAAACTTAACTGGGCAATAAGTTTAGACAAGACTTGTATAATGTGTACTTTGACATGTAGAGTGCCGGGATTCACTAAGGGTTAGTGGGAGCACACGTTATAGGTATGCTAGTGAGATTAGTATACTCGAACACGACTCACCTCGATTCGGTCACATGGATATCACTCAGGGATTGTCAATGACTAGATCGAAAGGTTGTGATAGGTATACGTAGACCTTTGACTTGAGGTTTCAGTAGGAGATGTGCTTGTGATATTAAGTTAGTCATTAGAGTAGTTCGATCCAATCGCCGGTGGGTGGGTCAACCTCGAAATGCAACTTAGTGGGCAAGTAGCAGTCTCTACTGAATACTAAGATAGAATTCTTTCTGCTGTAAGTGAGCAGGTAAATGTCCTATGCGGTTAATGGCAAATGAGATTATAAGTCTTTGGCCAAAGCATTTAGAGCTAGTTGTATTTGATACATGAGAGCTCGATGATCTCAGTTTGCATTAACAGAAAGCATAGTGTCAAGTTTCAGTAGGGTTTGACTTTTCCGTGACCCTAATACTTGACCGGGACATATGATTGAAGGGTTTATACGTATACGGTATTCACGACATAATGGTTTTGGAATGATCCGATCATTCGTTCTTAGTTGGGTTACGATACGAAGCACTAGACTGGCTAAGTGTTACCCGTACTCCTTGGTTCCTCCCATTGCCGACTAAGACGGACCTACGGAGTCGCGCACAAGGATATTTGATGGATAAATATGTATTTATTATCTCTTCATTAATATTGGATATTAGATATCTAATTTGATTTATTTGATAAATCATGCGGTTTAGTGAATTGAAATTACTTACTGGGTAATTAATTTAATTCATAAATAATTATTTCTTGGAAATATATTATTATAATTTTGTATTTGATAAAATTAATTAATTGGATTAATTAATTAAGTATAAATACATTTGGGATAAAACGAAGTGTATTTAACGGACTAGACACGCGAACGTCCGGTACATGAACTGAGTGGCTCGGCTCGTTTTCTCACCTAAAATCTAGTGGGCCGCCCCCCTCATTTTCCTCCCACCTTGCATGATACTTCCTTTAGTTGTCATGATGTGTTGAGGGGTGAGTTTGAGTTGTTTTTGTACATGAAGACAAAAGATAACATGATAATATTGATCTTTAATATCTTTTCAATCATGTTATAAAACAAGACCATAACTCATCACATGAGAATGAATTCAGCCGTGAGTTCTTAAGGGAAGGGAGAGAAAAATTTATTTTTTTTCTTGTTCATCTTTGAGAGAAAGAAAAGGAAGAAGAGAAGAGAAGAAAAATACCGTATCAATTCCTAGCCGTGTTCTTTGAGAACGAATTGATATTTTATTTTTCCGATCAATATCCGACGCGTAATAACGTAGAGACATTCGGCAATTTCGGTGTTGGATCATTCAACAAGCTACAACGAATTGGATTCGTGTTCGTGTCGGTAACCGGAGAAAGTTTGTTCGGGTTTCACCTTCGAAGATTATATCATCAAAGGACTACGAGGGTAAGTATTCTTTGATTCTCTTCCTCGTTATTTATATTCGTTTATATGATGCTTGATCGGTCCGTTTTTGGGGTTTGATTTTATCCGGTTGGACCGGTTTATTTTCCGCTGCGTAATTCGATTTTAATTATCGAATCCCAACAGTGGTATCGGAGCAAGGTCTATGCGATCGTATATTCGATATTTGCATTTGGAATGCTTGATTTTTTGTTATGATTTAGTATCATAAAAATTTTAATTGTTGATGTTTAATTGTTCATCTAAAAATTATTTTTCATGATTTTATGTTACAATATAAATCTATTTTCTTTTGAAAACTGATTTATTTGTGTAATATAAAAATTAGAAAAATATTATTTTTGGATTCGGAGACGAAAAATGAGCTGGAAAAATTAGCGGACAATGACTCAGTTCTTGGAGGCTAACTGGTCAATGGGCTTTATTTAATTTAAATTGGGAAATTTGGCTGGCTGGTCATGGGTTAGGCTGACCCTGTCGGGCCGCGGCTTGGCCGGGCCTTGTGTTTTCGACTCGTTTTTATATTTCGTTCGATAAATTAATTTTCCGCAAATTAAATTGGATTTAATTTGACTAAAATATAATTATGGTAATTTTATTTTAAGGGAATTAATTTAATGAAATATTTATTTTGTCCGGAGCAAATTAAAATTAACGGTTAAGTGAATTAATTGGATTAATTCTAATTGTTGGATTAATTTTTATTGATTAGATCAATTTTAGATTAATTATTATTGCCATTTATTTTAATGTAATTGTTGCATTAATTTTGAATGGGGATGTAGTTCATGGACCTAGTTTTGAATCGTTTGTTTTGTTCGATTGTGTTGTAAAGACCGTTTTGAGCCTATTTATTTTACTAGAAAATTTGTATAGGATGCAATTTTTCAAATGTAAAATTTATATCTAATGACGAAGACCGGAGGAAGATTCGCTCGAGAAGACGAAGATTCAAGACCGAAGACATGTAATTAGATTACGATGTTTTTGTTCTAGGAACGGTCCATGAACTGCATGTTGTTAGTTTTAGGTTGTGTATGTTTTCATATTGTATGACAAACAAACAAACCGACAAACCGCGCTTATAAACGGATTAATGTGCAAAGTGTAACATATAATCGCGTTAATACTCCCACTTACAAACACTAAGTTATAAAGGTTACGAGGTTTCCTACCCTCCGTCAAACTCATGGAAAATTGAAATCTAAACCGGAATATTATTCTTCCGAGTATGTCGGGGTAATATTTTTGGGGTAAGTTGATAAATTCCTAGAGTGCATTAGATGCCTTTGGTTGTGACAAATCAAACCCCTATAAACCGTATGGGTTGCCGGGTAAGATTCAATTGTCAGACTAATAGGAGTTGATGGTTTAAACTTAGATAGTTCAGCGAGCCATAGAAACCGAATGGGTTGAGGGCAAGTGAACTAGGGGTAAAAGAAGATCGAATCATCCATTAGATGGGTTGGTATTAGACACCACTTTATAAAGAATAATAGAATAGAAACCGTATGGTTGCCCTCTATTAAACTTTGTAAAGAAATCGATCACCACTATGAAGTCACCCAAGACTTCCGGATTTAACATGGGAGTGTGAAATGCCGATAAAATAGTGGGAGCCGAGTTATGAATAAAGAAAGTCCTTAAATTCTTTACTCGGATCATAATTAAATAATCACTAACGAATCTTAAATTATTCTCTGCAGTTAACAAAACTCTCAATATGACAATGAACCCACTCGCTATACTACTTGAAAAGAACGTCCTGACTGGTCCGAACTATATGGGCGGCCGGAACTTGAGGATTGTCCTAACTATGGAAATCTTGGGATACGTCTTGGGCGGACATCCCGGCGGCTCTACAGAACCCGAGCCAATCGGGAAGATGTCGATGCCCATGAGAAATGGGTAAAAGACGACATAAGAGTGCGAGGGTACATGTTAGGCTCAATGACCAATGAGCTTCAACGTGCCCATGAAAAGATGACGTCTTCGAGAGCCATCTTATCGCACTGGCCGAGCTCTATGGAGAGCATAGCCGAACTGCTAGATATGAGATATCGAAGCAATTATTCGGCGCCCGGATGAAGGAAGGAGAGAGGGTTGGGGACCATGTCCTCAAGATGATCTCGATGATTGAGAGATTAGAAGCTCTTGATTTTCAGATGCATGCATCTCTCCAAACTGACCTTATCCTGCAGTCACTTCCTGACTCCTTTTCACAATTTGTCATGAACTTCAACTGCAATGAGATTGCATGTAACTTAGCTGGGCTAATGAACAAACTGACGACCGCCAGATCTCGAGATGAAGACAAAGGAAAGGAAGTCGCACTTGTGATTTCTAAGACTTGGAAGTCCAAGAATAAGAAGAAAAAGAACAAGAAGCAGTTAGGTCCAATAGCCAAGATCGACAAGGGAAAGGGCAAGGCCCCAATGGTTCAAAAGAGCAAGGGGGCCAAGAAAACGGATGTATGCCTCAACTGCGGTGAGCTAGGCCACTGGAAGAGGTACTGTCCAAAGCTTGACCGTAATGCACCTTCAGGTACGGAACTACTGGTTTTAGAAACAAATTGTTCTGTAACTGTATATTCTACTTCTTGGATACTTGATTCTGGTGCGAGTTCTCACATTTGTACAATGAATCAGGATCTGGAACGAAGTAGGAAGCTGGATTCAGGGGAGGTGATGGTCACCGTCGGAAGTGGGCATAGTGTCGAGGCTTCTGATATCGGATCCCTTATGTTGGATTTAGAATCTAGTTTTATTCTTACTTTAGATGATGTACTTGTTTTGCCCAAGGGGCACAAAAATATTGTATCAATTCCGGTCATGGACCGAAAGGGATTTCACTTCTTTATTGGAGATGGGTCCTGTCGTATTTATTTTAGAAAAAAATTGGTTGGTACTGCTACATTATTAAATGGTTTATACCATTTAAATCTAAAGAATAAAACAACTGTGAACACTATAACTAGGAAGCGTGGTAGGGATGAAACGAACCAAGCACTTAAGTGGCATCTTAGACTTGGTCATATCGGTCAGACCAAGGTTCATAAAATGGAGAAAGATGGGCTTACGGGTCCATTGGGATCAGATCCCTATCCAACTTGTGAATCTTGCCTTCAAGGAAAAATGACTAAGTTACCCTTCGCAGGGACTTTTCAAAGAGCTGCTGAAAAACTTGGATTGATCCATACCGACGTCTGTGGCCCTTTTGAAGTGGTACGAGACGGCTTTCAGTATATCATTACATTCACTGATGACCATACCAGGTATGGATTCGTGTACTTAATGAAACATAAGTCTGAAGCTTTTGATAAATTCAAGGAATTTAAAGCCCTAGTTGAAAATCAAACAGGTAACCGTGTTAAGACTCTTCGGTCAGACCGAGGTGGTGAGTACATGAGTACCGAATTTGATGAGTTCTTAAAGGAACTAGGAATAGTGTCACAATTTACTCCTCCAGCTACTCCAAAATTAAATGGTGTATCAGAAAGAAGGAACCGAACCTTGTTGGACATGGTTCGCTCCATGCTTAACTATACTGATCTACCGATTTATCTGTGGGGTTACGCGCTCCTTACTGATGTGCATATCTTGAACAGATGTCCTTCCAAATCCATTCCTAAGACTCCCCATGAGATGTGGAGAGGTAGGAAACCAAGTCTTAATCACATTAGGATTTGGGGATGCCCTACTTATGTCAAGAAGACTAAAGTAGAGAAATTGGAAACTAGGTCTGTGAAAGGTTGTTTCATAGGATATCCAGGGGATTCCATGGGATATCTATTCTACATGCACGAAGATCATAGGATCATCGTTGCTATACAAGCACACTTCCTGGAAGATCAGTTTATTCAGGAAGGAGGGGCAGGTAGAAATATTTCTTTAGAAGAAATAAAAGAAACACCAAATGAGACACCTATGCAAGATATTAGAACCCAACCTTCTGAAATACAAACACAACCTCGCAAGTCTAGTAGAATTTCTCAATTACCTGAGAGGTATGGCTATCTGCATCAAGAGGAACTGGGTGTCCATGAGATGACAGAAAGTAGTCAAGAGAATGATCCTTCTACATACGACCAAGCGATGGTAGATGTTGACTCCACCAAGTGGCAAGAAGCTATGGAAGCTGAGATAGACTCAATGCATGCTAATCAGGTCTGGACTTTAGTAGATTGTCCTAAAGGCATAGTGCCTATTGGAAACAAATGGATCTATAAAAGAAAGACTGATGGAGATGGCAAGGTTGATACCTATAAGGCCAGGCTTGTGGCAAAGGGTTATTCCCAAAGAGAAGGAATCGATTACTTCGAGACCTTCTCACCTGTAGGTATGATTAAGTCTATTCGCATGATGCTTGCCATAGCAGCCCACTTAGATTATGAAATATGGCAAATGGATGTGAAAACGACATTCCTAAATGGATTCCTCGAGGAGGAGATTTACATGGAACAGTCTAAGGGATTCATATCTCAAACCAATATTCATAAAGTATGCAAACTTCAGCGTGCCATTTATGGACTGAAGCTTCACGGAGTTGGAATCTTCGTTTTAACGAGACAGTCAAAGAGTTTGATTTCGTCCAAAACGAAGAGGAGCCCTGTATTTACAAGAAGGTTAGTGGGAGCAAAATTGCGTTCTTAATACTATATGTAGATGACATTCTACTTATAGGAAACGACGTAGGAATGCTCAGTTCTGTGAAAGCTTGGCTTTCTAAAGAGTTCTCAATGAAAGACTTGGGAGAAGCTACCTATATTCTGGGTATTCGTCTCTACCGGGATAGAGCGAAAAGAATGTTAGGTCTTTCCCAAGCCCTCTATATAGAAAATATCCTGAAGCGATTTAGGATGGAAGATTCTAAAAGAGGGTTCCTTCCTATGCAACATGGTGCAAAACTTTCCTTAAAGATGTGTCCTCAAAGTGAGGAAGACAGAAAGGAAATGAGTAAGGTGCCCTATGCTTCGGCAGTAGGTAGCCTCATGTATGCTATGATTTGCACTCGACCGGACATTGCCTATGCTGTGAGCGTAGTAAGTCGGTTTCAGTCAAATCCAGGCGGGAACATTGATCTTTGTAAAGAACATTCTTAAGTACCTAAGGAGGACTAAAGACTTGGTTCTTACATACGGCGGTGGAGAAATTAGAGTGATGGGCTATACAGACTCAGATTTTTCGGGGGACATGGATGCTCAGATGTCCACATCAGGGTATATCTTCACTCTGAATGGTGGGGCAGTTTCTTGGAGAAGTGCCAAGCAAAGTTCGACTGCTATCTCTACATGTCAAGCCGAATACCAGGCAGCCACGGAGGCTGCTAAAGAAGCTTTTTGGATTAAGAAGTTCACTGAGGAACTTCAAGTGGTTCCTAATGCGGAGAAGCCCGTGACGCTGTTTTGTGACAACGATGGAGCTGTTGCACAGGCTAAGGATCCTAGGGTTCACCACAATACCAAACATATTATGAGAAAATATCATTTTGTGAGAGAAATGGTTCAGGAAGGAAATGTTATACTGCAGAGAGTAGACACAGCAAATAACGTTGCTGATCCGCTTACCAAGCCACTATCTCAGAAGGTCTTAGAGAGACATCTGGAGAGTATGGGTTTAGATACCATAGTTTGTGGCATTGAGTGCAAGTGGGAGATTGTTAGAGATATGCCCTCGAATGCCACTCAGAGGATGAGAGAGTGAGAGCATATGTATTGTAATTATGAAAATTTAACAAGGCAATAATTATTTCTATATTATTGTATATCACTGGCATTGTGATTTGATATATAGAATAATAGTCCTTGCATTTGAGAGCAAACATTCTACTCCTTATGGAGATAAGGAGATAAGCACTGGAAGTGTTTAGAGCTCGAATGCTTAACTCATTCGCAAGTCGATAAAACTTAACTGGGCAATAAGTTTAGACAAGACTTGTATAATGTGTACTTTGACATGTAGAGTGCCGGGATTCACTAAGGGTTAGTGGGAGCACACGTTATAGGTATGCTAGTGAGATTAGTATACTCGAATACGACTCACCTCGATTCGGTCACATGGACATCACTCAGGGATTGTCAATGACTGGATCGAAAGGTTGTGATAGGTATACGTAGACCTTTGACTTGAGGTTTCAGTAGGAGATGTGCTTGTGACATTAAGTTAGTCATTAGAGTAGTTCGATCCAATCGCCGGTGGGTGGGGTCAACCTCGAAATGCAACTTAGTGGGCAAGTAGCAGTCTCTACTGAATACCAAGATAGAATTCTTTCTCCTGTAAGTGAGCAGGTAAATGTCCTATGCGGTTAATGGCAAATGAGATTATAAGTCTTTGGCCAAAGAATTTAGAGCTAGTTGTATTTGATACACGAGAGCTCGATGATCTCAGTTTGCATTAATAAAAAGCATAGTGTCAAGTTTCAGTAGGGTTTGACTTTTCCGTGACCCTAATACTTGACCGGGACATATGATTGAAGGGTTTATACGTATACAGTATTCACGACATAATGGTTTTGGAATGATCCGATCATTCGTTCTTAGTTGGGTTACGATACGAAGCACTAGACTGGCTAAGTGTTACCCATACTCCTTGGTTCCTCCCATTGCCGACTAAGACGGACCTACGGAGTCGCGCACAAGGATATTTGATGGATAAATATGTATTTATTATCTCTTCATTAATATTGGATATTAGATATCTAATTTGATTTATTTGATAAATCATGCGGTCTAGTGAATTGAAATTAATTACTGGGTAATTAATTTAATTTATAAATAATTATTTCTTGAAAATATATTATTATAATTTTGTATTTGATAAAATTAATTAATTGGATTAATTAATTAAGTATAAATACATTTGGGATAAAACGAAGTGTATTTAACGGACTAGACACGCGAACGTCCGGTATATGAACCGAGTGGCTCGGCTCGTTTTCTCACCTAAAATCTAGTGGGCCACCCCCCTCATTTTCCTCCCACCTTGCATGATACTTCCTTTAGTTGTCATGATGTGGTGTGGGGTGAGTTTGAGTTGTTTTTGTACATGAAGACAAAAGATAACATGATAATATTGATCTTTAATATCTTTTCAATCATGTTATAAACACAAAACCATAACTCATCACATGAGAAAAGTTTATTTTTTTTCTTGTTCATCTTTGAGAGAAAGAAAAGGAAGAAGAGAAGAGAAGAAAAATACCGTATCAATTCCTAGCCGTGTTCTTTGAGAATGAATTGATATTTTATTTTTCCGATCAATATCCGACGCGTAATAACGTAGAGACATTCGGCAATTTCGGTGTTGGATCATTCAACAAGCTACAACGAATTGGATTCGTGTTCGTGTCGGTAACCGGAGAAAGTTTGTTCGGGTTTCACCTTCGAAGATTATATCATCAAAGGACTACGAGGGTAAGTATTCTTTGATTCTCTTTCTCGTTATTTATATTCGTTTTTATGATGCTTGATCGGTCCGTTTTTGGGGTTTGGTTTTATCCAGTTGGACCGGTTTATTTTCCGCTGCGTAATTCGATTTTAATTACCGAATCCCAACAGTGGTATCGGAGCAAGGTCTATGCGATCGTATATTCGATATTTGCATTTGGAATGCTTGATTTTTTTTATGATTTAGTATCATAAAAATTTTAATTGTTGATGTTTAATTGTTCATCTAAAAATTATTTTTCATGATTTTATGTTACAATATAAATCTATTTTTCTTTTGAAAAACTGATTTATTTGTGTAATATAAAAATTAGAAAAATATTATTTTTGGATTCGGGATGAAAAAATGAGCCGGAAAATTGGCCGGACCGCTGACTCAATGGGCTGGGTCAGGCTGGGCTGGGCTAGGCTGGGCTGGGCAGCCCCTGTCGGGCCGCGGGCTTGGCCCGGGCCTTGTGTTTTCCGACTCCGTTTTTATATTTCGTTCTGTAAATTAATTTTCCGCAAATTAAATTGGATTTAATTTGACTAAAATATAATTATGGTAATTTTATTTTAAGGGAATTAATTTAATGAAATATTTATTTTGTCCGGAGCAAATTAAAATTAACTGTTAAGTGAATTAATTGGATTAATTCTAATTGTTGGATTAATTTTTATTGATTAGATCAATTTTAGATTAATTATTATTGCCATTTATTTTAATGTAATTGTTGCATTAATTTTGAATGGGGATGTAGTTCATGGACCTAGTTTTGAATCGTTTGTTTTGTTCGATTGTGTTGTAAAGGACGTTTTGAGCCTATTTATTTTACTAGAAAATTTGTATAGGATGCAATTTTTCAAATGTAAAATTTATATGTAATGACGAAGACTGGAGGAAGATTCGCTCGAGAAGACGAAGATTCAAGACCGAAGACATGTAATTAGATTACGATGTTTTTGTTCTAGGAACGGTCCATGAACTGCATGTTGTTAGTTTTAGGTTGTGTATGTTTTCATATTGTATGACAAACAAACAAACCGACAAACCGCGCTTATAAACGGATTAAGGTGCAAAGTGTAACATATAATCGCGTTAATACTCTCACTTACAAACACTAAGTTATAAAGGTTACGAGGTTTCCTACCCTCCGTCAAACTCATGGAAAATTGAAATCTAAACCGGAATATTATTCTTCCGAGTATGTCGGGGTAATATTTTTGGGGTAAGTTGATAAATTCCTAGAGTGCATTAGATGCCTTTGGTTGTGACAAATCAAACCCCTATAAACCGTATGGGTTGCCGGGTAAGATTCAATTGTCAGACTAATAGGAGTTGATGGTTTAAACTTAGATAGTTCAGCGAGCCATAGAAACCGAATGGGTTGAGGGCAAGTGAACTAGGGGTAAAAGAAGATCGAATCATCCATTAGATGGGTTGGTATTAAACACCACTTTATAAATAATAATAGAATAGAAACCGTATGGGTTGCCCTCTATTAAACTTTGTAAAGAAATCGATCACCACTATGAAGTCACCCAAGACTTCCGGATTTAACATGGGAGTGTGAAATGCCGATAAAATAGTGGGAGCCGAGTTATGAATAAAGAAAGTCCTTAAATTCTTTACTCGGATCATAATTAAATAATCACTAACGAATCTTAAATTATTCTCTGCAGTTAACAAAACTCTCAATATGACAATGAACCCACTCGCTATACTACTTGAAAAGAACGTCCCGATCGGTCCGAACTATGGATGGCCGGAACTTGAGGATTGTCCTAACTATGGAAATGCTGGGATACGTCTTGGAGGCGTACATCCCAGCGGCTCCTGCAAGAACCCGAGCCAATCAGGAAGATGTCGATGCCCATGAGAAATGGGTAAAAGACGACATAAGAGTGCGAGGGTACATGTTAGGCTCAATGACCAATGAGCTTCAACGTGCCCATGAAAAGATGACGTCTTCGAGAGCCATCTTATCGCACCTGGCTGAGCTCTATGGAGAGCATAGCCGAACTGCTAGATATGAGATATTGAAGCAATTATTCGGTGCCCGGATGAAGGAAGGAGAGAGGGTTGGGGACCATGTCCTCAAGATGATCTCGATGATTGAGAGATTAGAAGCTCTTGATTTTCAGATGCATGCATCTCTCCAAACTGACCTTATTCTGCAGTCACTTCCTGACTCCTTTTCACAATTTGTCATGAACTTCAACTGCAATGAGATTGCATGTAACTTAACTGGGCTAATGAACAAACTGACGACTGCCCAGTCTCAGATGAAGACAAAGGGAAAGGAAGCTGCACTTGTGATTTCTTCTGGGACTTGGAAGTCCAAGAATAAGAAGAAAAAGAACAAGAAGCAGTTAGGTCCAATAGCCAAGATCGACAAGGGAAAGGGCAAGGCCCCAATGGTTCAAAAGAGCAAGGGGGCCAAGAAAACGGATGTATGCCTCAACTGCGGTGAGCTAGGCCACTGGAAGAGGTACTGTCCAAACCTTGACCGTAATGCTCCTTCAGGTACGGAACTACTGGTTTTAGAAACAAATTGTTCTGTAACTGTATATTCTACTTCTTGGATACTTGATTCCGGTGCGAGTTCTCACATTTGTACAATGAATCAGGATCTAGAACGAAGTAGGAAGCTGGATTCAGGGGAGGTGATGGTCACCGTCGGAAGTGGGCATAGTGTCGAGGCTTCTGATATCGGATCCCTTATGTTGGATTTAGAATCTGGTTTTATTCTTACTTTAGATGATGTACTTGTTTTGCCCAAGGGGCACAAAAATATTGTATCAATTCCGGTCATGGACCGAAAGGGATTTCACTTCTTTATTGGAGATGGGTCCTGTCGTATTTATTTTAGAAATAAATTGGTTGGTACTGCTACATTATTAAATGGTTTATACCATTTAAATCTAAAGAATAAAACAACTGTGAACACTATAACTAGGAAGCGTGGTAGGGATGAAACGAACCAAGCACTTAAGTGGCATCTTAGACTTGGTCATATCGGTTAGACCAAGGTTCATAAAATGGAGAAAGATGGGCTTACGGGTCCATAGTGATCAGATCCCTATCCAACTTGTGAATCTTGCCTTCAAGGAAAAATGACTAAGTTACCCTTCGCAGGGACTTTTGAAAGAGGTGCTGAAAAACTTGGATTGATCCATACCGACATCTGTGGCCCTTTTGAAGTGGCACTAGACGGCTTTCAGTATTTTATTACATTCACTGATGACCATACCAGGTATGGATTCGTGTACTTAATGAAACATAAGTCTGAAACTTTTGATAAATTCAAGGAATTTAAAGCCCTAGTTGAAAATCAAACAGGTAACCGTGTTAAGACTCTTCGCTCAGACCGGGGTGGTGAGTACATGAGTACCGAATTTGATGAGTTCTTAAAGGAACTAGGAATAGTGTCACAATTCACTCCTCCAGCTACTCCACGATTAAATGGTGTATCAGAAAGAAGGAACCGAACCTTGTTGGACATGGTTCGCTCCATGCTTAACTATACTGATCTACCGATTTATCTGTGAGGTTACGCGCTCCTTACTGCTGTGCATATCTTGAACAGATGTCCTTCCAAATCCATTCCTAAGACTCCCCACGAGGTGTGGAGAGGTAGGAAACCAAGTCTTAATCACATTAGGATTTGGGGATGCCCTGATTATGTCAAGAAGACTAAAGTAGAGAAATTGGAAACTAGGTCTGTGAAAGGTCGTTTCATAGGATATCCAGGGGATTCCATGGGATATCTATTCTACATGCACGAAGATCATAGGATCATCGTTGCTATACAAGCACACTTCCTGGAAGATCAGTTTATTCAGGAAGGAGGGGCAGGTAGAAATATTTCTTTAGAAGAAATAAAAGAAACACCAAATGAGACACCTATGCAAGATATTAGAACCCAACCTTCTGAAATACAAACACAACCTCGCAAGTCTAGTAGAATTTCTCAATTACCTGAGAGGTATGGCTATCTGCATCAAGAGGAACTGGGTGTCCATGAGATGACAGAAAGTAGTCAAGAGAATGATCCTTCTACATACGACCAAGCGATGGTAGATGTTGACTCCACCAAGTGGCAAGAAGCTATGGAAGCTGAGATAGACTCAATGCATGCTAATCAGGTCTGGACTTTAGTAGATTGTCCTAAAGGCATAATGCCTATTCGAAACAAATGGATCTATAAAAGAAAGACTGATGAAGATGGCAAGGTTGATACCTATAAGGCCAGGCTTGTGGCAAAGGGTTATTCCCAAAGAGAAGGAATCGATTACTTCGAGACCTTCTCACCTGTAGCTATGCTTAAGTCTATTCGCATGATGCTTGCCATAGCAGCCCACTTAGATTATGAAATATGGCAAATGGAAGTGAAAACGGCATTCCTAAATGGATTCCTCGAGGAGGAGATTTACATGGAACAGTCTAAGGGATTCATATCTCAAACCAATATTCATAAAGTATGCAAACTTCAGCGTACCATTTATGGACTGAAGCAAGCTTCACGGAGTTGGAATCTTCGTTTTAACGAGACAGTCAAAGAGTTTGATTTTGTCCAAAACGAAGAGGAGCCCTGTATTTACAAGAAGGTTAGTGGGAGCAAAATTGCGTTCTTAATACTATATGTAGATGACATTCTACTTATAGGAAACGACGTAGGAATGCTCGATTACGTGAAAGCTTGGCTTTCTAAAGAGTTCTCAATGAAAGACTTGGGAGAAGCTACCTATATTCGGGGTATTAGTCTCTACCGGGATAGAGCGAAAAGAATGTTAGGTCTTTCCCAAGCCCTCTATATAGAAAAGATCCTGAAGCGATTTAGGATGGAAAATTCTAAAAGAGGGTTCCTTTCTATGCAACATGGTGCAAAACTTTCCTTAAAGATGTGTCCTCAAAGTGAGGAAGACAGAAAGGAAATGAGTAAGGTGCCCTATGCTTCGGCAGTAGGTAGCCTCATGTATGCTATGATTTGCACTCAACCGGACATTGCCTATGCTGTGAGCGTAGTAAGTCGATTTGACCAAATCCAGGGCGTGAACATTGATCTGTAAAGAACATTCTTAAGTACCTAAGGAGGACTAAAGACTTGGTTCTTACATACGGCGGTGGAGAAATTAGAGTGATGGGCCTGAGACTCAGATTTTCTGGGGACATGGATGCTCGATGTCCACATCGGGGTATATCTTCACTCGAATGGTGGGGCGGTTTCTTAGAGAAGTGCCAAGCAAAGTTCGATTGCTATCTCTACATGTCAAGCCGAATACCAGTGACCACGGAGGTCGCTAAAGAAGCTTTTTGGATTAAGAAGTTCACCGAGGAACTTCAAGTGGTTCCTAATGCGGAGAAGCCCGTGACGCTGTTTTGTGACAACGACGGAGTCACAGATAGGCTAAGGAGCCTAGGGCTCACCACAATACCAAACATATTGCGAGAAAATATCATTTTGTGAGAGAAATGGTTCGGGAAGGAAATGTTATCTCACAGAGAGTAGACACAAAGAAATAACGTTCTCGATCCGCTTACCAAGCCACTATCTCGAAGGTCTTAGAGAGACATCTGGAGAGTATGGGTATTAGATACCATAGTTTGTGGCATTGAGTGCAAGTGGGAGATTGTTAGAGATATGCCCTCGAATGCCACTCAGAGGATGAGAGAGTGAGAGCATATGTATTGTAATTATGAAAATTTAACAAGGCAATAATTATTTCTATATTATTGTATATCACTGGCATTGTGATTTGATATATAGAATAATAGTCCTTGCATTTGAGAGCAAACATTCTACTCCTTATGGAGATAAGGAGATAAGCACTGGAACTGTTTAGAGCTCGAATGCTTAACTCGTTCGCAAGTCGATAAAACTTAACTGGGCAATAAGTTTAGACAAGACTTGTATAATGTGTACTTTGACATGTAGAGTGCCGGGATTCACTAAGGGTTAGTGGGAGCACACGTTACAGGTATGCTAGTGAGATTAATATACTCGAACACGACTCACCTCGATTCGGTCACATGGATATCACTCAGGGATTGTCAATGACTGGATCGAAAGGTTGTGATAGGTATACGTGGACCTTTGACTTGAGGTTTCAGTAGGAGATGTGCTTGTGACATTAAGTTAGTCATTAGAGTAGTTCGATCCAATCGCCGGTGGGTGGGGTCAACCTCGAAATGCAACTTAGTGGGCAAGTAGCAGTCTCTACTGAATACCAAGATAGAATTCTTTCTCCTGTAAGTGAGCAGGTAAATGTCCTATGCGGTTAATGGCAAATGAGATTATAAATCTTTGGCCAAAGCATTTAGAGCTAGTTGTATTTGATACACGAGAGCTCGATGATCTCAGTTTGCATTAACAGAAAGCATAGTGTCAAGTTTCAGTACGGTTTGACTTTTCCGTGACCCTAATACTTGACCGGGACATATGATTGAAGGGTTTATATGTAATATCCGTGTTTTCTATTTTCGTTAATTTCTATTTTTGGTGTATGTTCGTTTCGGACAACTCGCTTAGCACTGTTTTGGAATTCTGAATCTATTTTGTTCTTGGAGTTTTTCCGTCTGGATGAGTTTCGAGGATGTTTTCGCATAATTTCATCTTAATTTATATCTTGCCGTATGTACGTTCGATTCTCGTAAAACTTGTTCGTTTCCGTTGTTTCTTGATTTGTATAAGTTTGTATGGTTGAGTTGGTCGTGTTGAAACTTTCGGATTTGTTAATCCGACATTGTATCGCGATTTTCGGACGTTTGGGTCGTTTTGTAATTTCTTAGAAGTTTAGGATGCTTTCATCCTCTTTGTCATATTTTGGATTCCCCGGATATTAGTAGTGTATTTTCTTTCAAAACTCAGCTTCGTTGTTATGGACACCCCATGTTTATACTTTTGATTCTATCCTTGCGTTGCGTTTCGTCGTTGTATCGACTATGCTGAGCTAAGTGTTTAGCGATCTTTGGCTGCGCATGCATAACGACGTTATGCATGCTCCTTTACGACGTTATATAGGCATCATAACGCACGTTATACCCCATTGGTAACGACGTTATGGTTTCGCAAATAGTGTCAGATTGTTCGCTACGACGTTAACACGAGAGAGGTTACGTACGTAACCTTCATAACGTACGTTAACAATAGGCGTTAACGTACGTAACACGCTGTCAGGTCTTTTAATTCCTGACTTATTTCCAGTCGACTTATTTCACTCCTTTTCTTTCTTTCTCGCGACGTGAGATTCTTTTGAGCGATTTCGAGCGATTCGTCCGGTGCAATCCGTAGAAACCTTCTAAAGGTCGATTTTTGCGTCCCAAGGAAGGTTAATCATCATCATTCTCCGTCCGAATCGAGGTATATTTCTTTAGAACCCTAGTTTTTGGGGATTTCGGGATTTTGGCAAAATTCTTCCTCTTAATCCGATTTAGCTTCGACGACTTGTTAGATTACGATTGTGTAGTCGTAAATCCCTTGTTTCCAGTATAGTTTAACGGAGTTAACCTAGTAATTTCTCCATTGTTAGATTATAGCCATCTTGGACTTCGTATTTTCCGACAAATCGTTCCAAGGGGTAGAATTAGGATTAATTCTTACCTTTCCGCATTATTGAGACTTGTGTGTACCGTTATTGTGTTAGGATCGGATTTGGGAGGATTGTTCGGACCGAAACCTATTCCTTCGTCGTTTCCTTCGCTTGCTTTCATTCAAGGCAAGTACATGTATTACATTTTGTTATGTATGTTGTGATTTTCGAAATGAATGATGAGTTGTGATTTTTGGGTGCGTGAGTTGTGTTCCTTCCACCCGAGTGTCCGACGGGATGTCCGGGGTCGATACTAAGGGGTACGGCCGCGAAGGGAACTTGTGTGCGTGTGTGATTGAACTTCCACCGGAGTGTCCGACGGGATGTCCGGGGTCGATACTAAGGGTACGGCCGCGAAGTGGTATCCCACCCGAGTGTTCGACGGATGTGCGGGGTCGATACTAAGGGGTACGCCACGGATACCGATTGTGATTTTGTGATATCGTGATGATTGAACCGATTTGATTGCCAATGTAGTATTCCTAATATTTATGGCAAATGATTTCGATTGAGATGATGGTGCTAAAAACCGTATTTTGTATATAATGTTGTGTAATTGTGTACTTGCACTAGCTATTCGAATGCTAACCCCTTAAATGGGGAAATGCGTCTTATGCATTTAGTCGGTCGAGCCGAGGAGGCGCACGGGATGCGCATGCAAAGGATGGGTTGGCATGATGATGTGGCTCGAGTCTTTATTTTTCTGTTTTGTCACTGCATCTGTTGATTACTGGAGTTAGACTGTTTATTTTTAAACATGGTTTAAGTCCCCTGCGTGGGCAATAGATTGGTATTTAACTTATGACTCATGTACTCCGTTAAAATGTTTTGGCCGAGGCCACGGCCTTATTTACTTTTTGGGTGCATCTTTTGGGTTATCATTGTGGTTTACGTGTCATGAGTTAACCTGGTAGACCTCACGGGGGTTCTACGGCGTGTAATGTCCCATTTGTGAATTGGGATGTTACAATTATGGTATCGGAGCCAGGTTTTGAATACCTAGGCTGTCGGTGAATGTTGGGTCTGTCAGTTACGTCGTTAGAGTCAGTCGTTGAGCCTAATATCATCACGCTGCCGTCTTTTTGTGCGACCCGTGGCTGTAAGTCTCCTCGAACTCTTACATTTCTGTAATTTGTTTTCTTGCGTTGTTCGGAATTGTGACTTGTGTTACCAACTTCGTGAATTGTGAATCTTTCTGATCTAGTTCTTTTCTTATTTTCCTTCAGTATGTTGAGAGGTCGTGGTAGACCAGCTAGGGGATGCGGCCGAGGCCGTGGTCGGGGTGCTGATAATGAGGAGGGCTCACTTTCCCAGTCCTCTGCGGACTCAGCCTCTCACTCAGTGCCGTCGGGTAATAATGCCGACGCTGGCTACCGCCGTACTCCGCCAGCTTAGTAGCCCGGCCTTGATCGAGATAGCCTGTGGTGGACGCCAGAATCCGCCCCGACACCTGAGGAGGAAGCTAGTAAGTGGCTTCAGACGGTGAGTAAGATGCATCCACCTCGTTTCTCCGGATCTTCTGACTTCCTCGGTTGGGAGAATTGGCACTTTTAGTTGTCCAGGACCTTCGATGCCGTAGCTTGTCCCGAGGACAAGAGGGTACACATTGCCCAGTACCTCCTGGATAAGGAAGCTGCGGAATGGTGGGAGGCCGTTGCGCCCAGAGACCGTCGAGATACCTGGGAGAAATTCAAGGCTGCTATGGAAGCAGAATATTGTCCACCGCCAGTTAAGGAGCGCATAATTGTGGAGTTCTTCACCGCTACACCTCAGGATGTGCCTATTTCTCAGGCCATCATTACTTACAATCAGCAGTTGGGTTTCGTGAGAGATCAAGTGAGAACGGAGGCTGATAAAATCCGTTACTTTAATATGCGTATGAAACCGCATATCAGGCAGAGTATGGCACCGCTTATGTGTGCCACTTAGAAGGAGTATCAGGATCGCGCTCTAGCGATCGAGATGGCCGCACCAGAATCAGAGTTGGGTGGTGAGACCAAGAAATAGAAAACAGTTGGGGGAATAGACCGCTTCTCAGCCGGCAAGAGTGGCCGATTTTCGAGAGCACAGTCTGCCCCTACACCTGGGAATAGACCGTTTCACCAGGCTGGGGGATCTCAGGGTAACTGCTTGATTCGATCAAGCGTTTACGGTGGCAGGGTTTGTTTTAACTGCAACCAATATGAGCATTTGATGAAGGATTGCCCTTTTCCTCCAGTTACTTGCTTCACTTGCGGGCAGACCGGGCATCGGGCAACTCATTGTGAGAGGGCCACCAGGGCTGTTAGAGTTCCGGCTACCACTACCGATCAGAGGGATCACAGCACTCCAGTTACTCATATTTCGCAGAGTTTGAGTCGTGGTAGGGGACGAGGTCAGCCGGATCGCCGTGCAGCCTCGAGTTCAAGTTCAGTTCACCCCCGATTGTATCAGATGAGGCGCACAGAGGAGGCAGACATTCCGGTGGCGTCAGGTACCACTCAAATCCTTACTCATCCAATTTCAGTGCTTTTTGATTCGGGTGCTACCCATTCCTTTATTGCATCGGATTGTGTGAGTCGTATTGGTTTTGACTGCTTGTTTGAGTGTGAGCCATTTGTAGTGAGTACGCCCAGCGGGGATCGTATGGTTGGGGACCGGGAAGTTAGGGATTGCCCAGTGAGGATCGGGAGCCGAGATTGGCCCTCGAATCTCATTGTTATAGACCTTAAGGGTGAGGATTTGATCCTCGGGGATGATTGGTTGGATCGTCACGGTGCTATCATGAACTATCGGACTCGTACCATCTCGATAGTGGCCGAGGACGGCACCGAGCATACTCTCGCTACTGTAGCCGGTAGATCGGGGAGTGTGATTAGCGCCTTGAAGGCGATGAAACTTCTGAACCAGGGTTGTGTCGGCTACTGGTGTTTCGCTCTGCAGGTGGAAGATGGTGGGGTTGACATATCGTCGATTCCAGTTGTTAGCGAGTATTCCGATGTATTTCCGGACGACTTCCCGGGATTACCACCACAGCGAGAGGTGGAGTTTCCTATTGATCTAGAGCCGAATGCGTCCCCTATTTCTCGAGCGCCGTACCGTATGGCACCATCAGAGATGTTAGAATTGAAGAATCAGTTGGGAGAGTTGTTAGATAAAGGGTACATTCGACCGAGCGCATCGTCTTGGGGTGCGCCTGTACTTTTTGTTAAAAAGAAGGATGGATCGCTTCGTTTATGCATTGACTATCGATAATTAAACAAGCTAACCATCAAAAATAAATACCCTTTGCCCCGAATTGACGACTTGTTTGATCAGCTTCACGGGGTGACAGTCTTTTCGAAGATTGACTTGCGATCGGGCTACTACCAGTTGAGGATTCGGGACAACGATATACCGAAAGCTGCCTTTCGGACGAGATATGGCCATTACGAGTTTGTGGTTATGCCTTTCGGGCTAACCAATGCCCCAGCAGTGTTCATGCAATTGATGAACAAAGTTTTTATTGAGTATCTGGACAAATTCGTAGTCGTCTTTATCGATGACATTCTTATCTATTCACGGAGTCGGGAGGAGCACGCCTTACATCTACGGATTGTATTAGACACTTTGAGGGCTGAGCAGTTGTACGCGAAGTTCTCTAAGTGTGAGTTTTGGCTCGAGGAAGTGATGTTCCTCGGGCATGTTTTCAGCAGAGGGAGTTCGGGTAGATCCGCAGAAGATAGAGGCGGTGATGGCTTGGGAGCCGCCTAAAAATGTGAAGGAGGTGAGGAGTTTTCTGGGTCTTGCCGGCTATTACCGTAGATTCGTTGAGGGATTTTCTAAGATCGCTAGACCACTCACTCAGTTGCTCCAGAAAACTCAGAAATTCGAGTGGACTGCAGACAGACAGGACAGTTTTGACGAGTTAAAGAGACGTTTGACTACCGCACCCATTTTAGCATTGCCTCATGGGAAAGAGGATTTCGTAGTGTATAGTGATGCTTCGGGCCTTGGGCTTGAATGTGTTTTGATGCAGAGAGATAGAGTGATTGCTTATGCGTCCCGCCAATTGAAACCTTATGAGGTAAATTATCCCACGCACGATTTGGAGTTAGCTGCGGTCGTTTTCGCCTTAAAGATATGGAGGCATTATCTCTATGGGTCGTCGTGTAAGATTTTTATGGACCACAAGAGTCTAAAGTACATCTTCAGCCAGAAGGAGTTGAATATGAGGCAGCGTAGGTGGTTAGAGCTAATTAAAGATTACGACCTCGAGATACTTTACCATCCGGGTAAGGCCAACGTAGTGGCTGATGCGTTGAGCCGAAAGCCGATGGCTTTACAGATGTTAGAGGTACTTACACCGCAGAGTAGGATCCAGCGAGATTTCATCTGTCAGAATATTGAGGTTTGGGTTCAGAGAGTTCAAGGCCAGTTATGTGCGTTAGAGATCACTTCGTCCTTGACTGATGATATCAAGGCGAAACAGTATGATGATCCGTGTTTGGTCCAGTTGAGGGAGGATGTGAGGAAGGGGAAAGCCCACAGGTTTGTGGTTCAGATGATGGCGTTACGAGATTTCGCAGACTATGTGTACCGAATGATATTGAGCTGAGACAGAAGATCTTGAGCGAAGCTCATACCACACCTTACTCCATACATCCTGGTACGAATAAAATGTACAAGGATGTGAGGAGCAACTACTGGTGGAGTAATTTGAAAACAGACGTTAGCGAGTTCGTGTCGAGGTGTTTGACCTGTCAGCAGGTTAAAGTCGAGCATCAGCGACCCGCGGGGATTTTACGACCACTTCCTATCCCGGAGTGGAAATGGGAGGATATTTCTATGGATTTCATTACCGGTATGCCTAAGACTCGGACTGGAATGAACATGATTTGGGTCGTTGTCGATCGACTAACCAAATCAGCTCATTTTCTGAGTATTAAGGACACTTGGGGGCCAAAGAGACTTGCACGAGTGTTTATTGCGGAGATCGTGAGGTTACATGGGACCCCTAAGAGTATTGTTTCGGATCGTGATGGCCGGTTCATATCACATTTTTGGCAGGCCGTTCATAGAGCTTTGGGAACCGAATTGAGACTTAGTACATCCTACCACCCTCAGACAGACGGGCAGTCAGAGCGGACGATCCAGACGTTGGAGGATATGTTGAGAGCCTGTGCCTTAGATTGGAAGGAGGATTGGGAGTTGCACTTACCGTTGATCGAGTTCACGTACAACAATAGTTGGCACGCCTCGATCAAAATGGCACCATTTGAGGCATTGTATGGGAGGAGGTGCAGATCGCCGTTGTGTTGGGACGATGCGTCCGAGCTGATTGGTACCGAGCCCGATATGGTAATTGAGACGAGAGAGAAGATTACTCTGATTCGTGATAGATTGTTGACGGCCCAGAGTCGACAGAAGTCTTATGCCGACACGCGTCGCCGACCGTTGGAGTTTGAGGTAGGAGACCATGTGTTGCTTAAGGTGTCGCCGACACGGGGAGTTTACCGCTTCGGTCGGAAGGGTAAACTCAGTCCGAGATTTATTGGACCGTTCGAGATTCTAGAGAGAGTTGGAGAGCTTGCATATCGGTTAGGTTTGTCGCCGTCCCTGAGCCACGTGCATAACGTATTTCATGTCTCCCAGCTTAGGAAGTATGTATCGGACCCTAGCCATATTATTGATTTTAGAGAGATCGGGTGGGACCCGACATTACCATCGAGGAGAGGCCGATTCAGATCTTAGAGCGTCGGGTGAAGCAACTTCGTCATAAAACCATTCCTCTGGTTAAAGTTCAATGGTCGAGACATGGATCCGAGGAAGCCACATGGGAGACGGAAGAGAGTATGCGGTTGAGATACCCCGAGTTGTTCGCGTTGTAAGTTTCGGGACGAAACTTATTTTTAGGGGGAGATAATGTAATATCCGTGTTTTGTATTTTCGGTAATTTCTATTCTTGGTGTATGTTCGTTTCGGACAACTCGCTTAGCACTGTTTTGGAATTCTGAATCTATTTTGTTCTTGGAGTTTTTCCGTCTGGATGAGTTTCGAGGATGTTTTCGCATAATTTCATCTTAATTTATATCTTGTCGTATGTACGTTCGATTCTCGTAAAACTTGTTCGTTTCCGTTGTTTCTTGATTTGTATAAGTTTGTATGGTTGAGTTGGTCGTGTTGAAACTTTCGGATTTGTTAATCCGACGTTGTATCGCGATTTTCGGACGTTTAGGTCGTTTTGTAATTTCTTAGAAGTTTAGGGTGCTTTCATCCTCTTTGTCATATTTTGAATTCCCCGAATATTAGTAGTGTATTTTCTTTCAAAACTCAGCTTCGTTGTTATGGATACCCCATGTTTATACTTTTGATTCTATCCTTGCGTTGCGTTTCGTCGTTGTATCGACTGTGCTGAGCTAAGTGTTTAGCGATCAATCGCTTTGCATGCATAACGTACGTTATGCATGCTCCTTTACGTACGTTATATAGGCATCATAACGTACGTTATACCCCATTGGTAACGTACGTTATGGTTTCGCAAATAGTGTCCAGATTGTTCGTTACGTACGTTAACCTGAGAGAGGTTACGTACGTAACCTTCATAACGTACGTTAACAATAGGCGTTAACGTACGTAACACGCTGTCAGGTCTTTTAATTCCTGACTTATTTCCAGTCGACTTATTTCACTCATTTTCTTTCTTTCTCGCGACGTGAGCTTCCTTTGAGCGATTTCGAGTGATTCGTCCGGTGCAATCCGTAGAAACCTTCTAAAGCTCGATTTTTGCGTCCCAAGGAAGGTTAATCATCATCATTCTCCGTCCGAATCGAGGTATATTTCTTTAGAACCCTAGTTTTTGGGGATTTCGGGATTTTGGCAAAATTATTCCTCTTAATCCGATTTAGCTTCGACGACTTGTTAGATTACGATTGTGTAGTCGTAAATCCCTTGTTTCCAGTATAGTTTAACGGAGTTAACCTAGTAATTTCTCCATTGTTAGATTATAGCCATCTTGGACTTCGTATTTTCCGACAAATCGTTCCAAGGGGTAGAATTAGGATTAATTCTTACCTTTCCGCATTATTGAGACTTGTGTGTACCGTTATTGTGTTAGGATCGGATTTGGGAGGATTGTTCGGACCGAAACCTATTCCTTCGTCGTTTCCTTCGTTTCGTTTCATTCAAGGCAAGTACATGTATTACATTTTGTTATGTATGTTGTGATTTTCGAAATGAATGATGAGTTGTGATTTTTGGGTGCGTGAGTTGTGTTCCTTCCACCCGGAGTGTCCGACGGGATGTCTGGGGGTCGATACTAAGGGGTACGGCCGCGGAAGGGAACTTGTGTGCGTGTGTGATTGAACTTCCACCCGGAGTGTCCGACGGGATGTCTGGGGGTCGATACTAAGGGGTACGGCCGCGGAAGTGGTATCCCACCCGGAGTGTTCGACGGGATGTCTGGGGGTCGATACTAAGGGGTACAGCCACGGGATACCAGTTGTGATTTTGTGATATCGTGATGATTGGAACTGATTTGATTGCCAATGTGGTATTCCGGAATATTTATGGCAAATGATTTCTGATTGAGATGCTGGTGCTAAAAACCGTATTTTGTATATAATGTTGTGTAATTGTATACTTGCACTAGCTATTCGAATGCTAACCCCTTAAATGGGGGAAATGCGTCTTATGCATTTAGTCTTGGTCAGTGAGGAGCTGGCACGGGATGCGCATGCAAAGGATGGGTTGGCATGATGATGTGGCTCGAGTCTTTATTTTTCTGTTTTGTCACTGCATCTGTTGATTACTGGAGTTAGACTGTTTATTTTTAAACATGGTTTAAGTCCCCTGCGTGGGCAATAGATTGGTATTTAACTTATGACTCATGTACTCCGTTAAAATATTTTGGCCGAGGCCACAGCCTTATTTACTTTTTGGGTGCATCTTTTGGGTTATCATTGTGGTTTACGTGTCATGAGTTAGCCTGGTAGACCTCACGGGGGTTCTACGGCGTGTAATGTCCCATTTGTGAATTGGGATGTTACATTATACGTATACGGTATTCACGACATAATGGTTTTGGAATGATCCGATCATTCGTTCTTAGTTGGGTTACGATACGAAGCACTAGACTGGCTAAGTGTTACCCGTACTCCTTGGTTCCTCCCATTGCCGACTAAGACGGACCTACGGAGTCGTGCACAAGGATATTTGATGGATAAATATGTATTTATTATCTCTTCATTAATATTGGATATTAGATATCTAATTTGATTTATTTGATAAATTATGCGGTCTAGTGAATTGAAATTAATTACTGGGTAATTAATTTAATTCATAAATAATTATTTCTTGGAAATATATTATTATAATTTTGTATTTGATAAAATTAATTAATTGGATTAATTAATTAAGTATAAATACATTTGGGATAAAACGAAGTGTATTTAACGGACTAGACACGCGAACGTCCGGTACATGAACCGAGTGGCTCGACTCGTTTTCTCACCTAAAATCTAGTGGGCCGCCCCCCTCATTTTCCTCCCACCTTGCATGATACTTCCTTTAGTTGTCATGATGTGGTGTGGGGTGAGTTTGAGTTGTTTTTGTACATGAAGACAAAAGATAACATGATAATATTGATCTTTACTATATTTTCAATCATGTTATAAAACAAGACCATAACTCATCACATGAGAATGAATTCAGCCGTGAGTTCTTAAGGGAAGGGAGAGAAAAATTTATTTTTTTTCTTGTTCATCTTTGAGAGAAAGAAAAGGAAGAAGAGAAGAGAAGAGAAGAAAAATACCGTATCAATTCCTAGCCGTGTTCTTTGAGAACGAATTGATATTTTATTTTTCCGATCAATATCCGACGCGTAATAACGTAGAGACATTCGACAATTTCGGTGTTGGATCACTCAACAAGCTACAACGAATTGGATTCGTGTTCGTGTCGGTAACCGGAGAAAGTTTGTTCGGGTTTCACCTTCGAAGATTATATCATCAAAGGACTACGAGGGTAAGTATTCTTTGATTCTCTTCCTCGTTATTTATATTCGTTTATATGATGCTTGATCGGTCCGTTTTTGGGGTTTGGTTTTATATGGTTGGACCGGTTTATTTTCCGCTGCATAATTCGATTTTAATTACCGAATCCCAACATCACTAACTACCGATATTTATGTATTCCAATTTTATTCGAACAATCGAATTTGGGTTTTGCAATTAATTACTAAAAGAATTATTAAAAGACTAAACAGTAGAAAATGATCGCTTGAAGAAAGAAAATCAAATGATGAATAAGTCTAGGATTCTGAATCCACCTCGGTTTATCTGAATTTACTCTCGATTATCTGAAGTAAATAATTTTCCCAATTTATTGAAGGCGAAGATTGCTAATATATTCTACCGCCTCTCCCGAGGTCAATAGATTTTTCTAAAGGCGAATAACGCACTCTATCCCTAGGTGAATTAATTCGTCAATAGGCAAAAAGCACAAAATCTCCAAAAGGCCACGTAGTTCCTATGAGTATATTCCTATCTCACAGAATAAAACGGTGCTCACCAATAGTTCCTCACCAATTCTCCTCTCCCGATTCGAATTGAATGATTAAATCAATATAACTATTGGCCAGATAATTGCAAGCATTAAACACGATTGGGAAAACTCAACAAAAAGGTAATTAACTAGATAATCTCAAGCAAATCCGTCAAAACGTAAGTTTCATCAAAATCCTAGATTAGGGTTTTAGCCTGACATACTAATAAATGAAAATACAGAATTAATAAATAGAAGCATGAAAATCAAACCCAGATGAAGCTCGGATTCCTCCGATCTTCGGCTTCCGCCCTCTGCTCTTGAAGTCTTGTGCTTCTCTTCCTCTTCTGCCGTCTCTCCCAGATTTTCTAATTTCCCCAATACAAAGATTATTAATTAGGGTCTTAAACCCTTATTTATAGCTTTGCACAGTCTCCAAATCGCGTCCGTGTGAGTAGGTCGAGAACTGGCTTCGAAACGGCCCAAATCCGCGCGGAGTATACAAAAACCGCCCAGTGTGCCGCGGCTCACTAAATCTGTGCCGCGGCACACTGTCTTCAGCTGGAAGCCTGGGCGCCATTTAATTCATCTGTGCCGCGACTCACTTGGATCGCGGCACATGCAGTACAGCTTTACTTTGTGCTCGGTTGTCTTCCCGTGCCGCGCCCCGCTTCCTTGTGCTGCGGCTCATAGCCAAAATTTGCCGTTTCCTGCTTTCGCCTCGTTTTAGCTTCCGGACTTCAATTTCCTGAGAAACATACAAAATTAAGGCATTAAAAGTTCATTTAAGCAAATTCACTCTCCAAAATAATACAAAATAATGATAAATAAGCGTATAAAAATACGCCTAACAAATACCCCCAAACTTAAGCCTTTGCTTGTCCTCAAGCAAAAAGAATTAATTTCAACAAAAGAATGTCGTGAATCATCGTGCGACTCGTAGTGTTCAACCTAATCAATACTATCCTGAAATTCTCTCTGAATAATACGAGTGTCGTAATAGCGAGCTACACTCAAAACACTGATCCTACAAAGTAACCAAGTTCAGTCCTAATTACTCGTTCATGAAGAAAATCCAGCTCAAATATTAACAAACGTGAATCAAATCGACCGTCAATATGAAAGGCTAAAATAAACAAGCTAGTTCGCCCCGTTCCACAGTCTAATGGCAAAATTTTCACGAGTTTCATAAAAATTATCCTTGGACAGTATTCCCTTATATATATATGCTCAAGAAATTGATTCGAGTTGACCACTAGGTTCGGATCTCGGGATGTTTCATCGGGATAATCCTAGGGTGGAACTTCCATTCTCATGTATTGGGAAACCGTTTGACGTAAAAGACACTCATGGGGCACATGGATGCTTCTAGTTACTAAGTTCCCTTCTACAGCGGAGAAACAACTCGAATATATAATTCCCGCATGTCCGAATCAAGGTCGCTGTTTTACGCGAGAGTAAACAACGGGTCACGTGAATACCCCCGGTTACTAGGTTCCCTATCATTGGCACATGTGAAATCTCTAAATCACTAGTCTAATCAGGGTCGTCGTTTTACGCGAGAGTAAACAACGGGTCACGTGAATACCCCCGGTTACTAGACTTCCCTTCATAGAACAAAAATATCTCGACTTTGTGGGAAAAACTAACCGACTCTAAACTCACTCTAAGTGCCAACACGACTAATGTAACTGGACGACTAACTAACCGAAAAATGTAACCAACGTATCGACGGTGATTTTAAAACAAGTATGTATCCTCTCTTATCCGCCAAGACCTCTACAATCACGAAAAAATTTCGGACCTAAATGACGACTAAGCAGAAACAGAAATCACTGACTACAACTCAAATAAAACTCGACCGTTTCTTCAGAGAGAAAAACAGTGTCGTAACATCAGTATCACTAAAATAGAAGCACGAAAAATTCACGAATAGAGTAAAATCAAGACAAGCAAGGCTATCGAAAAAAATTTAACGCAAAGTACTGAAAAGTGCAACAAAAACAGTACAGCAATAAATGTAGCGACAGAAAGTAAACCCCCCCAAACTTAGGACGTACATTGACCTCAATGGACAAAATATAATAAGCAATAGAATAAGAAAGTCAAGTACTCCCCTCCAGTCCTCTCACGAGCTGGTGCCGGTATCATCCGGTGAAGAGGGTGGTGTGGCTGGCTGGGCGGGTGCAATAAATGGCCGTCTGGATGCATGATATGAGCCGTCCATGTGGCAAGGTGCTCCTGATGGCAGGCGTCCCTCGCTGCCAGACCTTGCCTCTCGTCGGTTGGCCCGGCGGGCCTGCTCTCGCATCTCAGCTCTGACGGCAGCAATAACGCTCTCTCGCTCCGTCCGCTGCTCCTCTCGCATGGCAGCCAGCATACTCTCCCTCTCTCTCCTCATCTCATCTCTCATATCCTCTCTCTCTATCCTCATCTCCTCTCTCTCTCTCTCCTCATATCCTCCCACAGCCCGTCAAACATCTCCTGCAATCTCTCTCTGTCGGGCGGCGGGCTGGCATCTCCCTGCCCCTGTGTCAGCAAAAGAGGCTCGGGGGACCCCTAGTGGGCCTCATCTAGTAGAAATCCTCTCCCCCGAGCATGCGCCGGCGCTCCTTCCCACTGATCAAAATGTGAGATGATGCGGTGGTCGATCGGGGCCTGGGGAGCAAGCATCGGCTCGTCGTCTGACCACGTCAGCCCCGACTGCCGGCACAGAGCACAGATAAGAGAGGGGTGCTTCAACCCCGTCTTGGCTCCTCCCTGAATGCACTGGAATATAGAACGGACTAAGAGAGGGGCCACATCGAAACGCAACCCGGATGTGATAGCATATAGTGTCCGGGCGCAGGAGAGAAAAACAGTGCGGATCTGAGATGCGGGGTCTATACGAGCGCAAATAAAATAAAGCCAGGCACGCCCGAGCCGACTGAGGCGCGAGCTCTTGAAATGGAAAGTGGAAGAACCCGGTGCGCACTGCTCCCAGTCGGAGTCGGGCTGCACAATAGTCTCGAGCAAAGCCTCCTTCGCGAGGCTAGTCATAACTCGGTCATAAGCCGACTCATCTACCACCGGAAGCCCAAACAACCTCCGAATAGCAGCTGTGGAAAAATCAACTGTAATACCTCGGACATCGACCTGAGTCCGAGTGTCTGACTGCTGTAACATGTGGCCTGCTCGAATATGCTTCAATAGCGCGCTGGCATAGAACTCCTGCACTATCGATATCACCGCTGGCTCGGGAGGTGCCGCAAATCGGGCCCACCCCATCTCGTCTATCATCAAAAGCAGTTCCCCGTCTTGGGGGGCTGGAGTAAATCCCCTCTCCGGAATAAGAGGTCGCGGCCGAATCTTCTCATTGAAGATTTTGTGGATTTCAGGGTCAGAAAACTGGTGCCCCTCAGACTCGGCGCGACTACGAGAGGTTTCCCCTCGAGTGGGGGATGACTGGGTCCTGGCCCTCTTGTTCAACTTTTTAGTCCTAGCCATAGTGGTCCGTGAAAAAGAATTAACACCAGAGTTTATTTACGCAAACAATAACGAAACTAATCATTACTTGGCCAAAGATATCCAGCCGTAAATCAAGAATTTAACAAGATAGCACATTCGTGAGAAAAAAAATGAAATTGGACTTTAACGTTTAAACTGGACGTAAGGGTTGGGCTTGCTGTAATTTCAGAACGAATACGTTGCACAAAGATTCAAAAGATTGCTTTAACAAAGAAAATTTTTCATTTAGACATTTCATCGAACACCTTAAGGGCACGAGTTTACTTGAAGAACAAACATGGCAATGGCTCGATTCAATCCCCAAGAACAACAACACGCATCATTCACCATCAAAACTACACACTCAATTCATTCATATTCCAAAACAACCATGAAAATTCGATCAAAAACCATCATGTTATTTCCTAAACCATTATAGAACTTTTGAAGGAAAATAAATATATTCAATCCTCAAATGCATGAAACAACTTCAAATTTAAATTCATAGAACAAGTAGAGAATAGAGACTTGAACATACCTTGGTTTGTGAAAAGTGCAAGAAAAATCGCAAAAAGAAAACGCGAAGAAGAAGGGAGCTTCTCGGCCGATCGCGCGCGCAAGGGAGAGGGAAAGAAGAAAGGAAGCGTACCTGGAATGGCCGGCTGAATTCGGGTTATAAAGTACCTGGGCCCTTCAAATTCCGCATGGTGTGCCGCGGCACAGCTCAAGTGAGCCGCGGCACCGCGTACAGTCCCTTTTAACTGCTCGTTCGTTTTGTTGTGAGCCACGGCTCAGCCCTCGTGTGCCGCGGCGCAGGGCTTAGGTGTGCCGCGGCTCAGTATTGTTGTGCCGCGGCACAGGGTACAGTGGGTTTAACTCTCCCTTTCGATTTGTGTGTGCCGCGGCTCACAATACTTGTGCCGCGGCTCAAGCATAATTTTCTCCCCTGGGACTTTCCTGCACCGAATTTTGAGAAGAACACGTTAAAAGCGAGAGGTAGAAGCAAATTAAAGCACAAAATGATGAAAAATAAAAAAATCAAGAATCCACGAAAAATATAGAAACGCAAACATCTACAACTACGAACTCGGGTTACCTCCCGAGAAGCACTAAGTTTATAGTCTTCAACCGGACCTATTAAAAAATCAGTTCGCTTTTAGCAAACTCCATTTGATCTCCGCCCCGTTCATCGAACCGTTAATATGGTTTTTAAAATTATGACCATCGGTTGTTAACGATTCGACTTTCGGTTCGGACATCGAATGTTGTTTGCGGAAAGGTTTTGACGAGAACAACTTCCCGAAGCACCCGTTTTTCTCATGACTAGATGTCCGCTGGGCTTCCGCCTTATTCCCCTCTTTCACGAACGCACTTAAGACTGCAGTGGACTTTTCCATGTGTGGCTGATCAGATGGCCATGATTGCATGTTCACATGCTCGAGAAATGCTACTTTTCTACATCTTTCTCAGAAGTCGGACCATCTGAAAATGAGTCTTTCGACCGACGATGTCTTCGGTGTTTCTCTTTTGCAACGGCCTCCACACTTTCACTTTTTGAGCTTTTATCAACACCTCCCGGACATGAAAAGAATTTGAATACTTGGAACGTAACATGCTCGTCTTGGACCCGCAGAGTTAATTCTCCCTTTTCCACGTCTATAAGAGTTCTGCCGGTCGCTAAAAATGGTCGTCCCAAGATAATCGGGATATCTTCGTCTTCCTCCATGTCGAGAACAATAAAATCCGCTGGGAAGATAAATTTATCCACTTTTACTAGCACATCCTCAATCACTCCCCTCGGATACTTAATGGATCGATCTGCTAATTGCAAGGAGACCGTCGTCGGCTTTGCTTCTCCAATTCCCAGCTTTTTGAAAATAGACAGAGGCATGAGGTTAATACTAGTACCGAGATCGCATAATGCCTTGTTAAAAGAAAGATTCCCCATGGTGCACGGTATGTTGAAACTTCCCGGATCTTTCAATTTTGGTGGAAGCTTCTTTTGAAGAATCGCGCTGCATTCCTCCGTCAAGGCGACAGTTTCAAACTCCTCGAGTTTTTTTTCTTTGACAATATCTCTTTCATGAATTTAACATAGCTCGACATTTGTTCCAACGCGTCGGCAAATGGAATGTTAATATGAAGCTTTTTGAACACGTCAAGGAACTTAGAGAATTGTTTGTCCGCCTTTTTCTACTGTAATCTCTGCAGAAATGGGACGGGGGGCACATATGTCTTCGGGTTATCCGGAAACGTTATCGAAGGTCTCCAATCTTGTGATTTCTCTGTTGCTAAATTTTTCTTTTCCTCAATTTCACTCCTCTTTTCACACCTCTCGGGCTGGTCCAACACCTCCTTCCCGCTTCTCAGACTGATCGCATTTAGACTTTCCCTAGGATTTGTCTCGGTCGTGCTTGGCAATGCTCCCTCCGGGCGGGCTGTCAACACATTAGCAATTTGGCCCAGCTGGACTTCCAAGTTGCGAATGGAAGCGGAATGATTCTGCAATGTCGCTTCAGTACGGGTCATGAATTGACTCGTATTCGCTGCCAATTTCGCAAGTGCTTCCTCGAGAGAAACTTTTGGAGCGGGAGGGGGCTGCTGTTGGTTCTGAGCAAACGGGGGCTGGTTTGAGTTCTGTCCGTTTCTCCACGAAAAGTTGGGATGATTACGCCACCCCGGATTATACGTGTTGGAGTACGGATTATTTTGCCGGTTTCCGTTTCCTACAAACTGAGCTTGTTCAATTTGGGGTTGCTCGAACGGATTTCCGACTTGACACTCCGCGCTAGGTTGCGATCCGTTACACCAATTGCAAGTCTCAATGGTAACGGGGGAAGGTGCATGCGAAAATGCTTGGAGCTACTGCGTTAAGGCGGCGACTTGAGCTGACAATGTAGATATCGGGTCATTACTCGAAATTTCCAAAACTCGCTTCGGCGTTATTCGTTCAGATGGCCATTGATATGCATTTGCGGCCATAGATTCCAACAACGAGTCTGCTTCGGCCATAGTCTTTCCCATCAAAGCCCCACCGGCGGCGGCATCCACGAGAGTGCGTGTAGAGGCACTCAATCCATTGTAAAACGTCTGAATTTGAAGCCAGTCTGGAAGGCCGTGATGTGGGCATCTCCGTAACAAATCTTTATATCGCTCCCATGCCTCGTGGAGCGATTCCATATCATACTGACCGAAAGTGGTGATCTCGTTTCTCAATCTCGCCGTCTTAGAAGGTGGGAAGAATTTGGCAAGGAAGGCTTGCGCTAACTCTGTCCATGTTGTGATCGACCCCGACGGTAAGGAATTTAGCCAAAATTTCGCTTTATCCCTCAAAGAAAAAGGGAAAAGCCGTAATCGGATAGCATCATCGGTGACACCATTATTCTTGAACGTGTCACAAATCTCAAGAAAAGAAGCAATATGTGCATTTGGGTCGTCATTCGGCAATCCACAGAATTGGCTCGCCTGCACCATTTGAATGATCGCAGGCTTGATCTCGAAATTGTTCGCCTGGATAGTGGGACGCCGAATCCCCGAAAAATTAGCACTAATCAGCGGCATGGCATAGTCTCGAAGTGCCATTTCCGGTTGAGCTTGCTGCACAATATTATTTCCTCCTTGAATTTCGATATTCTCGGCCATGTTCACCGTCGTCTGTAACTCTCGTTTTTCCTTCTTCTTTCTCCTAAGAGTGCGCTCGAGCTCGGTATTCAAAGGTAGTAGGCCTTTGTCACCGAGTTTTATCATGCACTACGCGAAAGATCGTGAAAGGAAAAACAAATAAATACACAAAAAATAATAAAATAAAAACGTTCAAACTAAGACTAGAAATACTGAAATCGATATTAGCAAAATTTCAGTCCCCGGCAACGGCGCCAAAAACTTGTTGCGATATTTCTTACACGCAAGTGCACGTTATCGTTTACAAGTAATAAAATGATGAGTGAGTATCGTTCCCACGAGGACTGAATCACTAACTACCGATTTTTATGTATTCCAGTTTTATTCGAACAATCGAATTTGAGTTTTGCAATTAATTACTAAAAGAATTATTAAAAGACTAAACAGTAGAAAATGATCGCTTGAAGAAAGAAAATCAAATGATGAATAAGTCTAGGATTCTGAATCCACCTCGGTTTATCTGAATTTACTCTCGATTATCTGAAGTAAATAATTTTCCCAATTTATTGAAGGCGAAGATTGCTAATATATTCTACCGCCTCTCCCGAGGTCAATAGATTTTTCTAAAGGCGAATAACGCACTCTATCCCTAGGTGAATTAATTCGTCAATAAGCAAAAAGCATAAAATCTCCAAAAGGCCACGTAGTTCCTATGAGTATATTCCTATCTCACAGAATAAAATGGTCCTCACCAATAGTTCCTCACCAATTCTCCTCTCCCGATTCGAATTGAATGATTAAATCAATACAACTATTGGCCAGATAATTGCAAGCATTAAACACGATTGGGAAAACTCAACAAAAAGGTAATTAACTAGATAATCTCAAGCAAATCCGTCAAAACGTAAGTTTCATCAAAATCCTAGATTAGGGTTTTAGCCTGACATACTAATAAATAAAAATACAGAATTAATAAATAGAAGCATGAAAATGAAACGCAGATGAAGCTCGGATTCCTCCGTTCTTCGGCTTCCGCCCTCTGCTCTTGAAGTCTTCTGCTTCTCTTCCTCTTCTGCCGTCTCTCCCAGATTTTCTAATTTCCCCGATCCAAAGATTATTAATTAGGGTCTTAAACCCTTATTTATAGCTTTGCACAGTCTCCAAATCGCGTCCGTGTGAGTAGGTCGAGAACTGGCTTCGAAACGACCCAAATCCGCGTGGAGCATACAAAAACCGCCCAGTGTGCCGCGGCTCACTAAATTGGCCGCGCACACCGTCTTCACCGAAGCACAGGCGCCATTTAATTCATCTCGTGCCGCGGCTCACTGGATCTGCCGCGCACAGTACTGATTTACTTTGTGCTCGCTGGTTGTCTTCCTGTGCCGCGGCCCTGCTTCCTTGTGCCGCGGCTCATAGCCAAAATTTGCCGTTTTCGCCCGTTTCGCCTCGTTTTAGCTTCCGGACTTCAATTTCTTGACAAACATACAAAATTAAGGCATTAAAAGTTCATTTAAGCAAGTTCACTCTCCAAAATAATACAAAATAATGATAAATAAGCGTATAAAATACGCCTAACAGTAACCATTTACAGCCAGCTAGTTTCCTACCCCTCCATAAACTAGGAAATCATCCTTAGTTCTTCTCAAGTACTTTAGGATGGTTTTCACTGTTGTCCAGTGACTTTCACCTGGATTCGATTGGTATCGACTTGTCATGCTAAGGGCAAACGATACATCTGGTCGAGTACAAATCATGGCATACATGATCGATCCAATGGCCGAAGCGTATGGTATCTTGCTCATGCGGGCTCGCTCATCAGGAGTCGAAGGACTCCGAGTCTCACTCAGATGAATGCCATGTGACATTGGCAAGAGTCCTCTCTTGGAGTCTTGCATATTGAACCTCTTCAATATTTTATTAATGTAGGTACATTGACTCAGACCAATCTATCTCTATAGATCTTTATCCCAATAATGTAAGTAGCTTCTCCTAAGTCTTTCATTGAGAAACAACTTCCCAACCAAGTCTTGACTGTCTACAAGGTGGGAATATCATTACCAATGAGTAATATGTCATCTACATATAAGACTAAGAAAACAACTATGCTCCCACTAACCTTCTTGTACACACATGGTTCATCTTCATTTTGAATGAACCCAAACTCTTTGACAGTTTCATCAAAATGAAGATTCCAGCTCCGAGAAGCCTGCTTCTATCGGTACAAGGAATCAACCGCTCTAGCTTTCTATCGACACTAGATAAACCTCACTTAGATATCAATTGAGATTCTAACAATGCCGGATCCTTGATCCTAATAACACCGAATCTAATCGTATATTTTCTTTTACCTCTCGTGTATGATGTTGAATGTATAAACACTCAAACTAACAATATAAGCTCAATATTACAACAAAAAGAATATCAATATGAATATCTGATCAATGAGTCGTTTGCTTTGCGTTGTTGTATGGAATAATACCAAGGATGTGGTATTTATAGCCTTCATCAACCAAACTAGCCATTAGCTCTTCAGACTGCATTATGGCCGCTATCTTCTTTATATTACGTCCGTAACCAGTGTTACATACGTTAACTGCCAATGCTTACGTACGTTAGCATGACCCAATTTTAGTCCAGTTGCATTCGTTTCTTTCCTTACGTATGATATCAACAATCCATTCCGTACGTTAAGTCTACGTCATTACTGACGTCATATATATGTTTCCGCCTTTTTTACTTTGGCTCGACTTTTCCCAACGTTCGTCTGATTTGAACAAATTACATACGTTAACATGTTTTTCTTATGTACGTGATAAGTGGTAATTTTACCACTTATTTCTAGGATTTTATACTAGGTTTTTATCTCGTTTCGTGATTAATGTGCTCGTATTTGGCTTATTTATGATTAGTCGAGCCGTATTACGCGTTTGGGTTGGTTTTAGTGTGTTTGCAGGTCCTTAGAGCCAAAAGGACCCAAAACGAGACAAAGGACCGAGAGTCGAGTCAAACGGACGAAGAAACGGATTTTTGCGAAAGACAGACGAACCTATCGGCCAGCCTATCGGTCGATAGGCCCGTCCGAAAGGAGTTCCTGCCCTATCGAGTGAAGAGATCTACGAACCAACTATCGGCCAGCCTATCGGCCGATAGGCCAGTCCGATAGGCTGCCCAGCGGACTCTCGTATTTTGACGGATTTTGACTCTTTTGGATAGTTTTTGTTTCCTAGATTAGGGCTAATCGGGAGTTTAACCCCCTTAGGCTATATAAACCTCCTTGGAGACCTAGTTTTAGGATTCTCTATCATCTTTTATCAATCTGTCATCAGCCCTTTTCATCCTTTATCATCTTTAGCAGATTTTTTTACATCTTTTTAGCAAGATTTATTCCTTTGATGCAAGAACTTTTTGGAGGAGAATTATTATTGTTTTTTAGAGATTGAAGACTCGGAGTTCATCCGTAAGGGTTGTAATCTCTCTTTTCTTATTAATAATATGCATTCTTCATCTATTTCTTGTTTAATTTCAATTATGTCTGGCTAAATTCGTTGATTGATTCTAGGGTTAGTAATTTTAATTGATGTTCACATGATATTCCTTTGATTACCTTTTGACCTTTCATCCTAGGCTTGTGTTCAAGTTGTGTTAAATCTCATGTTAGATTAAAGGGCCCTTAATCGATGCATATTAGCTAATTGATTTTGCCCGGAAGGAGTAATTGATTAGTGGAAATACTTGATGCACAATATGATTTTATCTTGAGACCTAAGTGGAGAAAGATAAATCATAGATAAATAAGTTGGTGCTTTTAAGTGATTTAAATTCTTTGAGCCTTAGCGGGAAAAAGGGTTTAAATTAACTATCTTTCTAGGTTGCCTTGATCGGAATTCTAGATCGGCTGAGTGATTATTTCTAGGATTGAATTAAAATTTGGGGAAAAGGAATCAAGTGAATGGATTGTGTGAACTCAATTAGATGATACTACCCTAGGATCAATTACCTTTAGACTTGTGATTTTATCTTGCTAATTTGTTTATTTGCTTGCTTTAGATAATTCACCTTTTATTTAATTTTTATTTTTCGATTTTTAAAGTTAGATAATTAGTAACAAACAAAATTTTCGGATTCCTAAATAGCAGTCAAATTTTGAGTAGAGTTACTTCCTTTATTTTCGACACATCAATTCCCTTGGGTTCGACACCTTGGAAATACTCCGAGGTTTTACAAATTTTAAAATTGATCGGATTTGAAAACCTTACTACGCGAATCCCAGCGATCAATTTTTGGCGCCGTTGCGTTCCCGCAACGGCGCCAAAATTGATCGTCAGATTCGCGTGACTCATTGCTTACTCTCGCGTAAAACGGCGACCTTGATTCGGACATGCGGAAATTATATATTCGAGTTGTTTCTCCGCTGTAGACGGGAACTTAGTAACTAGAAGCATCCATGTGCCCCATGAGTGTCTTTTACGTCAAACGGTTTCTTAATACATGAGAATGGAAGTTCCACCCTAGGATTACCCCGATGAAACATCCCGAGATCCTAACCTAGTGGTCAACTCGAATCAAATTCTTGAACATATATATAAGGGAATACTGTCCGAGGTTTATCTGTTATGAAACTCGTGAAATTGTGCCACTAGACTGTGTAACGGGACGAACTAGCTTGTTTATTTTAACCTTTCATATTGACGGTCGATTTGACTCACGTTTTGTTAATCTTTGAGCTGGATCTTCTTCATGAACGAGTGATTAGGACTGAACTTGACTACTTTGCGGAATCATTATTCTGAGTGCAACTCGCTTTTATGACACTCGGATTCTTTAGAGAGAATTAGAGGATAGTATTGATTAGGTTGAACACTATGAGTTGCACGATGATTCACGACTTTCTTTTTCTTTTCTTTTTGTTGTTCGGGACGAACAAGGCTTAAGTTTGGGGGGGTTTGATAAGTGGTAATTTTACCACTTATTTCTAGGATTTTATACTAGGTTTTTATCTCGTTTCGTGATTAATGTGCTCGTATTTGGCTTATTTATGATTAGTTGAGCCGTATTACGCGTTTGGGTTGGTTTTAGTGTGTTTGCAGGTTCTTAGAGCCAAAAGGACCCAAAACGAGACAAAGGACCGAGAGTCGAGTCAAACGGACGAAGAAACGGATTTTTGCGAAAGACAGATTTAACCTATCGGCAAATTTATCGGTCGATAGGCCCGTCCGAAAGGAGTTCACCTCTATCGAGTGAAGAGATCGACGAACCAACTATCGGCCACCTATCGGCCGATAGGCGATCCGATAGTCGCCAATGGACTCTCGTATTTTGACGGATTTTGACTCTTTTGGATAGTTTTTGTTTCCTAGATTAGGGCTAATCGGGAGTTTAACCCCCTTAGGCTATATAAACCTCCTTGGAGACCTGGTTTTAGGATTCTTTATCATCTTTTATCAATCTGTCATCAGCCCTTTTCATCCTTTATCATCTTTAGCAGATTTTTTTACATCTTTTTAGCAAGATTTATTCCTTTGATGCAAGAACTTTTTGGAGGAGAATTATTATTGTTTTTCAGAGATTGAAGACTCGTAGTTCATCCGTAAGGGTTGTAATCTCTCTTTTCTTATTAATAATATGCATTCTTCATCTATTTCTTGTGTAATTTCAATTATGTCTGGCTAAATTCGTTGATTGATTCTAGGGTTAGTAATTTTAATTGATGTTCACATGATATTCCTTTGATTACCTTTTGACCTTTCATCCTAGGCTTGTGTTCAAGTTGTGTTAAATCTCATGTTAGATTAAAGGGCCCTTAATCGATGCATGTTAGCTAATTGATTTTGCCCGGAAGGAGTAATTGATTAGTGGAAATACTTGATGCACAATATGATTTTATCTTGAGACCTAAGTGGAGAAAGATAAATCATAGATAAATAAGTTGGTGCTTTTAAGTGATTTAAATTCTTTGAGCCTTAGCGGGAAAAAGGGTTTAAATTAACTATCTTTCTAGGTTGCCTTGATCGGAATTCTAGATCGGCTGAGTGATTATTTCTAGGATTGAATTAAAATTTGGGGAAAAGGAATCAAGTGAATGGATTGTGTGAACTCAATTAGATGATACTACCCTAGGATCAATTACCTTTAGACTTGTGATTTTATCTTGCTAATTTGCTTTATTTGCTTAATTTAGTTATTTCATCTTTTATTTAATTTTTGTTCTTCGATTTTTAAAGTTAGATAATTAGAATCAAAACAATTTTTCGGATTCCTAAATAGCTGTCAAATTTTGAGTAGAGTTAATTCCTTTATTTTCGACACATCAATTCCCTTAGGTTCGACACCTTGGAAATACTCCGAGGTTTTACAAATTTTAAAATTGATCGGATTTGAAAACCTTACTACGCGAATACAAGCGATCAATTTTTGGCGCCGTTGCCGGGGAATTGATAGAAAACTTAAAGGGATAATTCGAAAAAGAAGAGATTGTTACTTTAGGTTGTTTACTATTATTATTATTTATATTCGATCTCGTTTCCTCACATCTTGTTTTCTCTTCCTTGTAGGCGGTGCATGATCACAAGATCCCAAGGAAAGGACTTATTTCCTTTGAATCCGGAAATCGAGAAGTCTTTGAGGAGGAAAAAGCAAGAAGCGAGAACCGAGACTATTTCTATACCTTTCGTTGATACCATGGCCGGCATTGTTGACCCACCACGAGAACTCGCTCGTTCCGAGAAGATCCAATTGAATGCCCGCTTCCGACCTAAGCTGGACGATTATCAAGAAGGAGGTTGGGGAAAGATTGATGCCAACAACTTCGAGCTGAAGCCGTCCCTCATCGCTACGGTGAAGTCTCAAACATACGGAGGAGGAGTTAATGAAGATCCAAACGCTCACCTTGAGTCGTTTTTGGACATATGTGCCACCATCAAGCAAAACGGAGTGCCTCCGGATGTCATTAAGCTCCGCCTATTCCGGTTCTCTTTAGAAGATGATGCGCTAGATTGGTACAAGAGCCTAGATCGGAAGGAAATTGGTACTTGGAGAGAGATGACCCGGTTGTTCTTAGCACAGTTCTATCCTCCCTCGAAGGTGCAAAAACAAATCAACGATATCTTGCAATTCGAGCAATATGAGGATGAATACTTATACGAGACATGGATCCGATTTAAGAAGTTACTTCGCAAATGCCCACAGCATGGAATTGACAAGGAAGAAATCTATATTCGGTTTTATCGGGGTTTGACGAGGAAGGCTAGAAGAGAGTTGGACTATTCATCGAAAGGGGGATTTCTTGCTAATGATTATGAGGAGGCCAAGAATCTTATCGAGCTAGCAGTCAACAATGATTACGAGGAGGTGACCGATAGGAAGATGACGAGAAGAAAGGTTCCATCCGGTGACGAGGACGCCTACGGTGATTTGAAGGCGAAATTTGAAAGACAACAAAAAGAACTTGAGATGCTAAAAAAGAATACTTTGGGAGTCAATTCAGTTTTTGAAGAGCTAAACGAGCCTATTGCAGTTAAGGAGGATGTGAATTACATGCAAGGAGGAAACTTCCGGCAAGGGGGAAATATGGGGAACTATTATCCGAACAATCAAAACCACCCTAATTTCTCCTACGCCAACCCGAACAATGCTCTTCAGCCACCACCGGGATTTAACGTGAAAAACGGGGTTATTCAAGAGCCGATTGCTAAGACACCTATGGAAGAGATGTTGGAACGATTGGAGGCGAGTCAAAAAGATTTTATTTATAAAGTAGACAAGAGGTTCGGGGCTCTCGAGCATAGTGTGACATCTATTGGAAACTCAGTGATAGCCTTGACAAAGCAGATGTCGATGGTGGAGACCCAAATGAGTCAAATGGCGAACGCCCAAGCCGGATTTCATAAGCCGGGGCATTTTCCGAGCAGCACCGAGACCAACCCGAAGACGCAACAATGCAACGCAATCGAGCTTCGGAGTGGGACAAGGTACAGTAATCATGGGGCTGAAGTTGAGAAATCTGGAAACGAGGATGTACTAGAAACGGGAGCAGAGAACGAGAAGGCAGATGAAACACAGCAGAACCTATCGGGTAGCCTATCGGCCGATAGGCCCAACCGATACCCAGACAGAATGCCGGCAGTTAAGCCTATCGACCCCCCTATCGGTCGAAAGGCTCCTGGAAGTTCGAATGTGAAGGATTTTGAGGTAAAAGCTCCATTTCCACAGCGATTGGCCAAGTCGAGACATGATGAAAAGCTTCAACGATTTATCGACATGTTTCAAAAGGTGAATATCAACATTCCACTTCTAGACGCTTTGAGAGACATGCCGGGGTACGTTAAATTCTTGAAAGACGCTGTGGCAAGCAAGAGGAAGTTGGGGAAGTTTGAAACAATAAATTTGACAGAGGAGTGTAGCGCTATCATTCAAAACAAGCTTCTGCTCAAGCAGAAGGATCCGGGACGTTTTACTTTGACATGCAAGATTGGCGACCAAACGTTCCGTAATGGGTTGTGTGATCTCGGGGAAAGCATCAATCTTATGCCTCTATCCATCTTTAAGAAGTTGAAGATTGGGGAGATGAAGCCGACTACCATTTCTCTACTCATGGCGGACCGGTCGATCGCTTATCCAAGGGGAATTGTGGAGGATGTGCTCGTTAGAGTCCAACACTTAGTCTTCCCGGCCGATTTCGTAGTTCTTGGTATGCCCGAGGACGAGAATCAACCATTGATCTTTGGGAGACCGTTTCTAGCGACGGGGAGAGCACTTATCGACGTCCAAGAGGGTGATCTTACTTTCCGGGTTAATGATCAAAATCTGAAAATTTCCATCTATGACACGATGAAGAGGCCCGAGGATGCGCCCGAGGAATGTTATGAAATTGAGTCTATTATGCCACCCCCGACCGACTTGTTGGAGCATTGCATTTCACACTCCATTTACTCACATTTCGATGTTGATGAAATTTCCGAGGATTTGCCAGAGTATGTTCGAATGTTGGAGGCGAACGAGTTTCGACCTAATGAGAGGAGCGTATGCTATCTTGATATCAACAAACCCGTTCAAGGGGGAGTTGTCGCTGAAGACCCGGAATGAATGAGGTATCGTCTAGCTAAAGACGTTAAACGTAGCACTTGTTGGGAGGTAACCCAACGTATGTATTTTAGTTCGTTTTATTCGTTTGATTTCAATTTTTCGTTTGCGTGATTTTTGTAGTTTCTAGTTTCGTAGTAGCTTTGTTAGTTTTGTTAAGTTCTAATCCATGCACGCCGAGTTTTGGATACTTGCAGGTCTTTAATCGCCATATCCAAGCAAAAACGGGACCAAGTTTGTGAACCAGAAAAAGTTGAAAAATTTTTTGAGACAGACAATCCTATCGGGCGAGCCTATCGGCCGATAGGCCCGGCCGTTAGGCTGAGGAAAATTAAAAAAAAAATTTATGTTACAAGCAGTGGTCGATAGGCAGACCACATCGACCGATATTCCACCCGATATGAGGTACGTAAGAGACGAAGTTCCTATCGGCCCAAATTTATCGGCCGATAAAGCCACCGATAGGACATACCCGCCCAAGATCCACTCCGAGCTCGCCGACAAACCCGCCATTTCCGCCACAGTGATCAGGTACTCCGTTAACAAAGCCACTCCTTTCTCTTTTCAAACTTATTCCTCCTTTAGGATGCGAAATAAGTTTGGGTGGGGGGGGGGGGGGGGGAGAAGTGCGGCTTTGTTAATTTCTTTACGTGTGAGTACCTTGCTTGCCTTGTATCATTATTTGCTTATGTTGGTGCCCGTTGTTTTTATTTGTGCTTATCATATTGGTGTTGCGTGGATTTAGCTTTTGGTTGCTTAGTTTTTTTTGTTTTTAGATTTTTATTTTGCATTTTCGTTTGGTGTGTTTGCTAGTTTCTATTTTTTTAGGTCGTAGTAGTTTTTTTTTAGATTTCGTGTTTGCTTTTATTTGCTTTTCGTTGTTTGTTTTAGATAGCCTTGCTTGTCTTAATTTTTCTTTATTCGTGAATTTTTCGTGGTTCTATTTGTGTGATACCGATGTTACGACACTGTTTTTCTCTCTGAAGAAACGGTCGAGTTTAGTCGAGTTGTAGTCAGTTATTTCTGTTTTGCATAGTGTTCATTTAGGTCCAAAATTTTTCGTGATTGTGGAGGTCTTGGCAGATAAGAGACGATACATACTTGTTTTAAAATCACCGTCAATGCGTTTGGTTACATCTTCCGGATAGTGAGTCGTACTGTTTCTTTAGTCGTGTTGGCACTATGATTGAGTTTAGAGGCGGTCAGTTTTTCCCAAAAGTTGAGATAATGTTGTTCTATGAAGGGAAGTCTAGTAACCGGGGGTATTCGCGTGACCCGTTGTTTACCCTCGCGTAAAACGACGACTCTGATTAGACTAGTAATTTAGATATTTCACATGTGCCAAGGATAGGGAACCTAGTAACCGGGGGTATTCGCGTGACCCGCTGTTTACTCTCGCGTAAAACGGCGACCTTGATTCGGACATGCGGAAATTATATATTTGAGTTGTTTCTCCGCTGTAGACGGGAACTTAGTAACTAGAAGCATCCATGTGCCCCATGAGTGTCTTTTACGTCAAACGGTTTCTTAATACATGAGAATGGAAGTTCCACCCTAGGATTACCCCGATGAAACATCCCGAGATCCTAACCTAGTGGTCAACTCGAATCAAATTCTTGAACATATATATAAGGGAATACTGTCCGAGGTTTATCTGTTATGAAACTCGTGAAATTGTGCCACTAGACTGTGTAACGGGACGAACTAGCTTGTTTATTTTAACCTTTCATATTGACGGTCGATTTGACTCACGTTTTGTTAATCTTTGAGCTGGATCTTCTTCATGAACGAGTGATTAGGACTGAACTTGACTACTTTGCGGAATCATTATTCTGAGTGCAGCTCGCTTTTACGACACTCGGATTATTTAGAGAGAATTACAGGATAATATTGATTAGGTTGAACACTATGAGTTGCACGATGATTCACGACTTTATTTTTCTTTTCTTTTTGTTGTTCGGGACGAACAAGGCTTAAGTTTGGGGGGGTTTGATAAGTGGTAATTTTACCACTTATTTCTAGGATTTTATACTAGGTTTTTATCTCGTTTCGTGATTAATGTGCTCGTATTTGGCTTATTTATGATTAGTCGAGCCGTATTACGCGTTTGGGTTGTTTTTAGTGTGTTTGCAGGTTCTTAGAGCCAAAAGGACCCAAAACGAGACAAAGGACCGAGAGTCGAGTCAAACGGACGAAGAAACGGATTTTTGCGAAAGACAGACGAACCTATCGGCCAGCCTATCGGTCGATAGGCCCGTCCGAAAGGAGTTCCTGCCCTCTCGAGTGAAGAGATCGACGAACCAACTATCGGCCAGCCTATCGGCCGATAGGCGACCCGATAGTCGCCAATGACTCTCGTATTTTGACGGATTTTGACTCTTTTGGATAGTTTTTGTTTCCTAGATTAGGGCTAATCGGGAGTTTAACCCCCTTAGCTATATAAACCTCCTTGGAGACCTAGTTTTAGGATTCTTTATCATCTTTTATCAATCTGTCATCAGCCCTTTTCATCCTTTATCATCTTTAGCAAATTTTTTTACATCTTTTTAGCAAGATTTATTCCTTTGATGCAAGAACTTTTTGGAGGAGAATTATTATTGTTTTTTAGAGATTGAAGACTCGGAGTTCATCCGTAAGGGTTGTAATCTCTCTTTTCTTATTAATAATATGCATTCTTCATCTATTTCTTGTGTAATTTCAATTATGTCTGGCTAAATTCGTTGATTGATTCTAGGGTTAGTAATTTTAATTGATGTTCACATGATATTCCTTTGATTACCTTTTGACCTTTCATCCTAGGCTTGTGTTCAAGTTGTGTTAAATCTCATGTTAGATTAAAGGGCCCTTAATCGATGCATGTTAGCTAATTGATTTTGCCCGGAAGGAGTAATTGATTAGTGGAAATACTTGATGCACAATATGATTTTATCTTGAGACCTAAGTGGAGAAAGATAAATCATAGATAAATAAGTTGGTGCTTTTAAGTGATTTAAATTCTTTGAGCCTTAGCGGGAAAAAGGGTTTAAATTAACTATCTTTCTAGGTTGCCTTGATCGGAATTCTAGATCGGCTGAGTGATTATTTCTAGGATTGAATTAAAATTTGGGGAAAAGGAATCAAGTGAATGGATTGTGTGAACTCAATTAGATGATACTACCCTAGGATCAATTACCTTTAGACTTGTGATTTTATCTTGCTAATTTGCTTTATTTGCTTAATTTAGTTATTTCATCTTTTATCTAATTTTTGTTCTTCGATTTTTAAAGTTAGATAATTAGAATCAAAACAATTTTTCGGATTCCTAAATAGCAGTCAAATTTTGAGTAGAGTTAATTCCTTTATTTTCGACACATCAATTCCCTTGGGTTCGACACCTTGGAAATACTCCGAGGTTTTACAAATTTTAAAATTGATCGGATTTGAAAACCTTACTACGCGAATACAAGCGATCAGTACGTTAATCGTCCAATTTTACGTAAGTTATGATATCTTCATTGCGTACATTATGCATGTTCAGAACACCTTTTTGCACTACGTTTCCTTCGATGCTTTGCTTCGCCTTTTTGTTGTTTTGTTTTGTGTATCAACTTAAATCTTCAAAACATTATATAGTATGTATGGAACAAAATGTTCCAACAATCGAGGGGCCCAGCAGATATCTCTCTCACTAAGGAGAGGGACAAATCTCCATCTTGATTATTCATTGCCCTCTACATGACTCCCACTAATCCTGATCGCTAACCTTTATGATCACCATGTTTCAGATGATGTTGGCTTACGTCAAGGCATAGCAGTTATCATGTTGGACTCTATGATAATCTCAGGTTCAAGGATTTATTGACATACTATTATATTGAGATTCACTTATGACATTTCCATGCAGTGATCTCAATGCGGGTCTGTCCAGTATTAGTTCTCCAACCAATACCCATAAGATTGATCCGTACCATACGCATAATCATCCGATGATTATCAATCAAACTTATAATAGTATATTAATCACTTGAGTCTCTACTCAACGCGATTTTACCAGGGACATTTGAATAATCTTATTATTCGTGAATAACTATTATTCGATTATTATAATATTAAAACATACACACATTATAATAATCAACGAGAAATAAATGATATCAAATAACTTTATTTAAATGTGACAATTACAAATCTAGGCACATCGAATGTCCTAGGGCACTATTCCTAACAAAATGATCCAAAAAAGTGGTCGAATCTAGTAGTTCAGGGCTGTCGGGAGGCTACTGATGAAGCAAAATATCCACTAGAAATGGAGGGTTTGAATAGTGGATGAATTTTTTCGTAAAATAAAAAAAATAATAGCTTGCGAAAAAATAGACAACACCAAGACTTATGGAGGTTCGGTCCATAATGTGACCTGCATCCTCTCTTAGTTCCTTTTCTATTGGCTTAGGAGAAACCACACACAACTTTGTCTCATCTTCTATAGGTCGGAGCACGATCGTTACACCGCTTGTGTTCTATTGGTCCAAGCATAACCAATCACTCAGAAATATATTTCGTTTTAGTGTTCTATAGTAACTAGAAAATCCTCACTTACGATCTTTGGAGTTTAATCCTAATAATGCCAGATCAATGATCCTAATAACACCGGATTAAACCTCTTTGAATCATTTCTCTCAAGCTTTATGAAGGAGTGATGCAACACTCACAACAATTGAAGAAGATACGAAGTATATGAAATATTATAATATAAGAACAACACTCGTATCTTTCTTGTCATAACTTAAATGGAAGAAATATAGCAATTTAATCAGAGCTTAATGTAATGCAAGTTCGCTTGAAGTTGTGTCCATCCATACAAAATATGATGGTATTTATAGTCTTTTCAAGCCTTGGAGCCGTTACTACATAGTGATATTAGCGTGCGCTAATATTCCTTCTAGTGTGCGCTACTCTTGGTCAAATATGGCATTAGCATTTGTCAAAAAGCGTCCAATGGCAGTAATTTTGAATCTAGCCTGCGCTAGTATGTTCCTTATCGTGCGCTAGCTAGTCATTTAGATCCTTTTGTGACTGAGCGTGATTTACGCATTTTAGAAGCTCAATTCAATGGATCTTTATCCAACAGTAGAATTTTCAATATTTAGCATGCGCTAAATATAGTGGTTAGCGTGTGCTAAGATGCCCCATGTAGCATGCGCTAGGCATCAATGTGGCGTGCATTAACTGTTGCTTCGTTTGAGATCCTGAGCTCACTATCTTGCATAGACTATCAGATAGCGTGTGCAAATAGTGTCTGTAGAGTGCGTTAACACTTTCTCATAGCGTGCGTTAACTTCTTGGTAGCGTGCGTTAACTAAGGCTGGCAGACTTCACTGACCTTTCTACCTTGATTACACTAGGAACAAGTAGCGTACGCCATTAGGGTAAATAGCATTCACTAATCATCATATCGAAGGGCAGATAGCGTGCATTAAGTTGTTTCGGAATAAGTCCAAACTCCTTGTGTAGCGTGCACTATACTAAGTGCATAGCGTGCGCTAATTCCACTTATTTTTAAAGCTTTTGAATTTATGAAAGAATGTATGCCGTTTATCGAGCCTTTGATGTTCTTCTTAAATGTTTTGATAAAATGCATCATCAAAATATATTTCTTTAACAATCTCCCCCTTTTTGATGATGACAAAATATTTAACAAGTTATACCTGCATAACATAGTAAAAGAAAATTTCTAATCAAAGTCATTGCTTTGTTCGATTTTTGTTAGTCATTTTTGAAACCAACTCGTCAAGAGAAATGTTCAATGTTATAACTTTTTCTCCCCCTTTTTGCCATAATAAAAAAGGTAGACGAAGAGGGCTCCCCCTGAAATGGAGCTTTCTTGATGTTAATGAAACAAACAACTTATAGCTGGTAGCTTAAAATTTAAGCTATAAGAAAAAATATATCCCGTGTAAAGTAATCTTCATAAGATGCAAAGCATTCAATAAGTACGACTTAACAACATGGATGCTAAAAATTCATAAAACAACGGAGTTCAATAATAGGGGAATTATCAGAAACATTCAACAAAAGCTTAATTCAACTAGCAAACCACACATCCAAACAAAAAAAACAAGAATGTCATTAAAATACATGATCATATTACTCGTTTCTAACGAGAAAATAACATTTGAGATTTATGGGTTTTGGTCGGAACGATAGGTGGGAAATGGGAATGACGGATTAGTAAAGCGAATGAAGTCTTCCAGGAGGGATTTGACGGAGTGGATTTCTTGTGAAGCCTCTTGTACTTCGGATGGAAGAGCCCAAACGTCGTTACGAATCTCAAGTTGCGTAGTTTCAAGGCTACGCATCCGAGTAATGAGGTCATCTTCTTCATTTTCTTCTACACTCACTTTCCTCTTTCCCTTCATTTTCAGATGGCGGACAAATTTCCTGTTTCTAACTCCCGTAGAGTTTCCAGCCCTCTTTGTGTGATACGCTCAGCCGGGGTTGGCACACGATTTCCTTTGGGAACCTCGTCGTATTCCTTTAGGTACGAAAACAAAACCCGTCATCGGTTTATTGTCTCAACAGCTGCCAGTAGTGGCCGGCAGCAAGCTGCCTGCTCTCGGCAGGCAGCAGCTGAGAGAGCTGGGCCTCGAGCTAGGCTCGTGCCGAGTGTTTCTGACTCTATTTTTTATTTTAATATTTGGTAAATTGATTTTTCACATTTTAAATTGAGTTTAATTTTATTAAAACAAAATATGATATTTTTTAAGGAAACTTAACTTCATGGAATATTTATTTTCGTCCAAAACAAGTTAAAATTATCAATTTTGTGAATTAATTGGATAAACTCTAATAATTAGATTATTTTATATTGATTGGATCAATATGTGATATTCAATATTTATGCTATTACTTTAATGTATTTATTGCATTTTTATGCGATGGTGATGTAGTTCATGGACTTAATTTTGAATAATTATTCGATGGGGTTGTAAAGGCCGTTTTGAGATAATTTATTTTATTAGAAAAATTTGTATATGATGCAAATTTTATTGATATAATAAATTAGCTATGACGAAGAGCTGGGGACGAACCACCATGAAGACGAAGGTTCAAGACATGTAATTTATCTACTTCTATTTTTACCGGGTCGATGATGACTTGGTACTTAGGAACGATCCATGAACTGCATGTTGGTAGATACTAGGTTGTGGATGTTTTTATATTGTATGACAAAAAAACAAACCATCAAATCGCGCTTATAAATGGATTAATATGCAAAGTGTAACATATAATCGCGTAATACTCCCACTTAAATACAAAGTTATAAAAGTTATGAGGTTTCCTAGCCTCCGTCAAACTCACGGAAAATTGAAATCTAAACTGAAATACTATTCTTCCTAGTATGTCGGGGGTAGTATTTTGGGGAAGTTCGATAAATTCCTAGAGTGCATTAGATGCCTTCGTTTGTGACAAATCAAACCCTAGAAGACGTATGGGTTGCCGAGTGAGATTCAATTGTTAGACTGATAAGAGTTGACATTTTAAACTTAAATAGTTCAGCAAGCCATATAAACCGAATGGGTTGAGGGCAAGTGAACTAGGGTTAAAAGAAGATAGAACCATCCATGTGATGAGTTGGTGTTAGACACCACTTTATAAGTAATGATAGAATAGAAACCGAATGAGTTGGCCTCTATTAAGCTTTATAAAGAACTTGATCACTACTATGAAGTCAACCATGACTTCCGGGTTCCACAAGGGAGTGTGTAATACCGATAAAATAGTGGGAACCGAGTTATGAATATAAAAGTCCTTAATTTCTTTACCGGATCATAATTACATAATCACTAGTGAATCTAATATTATTCTATATAGTTAATCAATCTACTCTCTCTCAAAATGTCAATGAACCCTCTCGCTATTTTACTTGAGAAAAATACACTTACTGGACCTAAATTGGTTGACTGGCTCCGCAATATGAGGATAGTCCTCAGTATGGAATCACTGGGTTATGTCTTGGAGGCGAACATCCTATCGGCTCCTCCAAGGACCAGGACTAATTAGGAATAAGTTGATGCCCATGAAAAATGGGTTAAAGATGATTTCAGGGCATGTGGTTTCATGATGGCCTCTATGAACAATGAGCTTCAAAATGACCATGAGAAGATGGACACTTCAAGGGCAATTATGGCACATCTTGTTGAGCTCTTTGGGGAGCACAGTCGAACTGCTCGGTATGAGATATCAAAGCAGTTGTTTGGTGCTTGGATGAAGGAAGGTGAGGAAGTGTGGGACCACGTCATCCAAATGATAACTATGATCGAGAGATTGGAGGCTCTTGATTTTAGGATGCATACTTTGTAACACCCCCAGGATATCCGAGGTATATTACGGCGCCGTGAATCCCTACATGGGACCCACCAGGCTGAACAAGCATCATACTCATCGACTCACAGAAACAACAGAAAAATACCTCGTCATAAAGACGCCCAACAAAATAATTCACCCGGTTCAACCGGTCAAACATGACACCATAATCCATCACAACATAATAAACAATAATACAATCCCGACAAGTAAAAGTTCTTAAGTACTCGAGTACTTCTATTAGTTTAAAGACCACAAAGGTAAAAGATAGAAATCAACAAGACACCACTCGTGCACAATCATCATGCACGGCCATCATCCGCATACTGGTCCAGCACCCGCTCATCTCGATGAACCTGACCTGAAATTCATAAAACGAATTTCCCCAAAACGGGTCCCCAGAGGGGTTAGCAATTACGCTAGTACAAGTAACCAAATGAACGACTTACATCTTACACATATAGTAATGCATGTAATTCAAGAAAACATAGTTCCAAATCACTCATTTCCGGAAATGCCATAATCAAATCACATTTGTAAAAATGCACCACAATTAACCGTGGATCCACCCCTCCGTGGACCCCTACCGAGACCCCGTCGGATCTAACCCATAGTGGTTAAAAGCAAGCTCGCGGATCCACCCCTCCGTAGACCCCTACCGAGACCCCGTCGGGTCTAACCTGTAACACCCCCAAATCCGCTCAGGGATATTACACGCCGTAGACCCTCTCCTCGAGGATCTACCAGGCTGATAACTAAAATCAAACATCTAAACCTCGCCTTTAAGGCTAAAATGACTCAGTAGACCGATTTGGTCTTTCAACAAATACATACAACTCAAATACAACTCATGCCCACGCAGGGGTCAAAATACAACCACACCCGTACAACGGGAAAATATACTGCAGCGGAAAAGAAAAATACAACTAGACCAATATGACAGCAACGGATCCTCGTGTGATTAGTATCGTTCATCTTTCATCATCCTTCGTGCCGACCCTGTGCTATGCTCCAAAACCTGAATGCAAAAATAGACATCCACCCCCCGAATACTCGGGGGTTAGCAAAACTCCACTGTTTTGCTAGTGCAAGTACAAGTGCAAAAATACGAGCCATACAATACAAGTTCCAAGAACAATAATAATCAGGAATCCTCAAAGGTTCAAACGTAAGGAAAAGTACTTCCCGAGGCAAGAGTTTGGGTAAAATATTCTAAAACCGAAAGGTCACAAATCAAGGGAAAACAATTTACAAAACAGTTTAAAATGCCATCGAGAGTTTTAATAGAAAACAATTTAGGATTATAAAATCCTTCTCTTTCCAAAAATCAATAGGGTCACAGCCCAAATGTTTTGTTTTCGCAAATAGAAACCACCAACAATTTACTGGGTCAAATCCCAACATCACGTGTCCTCAACTGACGAAAAATCAAAGAAACATAATCAATAACGAGCATCGCCTAGTACCGGGACGATACCACCGACATCCCACCCGAGGCCTCGAAGGACCCTCCCGAGCTGGCTAGCGAAACAAATCACACACATCTCACGGTTGGATCAATCGCTTGTTTCATCCTGGCCACATGATCACATGCCATGTGCCACCGTAGATTATCTCAGGCTCTCACGGTTGGATCAATCACTTGTTGCATCCTGGCCACATGATCACATGCCATGTGCCACCGTAGACCTTCAACCATATCCAAACATTCACACAAATAACATATCACATCAAGGATATTCAAACAATTCGCCCAGAGGCATCAAACACTTAGCAAAACACCACGTCAATCCACAACGCACCGAAATGAAATAATATACGTCCACACACAATACCAAGTGCAACATGAACACCAAGCATATACATAGAATTCACATAGTTATTCACGAACCACACCAATCACAAAACACACACGGTTTTGAAAGAGGCCTTTAACGAGGCTAACCAAATCTTTTGAAAACTCATTTCAAACAAACAAACAAACCAAGACGATCACCAATCATCATATCCGCGAAACAAGAAAAGTATAGACAAGGTACTTGCCTCGAATAAGAGCAACGCGGAGAATCGACCAAAGTAGGTTGACACGAACCGATTACGAACCCGCCGACTCCACCGATCGCCAACTCACGTCATAAACTACGAAGGACAATAATAACAATGAAATGAATTCCATAACACGACCCAAAGCCGTTGAATTCAAAGAACGAATGACGAAAGTTCAAGGATTTCCCCCAAAACGGCCAAGAACAGGATTCGTTCCGTCAAAACCCAAAAACGGAATTCCAAGTTGAATTATGGATATACAATCCATAGAATATGTTTAACAACATCATTTAACCATAATCGATCCATCGAAAACGGATGAAAAACGAGATCGGGGACAAATCCCCCAAAAAGTCAACTCGAAGAAAATCAAGAAATATATTTCGATTCGACGAAGAACAATGGATTAAATGATGTTAAACACAAGAATACTACCAAGATTAATCATACCCATCATGAATTAATCAACAACACGGAACGAATCGGACGAAATTGCAAAAATCCCCAAATTCACGAAATTAGGGTTCTAAGGAAGATTACCTAGAATCACTGGATCAAAGGATGAAAACGGACCATAGATTGATGTTATGGACTCCAGAAGTTCATGGTTTTGTTGTTAAACAACATGGCTTCGCCGCCCATGAATCGCCATTCGCGGACGGAGAAGGAAGGAAATGAAAAACGAAGTGAAATGTGACTGCTCAGCCATATTTATACTGGGCCAGACTAGCGTGCGCTAGCCTTCCCGACTAGCGTGCGCTTATCGGCCAGACGGCCGAGCACCCTCGGCCAGGGCCCACACGACCCGGCATCACCGACCAACCCCGCCGACCAAACTCGCCGACCGACTCCGCGAAGCGTGCGCTACGGCCGAAGCTCGCGCAGCCGACTGCCGGCCCAAAGAGCCATCGGATCAATCGCCGGCAGTGTAACGACGCTAGCCGGCCGACGCAGGCGCTACGCTGCCGACTAGCGCGCGCTACGCCGGCGTAGCGTGCGCTACTCGCCGATCCCGACCGAGTCCGTAACCTCGAAACCCCATCGCCTGTGCCCGAGCACAGACGCTAAAGCCACCGCGGCGGCGCTACACTGCCGGTTAGCGCGCAGCCTTTTCCGGCCAGAAGGCGCGCTTACGCCGGCCTCGCGCACCGTCCGGCCGGTGCCCGCAATCGTCCGGCGACCCCGCCACTGCCCGGCTGGCCCCGCCACCGCTGTGGCTCTACGACCCTATTTTCGAAAACGTACGGAACGAACACGACGAAAAGTTCGCGGAAAACATAAACGACTCGAAATGAAAGCGTAATGCCATAATTAGTCATACGCGACCAAGAAACGGGTCGAGACAACAATTACAGATACGGATACCCGTAACTTTCAAGAAATTACAAATTGGCCCAAAACGCCCTAAATCACGATACGTGATCGAATAACCAAACGAAGTTCACAACACGCCTAACAAAGTTAAACGGACTTACGGAAACTCAAATGCTAGCCAACGAGATTCGCAAGAACCGAACTCGAGTGCGGAAAAGTCGTTAAAAGCACGGAACTCAACAAAACGACTAAACGAACTCGGATGTCAAAAAGTGTAGAATTAATCATTCTCGGAATGACAAACGGTCATGAGCGAAGTCGTCACAACGGACTTCGCCGAAAAAGAAATTTACCAAAAATCGAAATTGCGGATATTACATTCTACCCTCCTAAAAGAAGTTTCGTCCGAAACTTAAAACAAGTAGGGGAAGAAATATTCCGCCAGAAAACTCAACGAGATACGCAAGAAACGCGTAACTAACGCCCAACGGCGAAATGTTACAACCAACGCAACGGAATATACGGTGTGAAAACACGCCCACGACGACCAACACAACGTCGCGGTAGAGACATAATAACACCAACAAGTGACGAGGTCATCAAAGATAATACAATCAAGTCAATTATCCAAACAATCACAAAACACAAAGTACTTGTTACAAGAAAACACGCATATCGAGAAAACAGAGAATAAACACAAAACGATCCACAAGGGCAATCATAAATAATTCGACTATGCCGAAATCCTCAAAACCACCCTAGGCATCTCCGTGTCCTTTCTGAGCAGACGCAACCTCGATCCCCAAACCTCTCGGCTACCGTCTCGCAATGTACGGATCGGTGACCCACCCGCCACACTCAAACAAATTGACTAACGGTGAACGACAATTCTTCGCAGTATGGCCCGCTCGACTACGCTTATAACATATCTTGAAGTGCTCACATTACTCACTACAGGGGTACTACTCCTCCGATCACGCGATCTAGGAAACATTTTGGGATGACGAGACGAAGTCCCAACCTCAAGGGGCCCACTCCCGATTTCTGAAAAGTTCCCAACGGTTTTCTGTTTCTTCGAGTCGGACATACTCTCGGTCGATAACTGATAGCTCATAGGCTAACGCCCTATTTTGATAATCTCTCAAGGAAGTACAAGCGAGACTGCCATGTCTTGGCGAATCTCCGGCTTCATCCGCCTACTAAAATGACAAATCTTGTCCTCCTCTATCCTTACTTGATTTTGCACATAGCCGAGTTGTTTGCTAAAATCAATAATAGCTTGAGACAAATGTACATCCTGGTTTCGCAAAAGAATTCATTAATCCTCTGATTTCTGATCGGTTCCGGACAAAACTCATCTCTCATAAATTTCTAGAACTCTGCCCACGTGACAACGCGATCTCGAGGCTTAGTAGCCTCCCACCAGCTAGCGGCATCTTTGTCGAAAAGATACTGAGCTACCGGAACCTTACGTTCTTCTGGACAATCAACTATCTCGAAAATCTTTTCCAACCGGAAAAGCCAACCATCCCGGCTAAAGCATCCGCAGCACTAAACGGGGGATTCATACGAACCACTTCTCAAGCCACCGATTTGCACTGCAGGCTGGGTCACATCTGTAACACGCCGAATCGCCTGAGTCAACTGAGTCATCAGAGTGGCTACCTGCTGTAAAATAGTAGCAACACCAATACCAATACTATCACCGGAAGCATGCTGTCGACCACGCGTCCGATCACCACGACCACGACCTCGGCCCCTCGGCATACTGAATAAGTAACCACTCAGCACAACAGAAAATCAGAACACATAACACATACAACGATTACCATCGTAAGGCAACACACACACGAATATCACAATAACGACGCATCGTCCGCGACATCAACGACTTCGAATGATGACCATTGGCACAATTACAAAACATCAAGGAACAACCACGTATGTACACAATCATACAAACTCAGCCTAATAGCTCGCACAAGTGCGATAATACATAATTCATCACAAGGCGACAACATTCAATATCAACATCTTACACACCTTCTCCGACCACAAGGTGGAAATGATGGGTTTTAAAACGAAAACCACCTTTTGAAAATAGTTTGGAAACACCATTGATCTTGAGTATCATTTTACAAAAAGTTAAACAAACATCATTTTCGAGACTCGAAATTCATCTTGCGTTTGAACTAAAATGAGGACACCTTTCTTTAGTGAAAAACTTTCGAATATCCGACCCTGGGTCTAAGTATAAATGTTTCTAAACATCGAAAATATCTCAAAACATTTTGGTCCTCGAGGTAGAAAAATTTTGAAGCAGATAGTTGCGCTAGTAGGCGCCTTGAAAATACAATCCATTTAAAGTACGTCTCGAATTTTATTTTCTAAGATACTCAAGGTTTTCAAAGATAATTCAATGGGCTACAATGCCCAAAAATTTCGTAAATGCACGGAACATTATAGCGCCGTGGGTCCCGCACCGAACCCACCAGTGCTAAAAACCAATTACGAAAATGCCCAAAAAGGTCGATGACGGTAGTACTTATCAAAACTCACAAAATCATTTGAAAACACCCAACTACCGTCCAAAACGGTCAAGGCCAACAACTCGGTTAAAGGAATCGGTTTTGAAATAAAATTGATCAAGAAATACCGAAAGCTATTACAAAGGAACTCACGCAATGGAAAAAAGAAATACACCAACATGCACAATCCAAAGAACTACTCCTCACATGAAAGAAATATGAGAGTCAAATAGTCACGTATCAAGAAATCAAAATCCATAAAAGGATTCCGTCACTTAATAAATAATCATAAAAATATAGCTCGTGTCACACGAGGCACAACACAAAGAAGGGAGACTTACGGCCACAGTGTCGCACGAAGATGATGATTGCCCACGATACTAATCACGACCAACCAACTCGGACGACGCGTCGCGACACGATCGGATAAAATCCGACGAGACAAAAACTCAATAGACACCATCGACCCGACACCAGGTTTCCACAACCTAAGCTCCGATACCATTATGTAACACCCCAAATCCGCTCGGGATATTACACGCCGTAGACCCTCTCCTCGAGGATCTACCAGCCGATAACTAAAATCAAACATCTAAACCTCGCCTTTAAGGCTAAATGACTCAAGAGACCGATTTGGTCTTTCAACAAATACATACAACTCAAATACAACTCATGCCCACGCAGGGGTCAAAATACAACCACACCTGCATAACGGAAAATATCTAAATGAAAAGAAAAATACAACTAGACCAATATGACAAAGAACGGATCCTCGTGTGATTAGTATCGTTCATCTTTCATCATCCTTCGTGCCGACCACGTGCTATGCTCCAAAACCCGAATGCAAAATAGACATCCACCCCGAATACTGGGTTAGCAAAACTCCACTGTTTTGCTAGTGCAAGTACAAGTGCAAAAATACGAGCCATACAATACAAGTTCCAAGAACAATAATAATCAGGAATCCTCAAAGGTTCAAACGTAAGGAAAAGTACTTCCCGAGGCAAGAGTTTGGGTAAAATATTCTAAAACCGAAAGGTCACAAATCAAGGGAAAACAATTTACAAAACAGTTTAAAATGCCATCGAGAGTTTTAATAGAAAACAATTTAGGATTATAAAATCCTTCTCTTTCCAAAAATCAATAGGGTCACAGCCCAAATGTTTTGTTTTCGCAAATAGGAAACCACCAACAATTTACAGGGTCAAAGCCCAACATCACGTGTCCTCAACGGACGAAAAATCAACGAAACATAATCACGCACGCGCATCGCCAAGGACCGGGACGATACCACCGACATCCCACCCGAGGCCTCGAAGGACCCTCCCGAGCTGGCTAGCGAAACAAATCACACACATCTCACGGTTGGATCAATCGCTTGTTGCATCCTGGCCACATGATCACATGCCATGTGCCACCGTAGATTATCTCAGGCTCTCACGGTTGGATCAATCACTTGTTGCATCCTGGCCACATGATCACATGCCATGTGCCACCGTAGACCTTCAACCATATCCACACATTCACACAAATAACATATCACATCAAGGATATTCAAACAATTCGCCCAGAGGCATCAAACACTTAGCAAAACACCACGTCAATCCACAACGCACCGAAATGAAATAATATACGTCCACACACAATACCAAGTGCAACATGAACACCAAGCATATACATAGAATTCACATAGTTATTCACGAACCACACCAATCACAAAACACACACGATTTTGAAAGAGGCCTTTAACGAGGCTAACCAAATCTTTTGAAAACTCATTTCAAACAAACAAACAAACCAAGACGATCACCAATCATCATATCCGCGAAACAAGAAAAGTATGGACAAGGTACTTGCCTCGAATAAGAGCAACGCGGAGAATCGACCAACGTAGGTTGACACGAACCGATTACGAACCCGCCGACTCCACCGATCGCCAACTCACGTCATAAACTACGAAGGACAATAATAACAATGAAATGAATTCCATAACACGACCCAAAGCCGTTGAATTCAAAGAACGAATGACGAAAGTTCAAGGATTTCCCAAAACGGCCAAGAACACGATTCGTCTGGCCAAAACCCAAAAACGGAATTCCAAGTTGAATTATGGATATACAATCCATAGAATATGTTTAACAACATCATTTAACCATAATCGATCCATCAAAACGGATGAAAACGAGATCGGGGACAAATCCCCAAAAAGTCAACTCGAAGGAAATCAAGAAATATATTTCGATTCGACGAAGAACAATGGATTAAATGATGTTAAACACAAGAATACTACCAAGATTAATCATACCCATCATGAATTAATCAACAACACGGAACGAATCGGACGAAATTGCAAAAATCCCCAAATTCACGAAATTAGGGTTCTAAGGAAGATTACCTTGATTCATTGGATCAAAGGATGATAACGGACGATTGATTGATGTTATGGACTCAGAACTTCATGGTTTTGTTGTTAAACAACATGGCTTCGCCGCCCATGAATCGCCATTCGCGACGGAGAAGGAAGGAAATGAAAACGAAGTGAAATGTGATCTGCCACCATATTTATATCGCTGACTAGCGTGGCGCTAGCCTTCCGGACTAGCGTGCGCTATCGGCCAGACGGGCCGAGCACCCTCGCCGTGGCCCACACGACCCGGCATCACCGACCAACCCCGCCGACCAAACTCGCCGACCCGACTCCCGCTAGCGTGCGCTACGGCCGGAAGCTCGCGCGCTTAGCCGACTCCCAAAGAGCCACCGGATCGAATCGCCCGGCCAGTAACGACGCTAGCCGGCCGACAGCGTGCGCTACGCTGCCGACTAGCGCGCTACGCTCGGCGTAGCGTGCGCTACCCGCCGATCCCGACCGAGTCGAGAACCTCGAAACCCCACTACCTGTGCGATAACAGACGCAGTTACCACCCGGCGGCGGCGCTACACTGCCGTTAGCGCAGCACTCTTCCGGCCAGAAGGCGTGCGCTTACGCCGGTTCTCGCCGCACCTGCCCGGCCGGTGCCTGCAATCGTCCGGCGATCCCCGCCACCGTCCGGCCAGTCCCGCCACCGCCAGGGCTCGACGACCCGATTTCCGAAAACGCACGGAACGAACACGACGAAAAGTTCGCGGACAACATAAACGACTCGAAATGAAAGCGTAATACCATAATTAGTCATACGCGACCAAGAAACGGGTCGAGACAACAATTACAGATACGGATACCCGTAACTTTCAAGAAATTACAAAATAGCCCAAAACGCCCGGAAATCACGATACGTGATCGAATAACCAAACTGAAGTTCACAACACGTCTAACAAAGTTAAACGGACTTACGGGAAACTCGAAACAGCAGTTTCGAACGAGATTCGCAAGAACCGAACTCGAGTGCGGAAAAGTCGTTAAAAAGCACGGAACTCAACAAAACGACTCCGAAACGAACTCGGATGTCAAAAAGTGTAGAATTAATCATTCTCAGAATGACGAAACGGTCATGAGCGAGTCGTCACAACGGACTTCGGCCGAAAAAAGAAATTTACCGAAAATCGAAAATTGCGGATATTACATAACCCATAGTGAGCATACACACACACACACACACAATTATCATGCAATACTAATACATTAAGATTGTAAGTTCATAAGGGTACTTGCCTCGGTTAATAGACGGTGATACGAACGGAAAGGAAGAATCGAACACGACCGCGAGGAACCGGCGGAAATGAACCTAACGATTCGAATAACACAATCACAACCAACTCTAGACGATTACGGAAATGGAATACACCCAGAAACCCGCCTACGATTCATGTATATTCGTACCAAAAATAACAACGAGGGAGGACCACAACCAAACCCTCTCGATTCCGTAAAAATCCACAAAATATCCATGAATCCGTAGGAAAACTAAAGATACTAACAATATTAATCGTATACATCATGAATCCACCAACAAAACGGAACGAATCGGAAGAAAATCCCAAAACCCCCAAATTAATCGAAAATAGGGTTCTAGAAATATTACCTTTGGAAATTCTGTAATACCCGTAATTTTGTTCCCCGGAAATTTTCTATTTTTGGCGGAAGTCTATTTCGACGACTTGCTTGGGACCATTTCGTCATCTTGAGAATGATTAATTCTACACTTTTTGTCATCCGAGTTCGTTTCGGTATCGTTCTGTTGAATTCCGTGTTCTTTAGCGACTTTTCCACGTATGAGTTCGACTTTGTTAAATCATCATAAATTCTTGGAAACTCCAAAAATTCTGAATCTTGGCAATATTATAAAGCATCGAGTTAGCTTTCCAATGGTTCAAACGGTGAGTCACTCTCATTCTCCAGATGCGGCCAAAACCGCCTGTACCCGGTGCCGCGGCACACCTGGGCTGAGCCGCGGCACACTGGTGTGGCATTCTCAGACAAAACCCGCCTGTACCCGGTGCCGCGGCACACCTGAGCTGAGCTGCGGCACACTGCCGAAACCTGGGAACAAATTTTAGGCCTGTGCCGCGGCACACCTATGCTGAGCCGCGGCACACAATGCGGTCAACTGCATAATTCGGCCTTTTAAGCGAGATTTCAGTCATTTTCCTCCATTTCCTTCTTCCATCGCGAGAGAGAGAGTTGAGGGAGGAGTTCTTTTCATATCTATCACTTGTGTGTTGAAGATTTACCACTTTCACTCGGTTGGGAAGCCCGGATAGTCGATCTATCGCGTATTCTTTGGATCATAGCGCTTGAATATTCAAGAGGTAATTTCTTCGACATCTTGACTTCTCGATTTTGTGTGGGTTTTGACGTTTTGGATGATAAAATCATGGTGTATGATGTGATATATGCGTGATTATGGACATGATTGGGTATTCATCGGATTATTGAAAGTTTATTCAAGAACACTTTGATTTTGTGTTGGTTTTTGGGGGTTTTCGTAGACTCGTCCGTTTTATCCGATTGAAGCTTGAGAACCTTGAGATTTTGATATATCTATACCGTATGAGTGTTTTCTTCCAATTTTACGGGTTGGATTGTGCCGTTTTCGGACTTGTGGGGAGTTTGGGCGATTTCCCAACCTTTAGTTATCCACCCGTATATTTTCTTGAATCGTAGATGAGTTTCGGGAGTCTCTTCGTATAAATTGAGTATGGATAATTAATTGTAATATTCCTTGCGAATCATTTAGGTGCCGGAAGCGCGTTCTCGGACCTACCGAACACATACCTTTCCTCCGTTCGATTTCTCGATGTCTCAAAGGCAAGTATACATTTATGATTGTACGTTCTCGACTTTGAAAGTATGAAATATTGATGGTATGATTATTTCTAGCCACTCCGGGACGGGCCTATGGTCCTCTGAGGGTTTCGTAGCCTCTGGTGCGATTCCATGGTTGATATGAACGAACCGTTTCTACGGCATTCATATGAAATAATGTTGGCATGTAATGAACGAACCATTTTGACGGCATTCCTACATGTAACGGCGTATGATATGAACGAACCGTTTCTACGGCATTCACATACGTCTTGAGATTTTAGTCATTCCGGAATACTAGTCTTAAATTGATGAATTGACGGATATTGATGAATTGACGAATTACATTTACTTTATTGTCGAGGAGTATTATGTATCATACTGTTATACTTGCACTAGCTATTCGACGGCTAATCCCTTTATGGGGGAAATACGTTTCATGTATTTCAGGTTCCAGGAGAGCGGACAGACGGGTACCGGGTCGGCATGAAGATGATGGGCAAGTGTGATACTGTGTTTTGTCTCCGGTTATTTTCTTGGATTCCTCCCTTCAGTGTTGTTGTACTGGAATGGATTTTTAAATACTCGAGTATTGTATTTCGCTTCTTGTTGTTCCTACCGTGTTGCCGAGGTATTGATTTGTACAGTGATGTATATGTTTTCATTGGTTATGGTTTTGAATACCATTTGTATCGTCTTTCTTTCTATTGTATGTAGACCTTATCGGTCAAGTTTATAGTTCCGCGTATGTTTAGCCTTGTGGGTCCCACGGCGGGGCTCACGGCGCTGTAATATACCTTGAATAACTTGGGGGTGTTACAGAATATGGTATCAGAGCTTAGGTTTATGGATACCTAGGCTGTCGGTCTTTTGGGTCGATTGAGTCGGCATTTGCCCACAGTATCACTACTCTGCCATCATCACAGTGCGACCGGTACTTGTAAGTCCTCTCACTCTTCTCGTATTTTTCTTAATTGTTTCGTTTATAGCTTGGTATTCTTGGGAATTGGTCACTTCAAGAATGTGCGATTCGGATTATACTTACGCACGTGTGTGCCTTTCAGAATGTTGGCTGAAAGTAGGAAGAATCGTGGCCGTGGTCACGGACGTGAACTCTTCCTTGAGATTTTGTTAAGTTGCTAATGGCGATAATGGTGTGTATCGATATTATGTTGAGACTTTGTTTAGGAGTCGCATGCTAGTATCACGGGAGATCTTCGACTTCGCAGACTTGTAAGTATGTTGTTCGAATTATTCGATAATTCTTGATGAAATTGAATTCCCGTTGAAATGTTGTTTGTACGAGTGATTGTAAGTTTCGAGGACGAAACTTATTTTTAAGGGGGGTAGAGTTCGGATATATTTTTTTTTCGTTTATATATTGGATATCGTGGATGGTTAATTATGCTCGAGGACGTTGTGAACGTATGACAATGTTATTGAATTGAGTATATGTATTGATTTTGCCGTATGCTCGTATTTTGGTATGTCATGACTTTGGACAGGAATTGTTGAAATTGGCTAAGTATGGAATTATTACGTACGTTAATAAGGTGAGATTACGTACGTAAGATTGGCATGGTTATGTACGTTAAGGATAAGGTATTACGTACGTAACGAAGGCATCGGACAGAACCGAGTCCTGGTCGGCAGGTGGGACCCTGTTTCGGCAACTTTCGGCGGAGAATGTTGACAGGTGAGTCAACGACGTGTTACGACGTTATACAGGACGTGTTACGACGCAACACAACCATTGTATCAGAGCAAGTCAATCGGTATATTACGACGTTGTATGGTATGGGTTACGACGTAATGGATCGCACGGAATGAGACAAAGGAGTTGGTTACGACGTTATGGATATTGGATTACGTACGTTAAGAAAGGACACTTACGTACGTAATGAGAGTGCAATTTATATATTGAAGTGTTGCCTTTCATTTCTCTCACGATCCTTTGAGATATTTCTCTCCAAAACTCGTCCCTCTTCACTTTTAAGAGTGTTCTAAACACTTTTAACATGATTGTGAGCTTGGAATCAAGGAATTAGAGCTTGGTTATGGAACTATTGTTGATTCTTGAAGTGATTTCTTGTGTTATCCATATTCTATGAGGTTTATGTTGAAGGAAGATAATGATATGCTTTGAATATGTTGATTATGATTATGGAATCATAGAGATCTTGATGTTCTTGAGGCCATATGATGACTATGATGATTTAATGATTCTTGGAATGGAGTTCAATTATTCTTTCTTCGTGGTTCGTCCATACAAGGTAATCCTCGTATCCCTTTGATAGTGGCTCATTTTTTTTCTTTTTGGATTACTACTTGGGAGGGAGTATGTTGGGAATCGTGTATTTTGATGTTCGTCTTATTTCAATGAAAATGCATAAATTGGACTGTACTTTTATCCGCTGCGTGAGTATTTTTGAAATGGATTTTGGTATTTTGCCAACTGAAATTTTATTTTGTAAAACCGATTCCCTAAACTGAGTTTTTGGCATTTTAACCTTGATCGTTTTGACGGTATTTGGAAAATGATTTTCTTTTAGTATTTGAAAAATATTACCGTCATCGGTCTTTTTGGTATTTTTGGAATGACGTGGAAATTGTGCTTAGCCTGGTAAATCCTTGTGAGAAGGGTTTACGGCGTGTAATATTCCCAGGAGGATCTGGGGTGTTACAATTATGGTATCATGTGATAATGTTATACGAGATTCATTGGAATTGTAATAAGAGATTTCGGATGTTGATATGATCATTGAGATCTTCTTCATATGGTGATAAGGGTTTTGTTGTGATTCTTGAGATTGTATGAATGACATGATGAAGAAAATGGTAACATGGAGATATATACCTCGGATATGTTGTTCTGAACGTGATTTCGGATATTTCATGTTCTTGAAGAACTCTTGAATTATACGAGGTGATGAAATTTTTTTTTTAGAAGTGTTGATGTTTTGAAAATGAATATGGAATATTCATATCTAGAGCTAAACTATGTGTTGGAAATAATCTTCGTATAGGAAATACGAATGTGATTATGAGTTTGATGAGTCTATTATTCATCTCTGAATTTGGAAGCCCATACGTATGGAGCAAATATTCAAATCGAATGATTGGATTGTTTGATCACCTTAGAATACGATTATCTATAATGTTGAACTAATTGGATGGTTCGAATTAACGATGATCATCGGAAAATTTTAACTACGGATTTACGAGAACGGAACCTCGTCAATTCGTATTTAAGAATTGAGTTTGGGACTTTTAGACCTTTATTATTGGTCCTTATTTGTTGCGGATATGATCATCATATTTCAACTCGTATTGTGGACAGGGTTTGTCAGTGTCTGAGTTGGATTGTTCAGACTATGTTTAGTCGAGATATGGTTCAAACGGTTGAGCTTGTGATTTGGTGGTGTTGATATTGGTCGTCATCGAACCTGTTGATTATTAATCCTTCGTCTTACAATAAGGTATGATGTTTGATCGTGAATTATGACTGTTGTGTTGCGGTTAAGGTTGAAGGGTTCGTAGATTAACTTGGTCGAGATCGAGGGAATTCGTAAGACGAAATCAATGAATTGGTAACGAGACGTTGTATTGATATCGAGACAAGTTTTATACTCGTACTAATCAATGAGACTAATGTTATCGTGTAGGCGCATTGGGTGTATCATTTTGGGACTTGGCCTCTTTATGATTGTATTGATATCAAGGGATTGGTTGACACGACGCCGTCGGCAAATTATGCCAAATGTTACTGTTGTTTGTAAATGGCCGGTTCAAGGCATTACGATACTTGTTGGTAAAGTTGCTATCGATAGCCGGTTCGCGGTATCGATGTATCGATTATTATTGTTCGCGATCAATGTCGTTCTGAGACATCGTTGAATCTTTGTCGCCGAATCGATCTGCTATGATGTTGCGTTAACCGATTGGGGACATTTGATATATCCTTTTGTCATCTCCGTTTTGGTGGTCGGTTTAAGACACCGGGACATCTATTCTATCATATCATTGATTATCGATTGACCGTTCTAGGGTAATCGAGGTATTGAATTGGGATTATCGAAGATAATTCCCATCCGTTGTCAAAGATATTCTCATCCATTGTATTGTTGTTATCGATTGGCCATTCTACGGTAATCGAAGTATTGAATTGGGACTGTCGAGGAGAGTTCCCATCCGTTGAATTATTATTGTCGTGTTGGCCGACTCAAGGCAGCACACTATTATTCTTGTGAACTCGATAATTTTGTGATCGTTGAGGGTTGAGGATTTCCCGAATTGTGGTGTTGTGATTATTGCCGTGTTAATCGGTCCTTAGGAAATTCTGATTCCAGGATGGTTGTTTTGAATATCGTTGGTCGTGTCGATCTTTCATTATTCGTGTGTCATCGTTCACTTGGTGAGTCGTATGATTCGTATTGGATGTTTTATCCCTTGAGTTTCGTTGTCATGTTGTATCGTGGCATATCTGGAATCATGTCTGCGTACCGATTGGTTATGTGTAGGATTTTTAGCCAGGCACTCGATGGTCATGCGTGGATGTTTCCGCATTGGACCGTGCACACGAGGCGTAGTTCTTGAGGCTAATTAAGTACATTGTCACACGTATATTCTGGATTTCGTATACGGGGTGGACATGTGCACGGACACATTTCCGGATCGGGCGTACTGTGATGTCCCTCTTGAGCTTTATTGATTGATCGTTCGTAGTCCATGTTGTATTGGATATGTCCGACGATTTGCGATCGGGTTGTTCATACGCCGAGGGTATGTCCGATACCAGTTGGTCTCTTTGAGATCTATTTTGTGATGATTCTGACTTTGGGCTGCTCGCTGTGCCATTGTGATGTATCGGTATTTCCGTTAGAGCCTTCGGCATTGTGAATTCGTATCTTTCGGCATTGGTTTGGTTTACCTTCGGCAATGTATTGTTGTGTTCTATATTGATGATTCGCCGTTTGGGCGTAAGTTTGATTCTTGTGTATCTCGCTGAGTTTTTCCTGGCGAAATATTTCTTCTCCCTACCTGTTTTAAGTTTCGGGACGAAACTTCTTTTAAGGAAGGTAGAATGTAATACCCGTAATTTTGTTCCCCGGAAATTTTCTATTTTTGGCGGAAGTCTATTTTGACGACTTGCTTGGGACCATTTCGTCATCCTGAGAATGATTAATTCTACACTTTTTGTCATCCGAGTTTGTTTCGGTATCGCTCATTGAATTCCGTGTTCTTTAGCGACTTTTCCACGTATGAGTTAGACTTTGTTAAATCATCATAAATTCTTGGAAACTCCAAAAATTCTGAATCTTGGCAATATTATAAAGCATCGAGTTAGCTTTCCAATGGTTCAAACGGTGAGTCAATCGGAGTCCGGACGAGGGAGTTATGGTCGAAATAGCTAAGTCACTCTCATTCTCCAGATGCGGCCAAAACCGCCTGTACCCGGTGCCGCGGCACACCTGGGCTGAGCCGCGGCACACCAAGTGCAACATGAACACCAAGCATATACATAGAATTCACATAGTTATTCACGAACCACACCAATCACAAAACACACACGGTTTTGAAAGAGGCCTTTAACGAGGCTAACCAAATCTTTTGAAAACTCATTTCAAACAAACAAACAAACCAAGACGATCACCAATCATCATATCCGCGAAACAAGAAAAGTATGGACAAGGTACTTGCCTCGAATAAGAGCAACGTGGAGAATCGACCAAAGTAGGTTGACACGAACCGATTACGAACCCGCCGACTCCACCGATCGCCAACTCACGTCATAAACTACGAAGGACAATAATAACAATGAAATGAATTCCATAACACGACCCAAAGCCGTTGAATTCAAAGAACGAATGACGAAAGTTCAAGGATTTCCCCCAAAACGGCCAAGAACACGATTCGTTCCGTCAAAACCCAAAAGCGGAATTCCACGTGGAATTATGGATATACAATCCATAGAATATGTTTAACAACATCATTTAACCATAATCGATCCATCGAAAACGGATGAAAAACGAGATTGGGGACAAATCCCCCAAAAAGTCAACTCGAAGGAAATCAAGAAATATATTTCGATTCGACGAAGAACAATGGATTAAATGATGTTAAACACAAGAATACTACCAAGATTAATCATACCCATCATGAATTAATCAACAACACGGAACGAATCGGACGAAATTGCAAAAATCCCCAAATTCACGAAATTAGGGTTCTAAGGAAGATTACCTTGATTCGCTGGATCAAAGGATGATAACGGACGATTGATTGATGTTATGGACTCCAGAACTTCATGGTTTTGTTGTTAAACAACATGGCTTCGTCGCCCATGAATCGCCATTCGCGACGGAGAAGGAAGGAAATGAAAACGAAGTGAAATGTGATTGCCACCATATTTATATCGCCGACTAGCGTGCGCTAGCCTTCCGGACTAGCGTGCGCTTATCGGCCGCAGATCGGCCGAGCACCCTCGGCCAGTGGCCCACACGACCGGCATCACCGACCAACCCTACCGACCAAACTCGCCGACTCGACCCGCTAGCGTGCGCTACGGCCAAGCTGCGCGCGCTTAGCCGAATTGGCCCAAAGAGCCATCGGATCGAATCGCCCGGCCAGTAACGACGCTAGCCGGCCGACGGCGGCGCTACGCCGCCGACTAGCGCGCGCTACGCTCGGCGTAGCGTGCGCTACCGCCGATCCCGACCGAGTCCAGAACCTCGAAACCCCACTACCTGTGCCTCGAGCACAGACGCCAGTTACCCGGCACAGGCGCTACACTGCCGAAGCGCGCAGCCTTCCGGCCAGAAGGCGTGCGCTTACGCGGTTCTCTCGCGCACCCGTCCGGCCGGTGCCCGCAATCGTCCGGCCAGTCCCGCCACCGTCCGGCCAGTCCCGCCACCGCCAGGGCTCGACGACCCGATTTCCGAAAACGCACGGAACGAACACGACGAAAAGTTCGCGGACAACATAAACGACTCGAAATGAAAGCGTAATACCATAATTAGTCATACGCGACCAAGAAACGGGTCGAGACAACAATTACAGATACGGATACCCGTAACTTTCAAGAAATTACAAAATAGCCCAAAACGCCCGGAAATCACGATACGTGATCGAATAACCAAACTGAAGTTCACAACACGTCTAACAAAGTTAAACGGACTTACGGGAAACTCGAAATGATTAGCCAACGAGATTCGCAAGAACCGAACTCGAGTGCGGAAAAGTCGTTAAAAAGCACGGAACTCAACAAAACGACTCCGAAACGAACTCGGATGTCAAAAAGTGTAGAATTAATCATTCTCAGAATGACGAAACGGTCATGAGCGAGTCATCACAACGGACTTCGGCCGAAAAAAGAAATTTACCGAAAATCGAAAATTGCGGATATTACATAACCCATAGTGAGCATACACACACACACACAATTATCATGCAATACTAATACATTAAGATTGTAATTTCATAAGGGTACTTGCCTCGGTTAATAGACGGTGATACGAACGGAAAGGAAGAATCGAACACGACCGCGAGGAACCGGCGGAAATGAACCTAACGATTCGAATAACACAATCACAACCAACTCTAGACGATTACGGAAATGGAATACACCCAGAAACCCGCCTACGATTCATGTATATTCGTACCAAAAATAACAACGAGGGAGGACCACAACCAAACCCTCTCGATTCCGTAAAAATCCACAAAATATCCATGAATCCGTAGGAAAACTAAAGATACTAACAATATTAATCGTATACATCATGAATCCACCAACAAAACGGAACGAATCGGAAGAAAATCCCAAAACCCCCAAATTAATCGAAAATAGGGTTCTAGAAATATTACCTTTGGAGATTCTGTAATACCCGTAATTTTGTTCCCCGGAAATTTTCTATTTTTGGCGGAAGTCTATTTTGACGACTTGCTTGGGACCATTTCGTCATCCTGAGAATGATTAATTCTACACTTTTTGTCATCCGAGTTCGTTTCGGTATCGTTCTGTTGAATTCCGTGTTCTTTAGCGACTTTTCCACGTATGAGTTCGACTTTGTTAAATCATCATAAATTCTTGGAAACTCCAAAAATTCTGAATCTTGGCAATATTATAAAGCATCGAGTTAGCTTTCCAATGGTTGAAACGGTGAGTCAATCGGAGTCCGGACGAGGGAGTTATGGTCGAAATAGCTAAGTCACTCTCATTCTCCAGATGCGGCCAAAACCGCCTGTACCCGGTGCCGCGGCACACTGGGCTGAGCCGCGGCACACCGGTGTGGCATTCTCGACAAAACCCGCTGTACCCGGTGCCGCGGCACACTGAAATGAGCCGCACACCGCCGAAACACAGGGAACAAATTTTAGGCCTGTGCCGCGGCACACCTATGCTGAGCCGCGGCACACAATGCGGTCAACTGCATAATTCGGCTTTTTAAGCGAGATTTCAGTCATTTTCCTCCATTTCCTTCTTCCATCGCGAGAGAGAGAGTTGAGGGAGGAGTTCTTTTCATATCTATCACTTGTGTGTTGAAGATTTACCACTTTCACTCGGTTGGGAAGCCCGGATAGTCGATCTATCGCGTATTCTTTGGATCATAGCGCTTGGATATTCAAGAGGTAATTTCTTCGACATCTTGACTTCTCGATTTTGTGTGGGTTTTGACGTTTTGGATGATAAAATCATGGTGTATGATGTGATATATGCGTGATTATGGACATGATTGGGTATTCATCGGATTATTGAAAGTTTATTCAAGAACACTTTGATTTTGTGTTGGTTTTTGGGGTTTTCGAGACTCGTCGCTTTATCCGATTGAAGCTTGAGAACCTTGAGATTTTGATATATCTATACCGTATGAGTGTTTTCTTCCGATTTTACGGGTTGGATTGTGCCGTTTTCGGACTTGTGGGGAGTTTGGGCGATTTCCCAACCTTTAGTTATCCACCCGTATATTTTCTTGAATCGTAGATGAGTTTCGGGAGTCTCTTCGTATAAATTGAGTATGGATAATTAATTGTAATATTCCTTGCGAATCATTTAGGTGCCGGAAGCGCGTTCTCGGACCTACCGAACACATACCTTTCCTCCGTTCGATTTCTCGATGTCTCAAAGGCAAGTATACATTTATGATTGTACGTTCTCGACTTTGAAAGTATGAAATATTGATGGTATGATTATTTCTAGCCACTCCGGGACGGGCCTATGGTCCTCTGAGGGTTTCGTAGCCTCTGGTGCGATTCCATGGTTGATATGAACGAACCGTTTCTACGGCATTCATATGAAATAATGTTAGCATGTAATGAACGAACCGTTTTGACGGCATTCCTACATGTAACGGCGTATGATATGAATGAACCGTTTCTACGGCATTCACATACGTCTTGAGATTTTAGTCATTCCGGAGTACTAGTCTTAAATTGATGAATTGACGGATATTGATGAATTGACGAATTACATTTACTTTATTGTCGAGGAGTATTATGTATCATACTGTTATACTTGCACTAGCTATTCGACGGCTAACCCCTTTATGGGGGAAATACGTTTCATGTATTTCAGGTTCCAGGAGAGCGATGACGGTACCGGGTCGGCATGAACATGATGGGCACGTGTGATACTGTGTTTTGTCTCCGGTTATTTTCTTGGATTCCTCCATTCAGTGTTGTTGTACTGGAATGGATTTTTAAATACTCGAGTATTGTATTTCAGTTTCCTTGTTGTTCCAGCCTGTGTTGCCGAGGTATTGATTTGTACAGTGATGTATATGTTTTCATTGGTTATGGTTTTGAATACCATTTGTATCGTCTTTCTTTCTATTGTATGTAGACCTTATCGGTCAAGTTTATAGTTCCGCGTATGTTTAGCCTTGTGGGTCCCACGGCGGGGCTCACGGCGCTGTAATATACCCTGAATAACTTGGGGGTGTTACAGAATATGGTATCGGAGCTTAGGTTTATGGATACCTAGGCTGTCGGTCTTTTGGGTCGATTGAGTCGGCATTTGCCCACAGTATCACTACTCTGCCATCATCACAGTGCGACCGGTACTTGTAAGTCCTCTCACTCTTCTCGTATTTTTCTTAATCGTTTCGTTTATAGCTTGGTATTCTTGGGAATTGGTCACTTCGAGAATGTGCGATTCGGATTATACTTACGCACGTGTGTGCCTTTCAGAATGTTGGCTGAAAGTAGGAAGAATCGTGGCCGTGGTCACGGACGTGAACTCTTCCTTGAGATTTTGTTAAGTTGCTAATGGCGATAATGGTGTGTATCGATATTATGTTGAGACTTTGTTTAGGAGTCGCATGCTAGTATCACGGGAGATCTTCGACTTCGCAGACTTGTAAGTATGTTGTTCGAATTATTCGATAATTCTTGATGAAATTGAATTCCCGTTGAAATGTTGTTTATTTAGTGATTGTAAGTTTCGAGGACGAAACTTATTTTTAAGGGGGGTAGAGTTCGGATATATTTTTTTTTCGTTTATATATTGGATATCGTGGATGGTTAATTATGCTCGAGGACGTTGTGAACGTATGACAATGTTATTGAATTGAGTATATGTATTGATTTTGCCGTATGCTCGTATTTTGGTATGTCATGACTTTGGACAGGAATTGTTGAAATTGGCTAAGTATGGAATTATTACGTACGTTAATAAGGTGAGATTACGTACGTAAGATTGGCATGGTTATGTACGTTAAGGATAAGGTATTACGTACGTAACGAAGGCATCGGACAGAACCGAGTCCTGGTCGGCAGGTGGGACCCTGTTTCGGCAACTTTCGGCGGAGAATGTTGACAGGTGAGTCAACGTACGTGTTACGTACGTTATACAGGACGTGTTACGTACGCAACACAACCATTGTACTGTAGCAAGTCAACTGGTATATTACGTACGTTGTATGGTATGGGTTACGTACGTAATGGACTGCACGGAATGAGACAGTGAGTTGGTTACGTACGTTATGGATATTGGATTACGTACGTTAAGAAAGGACACTTACGTACGTAATGAGAGTGCAATTTATATATTGAAGTGTTGCCTTTCATTTCTCTCACGATCCTTTGAGATATTTCTCTCCAAAACTCGTCCCTCTTCACTTTTAAGAGTGTTCTAAACACTTTTAACATGATTGTGAGCTTGGAATCATGGAATTAGAGCTTGGTTATGGAACTATTGTTGATTCTTGAAGTGATTTCTTGTGTTATCCATATTCTATGAGGTTTATGTTGAAGGAAGATAATGATATGCTTTGAATATGTTGATTATGATTATGGAATCATAGAGATCTTGATGTTCTTGAGGCCATATGATGACTATGATGATTTAATGATTCTTGGAATGGAGTTCAATTATTCTTTCTTCGTGGTTCGTCCATACAAGGTAATCCTCGTATCCCTTTGATAGTGGCTCATTTTTTCTTTTTGGATTACTACTTGGGAGGGAGTATGTTGGGAATCGTGTATTTTGATGTTCGTCTTATTTCAATGAAGATGCATAAATTGGATCACTTTTATCCATTGCGTGAGTATTTTTGAAATGGATTTTGGTATTTTGCCAATCAAATTTTATTTTGTAAAACCGATTCCCTATCTTGAGTTTTTGGCATTTTAACCTTGATCGTTTTGACGGTATTTGGAAAATGATTTTTTTAGTATTTGAAAAATATTACCGTCATCGGTCTTTTTGGTATTTTTGGAATGACGTGGAAATTGTGCTTAGCCCGGTAAATCCTTGTGAGAAGGGTTTACGGCGTGTAATATTCAGGAGGATGCGGGGTGTTACAATTATGGTATCATGTGATAATGTTATACGAGATTCATTGGAATTGTAATAAGAGATTTCGGATGTTGATATGATCATTGAGATCTTCTTCATATGGTGATAAGGGTTTTGTTGCGATTCTTGAGATTGTATGAATGACATGATGAAGAAAATGGTAACATGGAGATATATACCTCGGATATGTTGTTCTGAACGTGATTTCGGATATTTCATGTTCTTGAAGAACTCTTGAATTATACGAGGTGATGAAAATTTTTTTTTAGAAGTGTTGATGTTTTGAAAATGAATATGGAATATTCATATCTAGAGCTAAACTATGTGTTGGAAATAATCTTCGTATAGGAAATACGAATGTGATTATGAGTTTGATGAGTCTATTATTCATCTCTGAATTTGGAAGCCCATACGTATGGAGCAAATATTCAAATCGAATGATTGGATTGTTTGATCACCTTAGAATACGATTATCTATAATGTTGAACTAATTGGATGGTTCGAATTAACGATGATCATCGGAAAATTTTAACTACGGATTTACGAGAAGGGAACCTCGTCAATTCGTATTTAAGAATTGAGTTTGGGACTTTTAGACCTTTATTATTGGTCCTTATTTGTTGCGGATATGATCATCATATTTCAACTCGTATTGTGGATGTGGTTTGTCAGTGTCTGAGTTGGATTGTTCAGACTATGTTTAGTCGAGATATGGTTCAAACGGTTGAGCTTGTGATTTGGTGGTGTTGATATTGGTCGTCATCAAACCTGTTGATTATTAATCCTTCGTCTTACAATAAGGTATGATGTTTGATCGTGAATTATGACTGTTGTGTTGCGGTTAAGGTTGAAGGGTTCGTAGATTAACTTGGTCGAGACTGAGGGAATTCGTAAGACGAAATCAACTGAATTGGTAACAGTACGTTGTATTGATATCGAGACAAGTTTTATACTCGTACTAATCAATGAGACTAATGTTATCGTGTAGGCGTACGATTGGGTGTATCATTTTGGGACTTGGCCTCTTTATGATTGTATTGATATCAAGGGATTGGTTGACACGACGCCGTCGGCAAATTATGCCAAATGTTACTGTTGTTTGTAAATGGCCGGTTCAAGGCATTACGATACTTGTTGGTAAAGTTGCTATCGATAGCCGGTTCGCGGTATCGATGTAGCGATTATTATTGTTCGCGATCAATGTCGTTCTGAGACATCGTTGAATCTTTGTCGTCGAATTGGATCTGTTGCTATGATGTTGCGTTAACCGATTGGGGACATTTGATATATCCTTTTGTCATCTCCGTTTTGGTGGTCGGTTTAAGACACCGGGACATCTATTCTATCGTATCATTGATTATCGATTGACCGTTCTAGGGTAATCGAGGTATTGAATTGGGATTATCGAAGATAATTCCCATCCGTTGTCAAAGATATTCTCATCCATTGTATTGTTGTTATCGATTGGCCATTCTACGGTAATCGAAGTATTGAATTGGGACTGTCGAGGAGAGTTCCCATCCGTTGAATTATTATTGTCGTGTTGGCCGACTCAAGGCAGCACACTATTATTCTTGTGAACTCGATAATTTTGTGATCGTTGAGGGTTGAGGATTTCCCGAATTGTGGTGTTGTGATTATTGCCGTGTTAATCGGTCCTTAGGGAATTCTGATTCCAGGATGGTTGTTTTGAATATCGTTGGTCGTGTCGATCTTTCATTATTCGTGTGTCATCGTTCACTTGGTGAGTCGTACGATTCGTATTGGATGTTTTATCCCTTGAGTTTCGTTGTCATGTTGTATCGTGGCATATCTGGAATCATGTCGGCGTACCGATTGGTTATGTGTAGGATTTTTAGCCAGGCACTCGATGGTCATGCGTGGATGTTTCCGCATTGGACCGTGCACACGAGGCGTAGTTCTTGAGGCTAATTAAGTACATTGTCACACGTATATTCTGGATTTCGTATACGGGGTGGACATGTGCACGGACACATTTCCGGATCGGGCGTACTGTGATGTCCCTCTTGAGCTTTATTGATTGATCGTTCGTAGTCCATGTTGTATTGGATATGTCCGACGATTTGCGACTGGTTGTTCATACGCCGAGGGGTATGTCCGACAGTCAGGTTGGTCTCTTTGAGATCTATTTTGTGATGATTTGCAGCTTTGGCATTCGGCTTCGAGCCATTGTGATGTATCGGTATTTCCGTTAGAGCCTTCGGGCATTGTGAATTCGTATCTTTTTCGGCATTGGTTTGGTTTACCTTCGGGTAATGTATTGTTGTGTTCTATATTGATGATTCGCCGTTTGGGCGTAAGTTTCGGTTCTTGTGTATCTCGCTGAGTTTTTCCTGGCGAAATATTTCTTCTCCCTACCTGTTTTAAGTTTCGGGACGAAACTTCTTTTAAGGAAGGTAGAATGTAATACCCGTAATTTTGTTCCCCGGAAATTTTCTATTTTTGGCGTAAGTCTATTTTGACGACTTGCTTGGGACCATTTCGTCATCCTGAGAATGATTAATTCTACACTTTTTGTCATCCGAGTTCGTTTCGGTATCGTTCTGTTGAATTCCGTGTTCTTTAGCGACTTTTCCACGTATGAGTTCGACTTTGTTAAATCATCATAAATTCTTGGAAACTCCAAAAATTCTGAATCTTGGCAATATTATAAAGCATCGAGTTAGCTTTCCAATGGTTCAAACGGTGAGTCAATCGGAGTCCGGACGAGGGAGTTATGGTCGAAATAGCTAAGTCACTCTCATTCTCCGGATGCGGCCAAAACCGCTGTGCCGTGCCGCGGCACACAGGCTGAGCCGCGGCACACCGGTGTGGCATTCTCGGACAAAACCCGCCAGACCCGGTGCCGCGGCACACTGAGCCGAGCGGCACCGCCGAAACACAGGAACAAATTTTAGGCTGTGCGGCACACCTATGCCGAGCCGCGGCACACAATGCGGTCAATCGCATAATTCGGCTTTTTAAGCGAGATTTCAGTCATTTTCCTCCATTTCCTTCTTCCATCGCGAGAGAGAGTTGAGGAGGAGTTCTTTTCATATCTATCACTTGTGTGTTGAAGATTTACCACTTTCACTCGGTTGGGAAGCCGGATAGTCGATCTATCGCGTATTCTTTGGATCATAGCCCTTGAATATTCAAGAGGTAATTTCTTCGACATCTTGACTTCTCGATTTTGTGTGGGTTTTGACGTTTTGGATGATAAAATCATGGTGTATGATGTGATATATGCGTGATTATGGACATGATTGGGTATTCATCGGATTATTGAAAGTTTATTCAAGAACACTTTGATTTTGTGTTGGTTTTTGGGGGTTTTCGTAGACTCGTCCGTTTTATCCGATTGAAGCTTGAGAACCTTGAGATTTTGATATATCTATACCGTATGAGTGTTTTCTTCCGATTTTATGGGTTGGATTGTGCCGTTTTCGGACTTGTGGGGAGTTTGGGCGATTTCCCAACCTTTAGTTATCCACCCGTATATTTTCTTGAATCGTAGACGAGTTTCGGGAGTCTCTTCGTATAAATTGAGTATGGATAATTAATTGTAATATTCCTTGCGAATCATTTAGGTGCCGGAAGCGCGTTCTCGGACCTACCGAACACATACCTTTCCTCCGTTCGATTTCTCGATGTCTCAAAGGCAAGTATACATTTATGATTGTACGTTCTCGACTTTGAAAGTATGAAATATTGATGGTATGATTATTTCTAGCCACTCCGGGACGGGCCTATGGTCCTCTCGAGGGTTTCGTAGCCTGCAGTGCGATTCCATGGTTGATATGAACGAACCGTTTCTACGGCATTCATATGAAATAATGTTGGCATGTAATGAACGAACCGTTTGTGGCATTCCTACATGTAACGGCGTATGATATGAACGAACCGTTTCTACGGCATTCACATACGTCTTGAGATTTTAGTCATTAGGAATACTAGTCTTAAATTGATGAATTGACGGATATTGATGAATTGGATTACATTTACTTTATTGTCGAGGAGTATTATGTATCATCTTGTTATACTTGCACTAGCTATTCGACGGCTAACCCCTTTATGGAAATACGTTTCATGTATTTTAGGTCCCGGGAGAGCGGACAGACGGTACCGGTCGGCATGAAGATGATGGGCAAGTGTGATCGTGTTTTGTCTCGGTTATTTTCTTGGATTCCTCCATTCGGTGTTGTTGTCTTGGAATGGATTTTTAAATACTCGAGTATTGTATTTCGATTTCCTTGTTGTTAGGCTGTGTTGCCGAGGTATTGATTTGTACAGTGATGTATATGTTTTCATTGGTTATGGTTTTGAATACCATTTGTATCGTCTTTCTTTCTATTGTATGTAGACCTTATCGGTCAAGTTTATAGTTCCGCGTATGTTTAGCCTTGTGGGTCCCACGGCGGGGCTCACGGCGCTGTAATATACCCTGAATAACTTGGGGGTGTTACAGATTCAAGTACTAAGATCCGTAGAACACGCGTTAGATTGATTATCCGGGCCTCACAACCGAAGGAAAATGATGAAAATCGACCCCCGAATGAAGAATGCTTGAGAAGTTCTCCCCCCTTAGACCTCTCTCTCTCGCGCATGTGATGAATGGAGGAGAAATGGCCGATCTCGTCTAATAAGAACGAGATTGCACAGTTGACCGCTTTGTGTGCCGCGGCACAGCCGAAGTGTGCCGCGGCACAGGCCAAAAAATTACTCCCAGGTTTCGGCAGTGTGCCGCGGCACGGCCTGCGTGTGCCGCGGCACCCGGTACAGTCGGGTTTGGTCGTAGATGTCACACGGGTGTGCCGCGGCACTGACTCGGCACTGTGCCGTGGCACCGGATGGGTGTGCCGTGGCACACAGTACAGTTTGCTCGACCAACAATTGGAGAAATTTGTGTGCCGCGGCGCACACACCTTGTGCCGCGGCCCACACCCCTTTTGGGTCCCAAAATGATAAAAATGATCCGTAAAGAGAATAAAAACGATAAGAATCAATATTTGGGAACCAATAACACGAAATGGATCCACGGCAACCCCGAAACGGCGGTTCCGCACAACAATAACGAGTATACAGTTCAACAGTTGACAGGAAGGACACACTGAAAGGTACACGAGGGTCACTACGATCGAGGAATACACCAAAAATAAAAATACAAGGGAAAGAAAAATGCGGATATTACATTCTACCCCTCTAAAAATAAGTTTCGTCCCGAAACTTAAGAAACAAACAACTCAGGGTACCTAGCACGCATGCTATCCTCGGTTTCCCAAGTTGCCTCCTCGACACCGTGTCTCGACCACTGCACTTTGACCAAAGGGATGGTTTTATGCCTCAGTCGTTTCTCACGATGCTCCAAAATCTTCAAAGGATGCTCCTCAAAAGTAATATCTTCGGCAATATCAATCTCGCCATAATCGATGACGTTACTAGGATCCGGGACATATTTCCTCAGCTGGGAAACATGAAAAACGCTATGAACATGACTCAAGGCCGGAGGTAACGCCAAACGGTATGCCAACCCACCGACTCGCTCGAGGATCTCAAAGGGGCCGATAAATCTCGGACTCAACTTCCCTTTCTTCCCGAAATGAAAAACCCCCTTCGTCAGCGACACCTTTAGCAAAACGTGGTCTCCCACCTCGAATTCCAAAGGTCGACGACGGACGTCGGCATACGACTTCGCCGACTGGCGCCAACATCCGTTCCCGAATTAATTCTATCTTCCGCCTCGTCTCTAAAACGACATCCGGCTCGGTTCCGACCAAATCGGACGCCTCATTCCAACAAATCGGTGATCGACATCGCCGCCCATAAAGTGCCTCAAACGGTGCCATTCGAATCGAAGCGTTCCAACTGTTGTTGTACGTGAATTCGATCAATGGCAAATGTTCCTCCCAGTCACTACTCCAATCGAGAGCACAGGCACGCAACAAGTCCTCGAACGTGTGGATAGTGCGTTCCGACTGTCCATCTGACTGGGGATGAAAAGAGGTACTCAAACGCAACCGGGTACCCAACGCCTTATGCACCGCCTGCCAGAAGTGCGATACAAAACGGCCATCACAATCCGAAACAATAGACTTCGGGGTACCGTGAAGTCTCACAATCTGCGCGATAAACACACGAGCTAACTTCTCCGGACCCCAAGTGTCCTTGATGCCCAGAAAATGTGCCGACTTGGTCAGACGATCAACAATCACCCATACCATATTCATGCCCGACCTCGATCTCGGCAAACTCGTAATGAAATCGATCGATATATCTTCCCATTTCCATTCCGGAACGGGAAGTGACTGCAAAAGCCCAGCCGGTCGCTGGTGCTCGATTTTGACTTGCTGGCAAGTCAAACACCTTGCTACAAACTGCGCGACCTCCTCCTTCATATCATTCCACCAAAAATTCCTTCTCAGGTCCTTGTACATCTTACTCGAACCAGGATGAACGGAATAAGGTGTAGCATGGGCCTCGCGCAAAATACTCTGTCTCAACTCTGAGTCGTTCGGCACACAAAGCCGACCCCGAACCGTCAAAACACCATCTTCGTGAATCACAAATCCAGGAGACTTTCCTTTAAGAACGTTCTCTCGGATTTGAGTAATCATCGGGTCCTCTAATCGCTTGACTTAATCTCATCGATCAAAGACGCATTTAAATTTCCAAAGCACAAAATTGCCCGACAGTTCCGGCAACGAACCTCAACATCTAACTCGATCAAAGCTCGCCGAAGCTCGGACTGAGACGTAAGGATCTCAAGCGATCGCAATGCAATCGGTTTCCGACTCAAGGCGTCGGCCACGACGTTCGCCTTGCCCGGATGATAAAGGATTTCGAGGTCATAATCCATAATCAGCTCTAACCACCTCCTCTGCCTCATATTCAACTCCCGCTGAGTAAATATGTATTTCAGACTTTTATGATCGGTAAAAATCTGACATGTAGAGCCGAAAAGATAGTGACGCCAAATCTTGAGCGCAAATACGACTGCCGCTAACTCCAAATCATGAGTAGGGTAGTTAAGCTCATACGGCCTCAACTGTCTCGACGCAAAGGCAATGGTCTTGCCGTGCTGCATTAATACGCACCCAAGACCCTGACCCGAAGCATCGCTATAAACGGCGAATCCCTCGTTGCCACATGGCAACGCCAAAATCGGAGCTGAAGTCAAACGCTTCTTGACTCCTCAAAATCAATCGCCTCTCGTCATTACAGACGAACTTCTCGGATTTCTGGAGCAACTGTGTAAGTGGTCGAGCCAGTTTCGAGAAACACTCGACGAACTTACGGTAGTAGCCAGCCAAACCCAAGAAACTACAGAGCTCTCTCACGTTTTTGGGCGGTGCCCAATCCAACACCGCCTCGATCTTCTGCGGATCTACACGAACCCCCTCGGCTGAAATCACGTGACCCAAAAACATCACTTCCGTCAGCCAGAACTCACATTTCGAGAACTTCGCATAGAGTTGCTCGGCCCTCAAAATGTCTAACACTATCCGCAAATGATGGGCATGCTCTTCCTCGTTCCTCGAATAAATAAGAATATCGTCAATGAAGACGACGACACACTTATCCAAATACTCGATAAAGACTTTGTTCATCAACTGCATGAACACCGCCGGCACATTAGTTAACCCGAAAGGCATAACTACAAACTCATAATGTTCGTATCTCGTCCGAAAAGCTGTCTTCGGCACATTGGACTCTCTCACCCGGAGCTGATAGTACCCCGATTTCAAATCAATCTTCGAGAATACCGCAGATCCCTGCAACTGGTCGAACAAGTCGTCAATTCTCGGCAAAGGATACTTGTTTTTGATGGTCACCTTGTTTAGTTCGCGATAGTCGATACACAAACGTAGTGAACCATCCTTCTTCCGCACAAACAGGACCGGTGCGCCCAAGGCGAGGCGCTCGGTCGAACATACCCCGACTCAAGAAGCTCACTCAACTGCTTCTTCAACTCGGACATCTCTGAAGGTGCCATGTGATAGGGCGCCTTCGAAATAGGAGCCGCACCCGGCTCTAACTCTATAGCGAACTCGACCTCACGATCCGGTGGCAATCCCGGTAACTCGTCAGGAAAAACATCAGAAAACTCATTAACGATTGGAATCGACGAAAGCTCGACTCCAACACTCTCCGCTTTCAAGGCGTAGCACCAATAGCCGGTACACCCCTTTCACAGGAGTCTCATCACCTTCAAGGCGTTAATAACGAATTTCTGGTTCCCCCTCTTTCGCCCGGCGAAAGAGTGCTCGGTGCCATCATCGGCTAACATGGTGATGATTCTCGTGCGGTAGTTCATGATTGCACCATGCCGCTCGAGCCAATCATCCCCGAGAATTAAGTCCTCACCCTCAATACCCACAACAATAAGATTAGAGGGCCAAGCCCTCTCACAAATAAACACAGAACAGTCTCGAACCTCCTGATCACCAACGATCCTATCACCGCTAGGAAGCTTAACGATGAAGGGCTCACAAGGCATCAAACGGTCGAGACTCAAACGGCGCACACAATCCAGAGATATGAACAAATGCATAGCACCAGAATCGAAAAGCACACTGACAGGATGAGAAAGAATATGAATGGTACCTGTCGCTACGGTAGCCGCTGGATCATCGGCTCTCCGCATCTCATAGACACGCGGATGGGCTGAGCCGACGCTGGAAGCTCCCCCCTTGGGCCCGACCCGACCTCTCCCCCGACCAGCACTCGGCGAAGATTGAGGAGCAAACGATCCCTGATTCACACTTGGTTCCCTAGGCGCTGGAATGGAAGCCCGGGCACCAAAGATTTTCTCCCTCTCAGCACAGAAAGCTGCCTTGTGACCCGGCTGGCCACACTGATTACATGTCAGCAAAGGACTCGGACAATTACGACTGATGTGGCCTGGCTGGCCACAGTTGAAACACTTCACCTATCGAGAAGGGGCACTGGCTGCCCTGCGGGGAAACCCAGTAGATCGAGCTGGGCCACCACCAGTGGAAAAGTTAGCAGACTGGAATTTCTGCTGACCCCCACCTTTGTGGCCCGAAAAATTCCCGACAGACTTCTACTTCTTGCTCTCGCGGGCCGCCTCACTCGCCGTCACAGACATATCATAAGCAAGGGCCCTACTCTGGTAATCCTTCAAGGTAGTACAGACGAGCCCCGACATATAGTCCCGAATCGACAATTTCATCCGTCTGGAAAAATGGAAAATTTTGTCGCTCTCCTCGACAACTTGGGTCTTCACATAACCCAACTCCTTATTAAAATCGGCAATAGCCTGAGATACGGGAATATCCCGTGGTTGAGCATCATAGAAGGCATGTACTCGGGCCTGTCTGACCGGCCACGGGCAATATTCGGTCTCCATCAATTCCTGAAATTCGGCCCATGAAGCCACATGGTCTTTGGGCCCAACGGCCTCCCACCAATCCGTAGCGTCCCCTGTGAGGAAGTACTGGGCAATGGGGACCTTACGGTCCTCGGGACAGTTAGTGGCAACGAAGACCTTAGATATCTCCTTGATCCACCCTTCCCAGCCGATCGGGTCTGAAGCTCCCGAAAACTGAGGAGGATGCATCTTGATGACATCCTGCCAACGATCCGCTCCACCCCGATTAGCATGGGCGGATCCGGTTCGAACCGCTGAGATATTGCCGCCATTTGATTCACCATTTGCATAATGCCCGCAATACCAAGGTCGGCGCGCTCCCGAGAGGAAGCATGATCGTGATCGCCCGATCGCCGGCTCAAGATCGTGACGTGGCCGCCCCACCGGCTGCCCCACGTCCCCGGCCGCGTCCACGACCACGACCGCGACCACGACCACGACCTCTTCCAGCATCCATACTGGAGTTAAATAAGTAGCAAAAGCCATACGATGGTAAGTACAAGAAAAGAACGATCGCAAATCGAGAACTAGAGGTACGATACAAGAGTATAAGGAACAGAGGAAAGGAAAACTTACGGGCACTGGTAGTACCGGAATCATGGCAGCGTGATGATGATGTGCAAAACAAAATACAACAAGACCCAATAAACCGACAAGCCTAGGTATCCATAAACCTAGTGCTCCGATACCATTTTCTGTAACACCCCCAGGATATTTGAGGTATATTACAGCGCCGTGAATCCCTAGATGGGACCCACCAGGATGAACAAGCATCATACTCATCGACTCACAGAAACAACAGAAAAATACCTCGTCATAAAGACGCCCAACAAAATAATTCACCCGGTTCAACCGGTCAAACATGACACCATAATCCATCACAACATAATAAACAACAATACAATCCCGACAAGTAAAAGTTCTTAAGTACTCGAGTACTTCTATTAGTTTAAAGACCACAAAGATAAAAGATAGAAAGCAACAAGACACCACTCGTGCACAATCATCACGCACGACCATCATCCGCATATCTTGGTCCAAAGACCCGCTCGTCTCGATGAACCTGACCTGAAATTCATAAAACGAATTTCCCCAAAATGGGTCCCCAGAGGGGTTAGCAATTACGCTAGTACAAGTAACCAAATGAACGACTTACATCTTACACATATAGTAATGCATGTAATTCAAGAAAACATAGTTCCAAATCACTCATTTAAAATGCCATAATCAAATCACATTTGTAAAAATGCACCACAATTAACCGTGGATCCACCTCCGTGGACCCCTACCGAGACCCCGTCGGGTCTAACCCATAGTGGGTAAAACCACGCTCGCGGACCGACCCCTCCGTGGACCCCTACCGAGACCCCGTCTGGTCTAACCCATAGTGAGAATACACACACACACAATTCTCATGCAATACTAATACATTAAGATTGTAAGTTCATAAGGGTACTTGCGTCGGTTAATAGACGGTGATACGAACGGAAAGGAAGAATCGAACACGACCGCGAGGAACCGGCGGAAATGAACCTAACGATTCGAATAACACAATCACAACCAACTCTAGACGATTACGGAAATGGAATACACCGAAACCGCCTACGATTCATGTATATTCGTACCAAAAATAACAACGAGGGCGGACCACAACCAAACCCTCTCGATTCCGTAAAAATCCACAAAATATCCATGAATCCGTAGGAAAACTAAAGATACTAACAATATTAATCGTATACATCATGAATCCACCAACAAAACAGAACGAATCGGAAGAAAATCCCAAAACCCCCAAATTAATCGAAAATAGGGTTCTAGAAATATTACCTTTGGAGATTCAAGTACTAAGATCCGTAGAACACGCGTTAGATTGATTATCCGGGCCTCACAACCGAAGGAAAATGATGAAAATCGACCCCCGAATGAAGAATGCTTGAGAAGTTCTCCCCCCTTAGACCTCTCTCTCTCGCGCAGGTGATGAATGGAGGAGAAATGGCCGATCTCATCTAATAAGAACGAGATTGCACAGTTGACCGCTTTGTGTGCCGCGGCACAGGCCAAAAATTACTCCTGTGTTTGGAAGTGTGCGCGGCACGGCTGCGTGCCGCGGCATCCGTCTGATCGGGTTTGGTCGCAGATGTCACACGGGTGTGCCATGAACTGACTTCGCATGTGCCGCGGCACCGGATGGGTGTGCCGCGGCATGCAATCTGATTGCTCGACCAACAATTGGAGAAATTTGTGTGCCGCGGCGCACACACCTTGTGCCGCGGCCCACACCCTTTTTGGGTCCCAAAATGATAAAAATGATCCGGAAAGAGAATAAAAATGATAGGAATCAATATTTGGGAACCAATAACACGAAATGGATCCACGGCAACCCCGAAACGGCGGTTCCGCACAACAATAACGAGTATACAGTTCAACAGTTGACAGGAAGGACACACTGAAAGGTACACGAGGGTCACTACGATCGAGGAATACACCAAAAATAAAAATACAAGGGAAAGAAAAATGCGGATATTACATACTTCTCTCCAGACTAACCTTGTCCTACATTCACTTGCTGAATCCTCTCACTTTGTTATGAACTTTAATTGCAATGAGATTTCTTGCAACATAGCTGGGCTGATGAATAAACTGAGTACGTTACAGTCACATGTGAGGCCAAATGAGGTTGCTCTTGTCATTTCTTCTGGGCCTTAGAGGTCCAAGAACAATAAGAAAAAGGGCAAGAAGCAGTTCAAGCCAAAATATTGTTAGGGTTGTATACTGCAAAACATACTTTATGCTTGTATTACCTTATTTTCTTGTAACTACCTATGAGAATATTAATTATATTTAATCACATATTTTTCATACTTACTCACGTTATGATTATGCAAATGAAATGTCTAATTACTTTATATTGTAGATAATGTGGTGTGTTGGTGTCACATGAAAGATCATATTATCGGTGCCTTATAAAATAATACAATAGTTCACAATCTGTATTATTATTAGACAAATTATATGAAAGGATGTAATGTATGCTTGAGATTAGTTGGTCTTGACTAGTAGCACATGTTAGCGTATTTGCATACGTTGAAGTGGATCGAAGTGAGATAGTGTCTTCTATACTAAATGTAAGAAGAACGTAAATCTCGGATAATTATTATTTTTTAATTCTAAGTATATAATATTTAATTATGTAGTTATAGTATTTATTGCTTTAATTTATCAGGGGTGAGAGTCACAATGATAGACTCAATAAGTTTCGTATCTTGGGCAATAATATTATTTATATGACAATTATTATTATAACTATAAATAGTGTCCCTACTCATGTCGGTTGATGATGTCCCCTTGAGGAGCTCGATAATGATTATTATATTAAACCCTGAAGGTGGAATTAATTCCGATATAATAATAGGGTTCGAGTGGTACTACTCTTGGATAAAAAACTACTTAATTAAAGATGTTAGTAGCTTAAATTAATTAATAGACATTCGATATCTTAAACACGGGAAAAATATATTAAATAAGTAGCCCGATTTTGTAAATTGGCATTTAGGTTGGAAGTGCAATATTAATTCTTTAGTAGATTGAACTGATATTAGTGAACTCAACCATATTCTGAAAGACTTAATATGAAAAGTTGGGTTGCACTAGGAGTCTTAACCCTAATCCTCTTTAAGATCCCTAGAGTAGTCCAAAGCCTATAGATAGGACACAAGGGTGAGGGTTTGGCCATGAGCTGTTATCCTACACAAGGGATTTCGATTTTTCTTCTTAGTGTTTAATTGTGGATCTTGACTTGTATCTTTCATTCCACAATTGAGATAACACTTTAACTCTTGCTACAAATCAGAATTACTTGATGAAAAGAAAATCGAGAGTTATGAGAGGTAATATACTTCGGTCGAGCCATCCTCGAAGTACAAGCAAGATTCGGTAGCTTGTTGCCCACACAACTTCCGGATTAAGGCGGGATCATACTTTAGAAGATTTTGAGGAAGATATCAAGAAAGCAACCACTACGCTTCAAAATGTAAGGGGATGCTTGGTAAAATAAGAAGGAATGGAAAGAAAATGGGAAAGGGAATGGAAAGGAATGATACCCATACCACTCAAATTGTCGGGGTATGGGGATTCCTCATTCTGGGGGAATTATAGTCATAGTAGTGTAATTCCAAACACACGCTATGACTTTGATTCCCATACCTTACCCCCCAAACCCCTCAACCAAGCACTCCCTAAATATCCTATGATCTTCGATCTAGATTAGGATATTGGATTTGCCAACAAATTTATTTATTTTAAAATAAATAGTATTTAAATTGCTTATTAATCTTAGTAGTTAATTAATTAGCATGCCTAAATAGGTTTTGTGCTCGTGGATGCGTAAAATGCTTTAATCAAATTTTCCCCAAACTTCGCTGCTGCTGCGTTTTATTTCCAACAAAGGTGCGGTACAGAAAGATAAGGGTAAGACCCCAATGTTTCCTAAAAGTAAAGGGGCCAATAAGACGGATGTATGTCTCGACTGCAGTGAGCTAGACCACCGGAGGAGGCGCTATCCGAAACTTGACCGCAATGCGCCTTCAGGTATGGAACTGCTAGTTTCAGAAACGAATTGTTCTGTAATTGTTTATTCTACTTCTTGGATACTTGATTCTGGTGTGATTTCTCATATATGTATATTAAATTAGGATCTGGAATGAAGTAGGAAGCTTGGAGCTGGAGAAGTGATGGTGACAGTTGGCAGCAGGCATAGTGTCGATGCTACTGACATCGGATCACTTATGTTGCATGTAGAGTCCAGTTTTAGTATTACTTTGGATGAAGTACTTGTTTTGCCCAAGGGACACAAAATATTATATCAATTACAATTATGGACCGTAAGGAATTTCATTTCTTTATTGTAGATGGGTCTTGTCGCATTTATTTTAGAAATAAATTGATTGGTACTGCTACATTATTGAATGGTTTATATCATTTGAATCTAAATAATAAAACTATTGTGAATACTATAAGTAAGAAGCGTGGTAGGGATGAAAGAATCCAAGCACTTAAGTGGAATCTTAGACTTGGTCATGCTGGTGAGACCAAGCTTCATATAATGGAGAAAGATGGGCTTACAGGTCTATTGGGACTGTATCCCTATCCAACTTGTGAATCTTGCCTTCGAGGCAAAATGACTAAGTTACCTTTCACAAGGACTTTTGAAAAAGCTGCTGAAAAACTTGGATTAATTCCTACCGATGTATGTGGCCCTTTTGAAGTGACACGAGATAGTTTTCAGTATTTCATTACATTCACAACAATTTTCAGTATTTCATTATATTCACAGATGACCATACTAGGTATGGGTTCATGTACTAAATTAAACATAAATCCGAAGCCTTTGAAAGTTCAAGGAATTCAAGGCCCTATCAGACTGAGGAGGCAAGTATATGAGTACCGAGTTTGATGAGTTCTCAAAAGAACTAGAAATAGCATCACAATTCACACCTCCAGCCACTCCATAATTGAATGGTGTGTCAGAAAGAAGGAACCAAACCTTGTTGGACATGGTTCATTCCATGCTTACCTATACTGATATACCAATTTTGTAATACCCGACATTTTTATAATGCAATATTATTATTTTATAATAATATTATAATGCATTTCATGTTATTTAATTTCATTTAGAGGATCATGAACATTTATTTCGACGTATCACAAGTCCTAGCTCGAGTCATTTTGTCAGATACAAATTAAGTAGTCACTACTTATTTTATAATAGAGTTATTAATTATCCGAGTATAATACTAACATTATTATTATTAATATTAATATTATTATTATTAAAAATATCATTACTACCATTTTTATTAAGTATTAATATTATTATTATTATCTTTATTATTTTCAGATTTTATTATCAACATTCCCAATTAATTGCTATTCTACAATAACTATTATTAGTATTATTAATATTATACCATTTATACTTTAACCATGAGTTATAAATTAACCAACTATGATTAAATTTTATTAACCACAATTAAAAACTCTGGTGCAGATTGGTGAAACAACATCAGAATTTTCACTCCACCAAAACTCCTCAATACATATCCTAAATACAAACCTAATTCAACTAAAACACTTAAAAATCTACACCTATAAATACACAAATTCTGCAGTGCAGAAACCCTTTACAGAAATTTTACGTTCAACATCCTTAGTACAAAAAAAAAGAGAAAAGAAAATACAATACAATACAATATCTGCCATCAAGTCCATCGCCAGAAAAGTTCCAAACTAAGAAGAAGAAGGAGGAGAAGAAGACATCTTCACCGATCCGGCAGTCTCGGGTTTTCTGCTCAATATCAGTCCAGTCCCTTCTCTGGTATCAATATATCCTTTCCGCTTAATTCTCCAGCAACTTCCTTCAACCTTCAACTCTCCACATCATACTGCAGTTATCCCATATTTTCTCGAACAGGTAAACTCAAATCTTTTACTGTTAGTTAGTCTTATGTTTAATGTCGAATATTTTTGTAATTAGGATTTTTTTAGAACTCATCTCGTTTTAGTATCAACCACAGACCATGGCCGAACTCATAATCGAACTAAATCAAAACATAGAATCCAGCCTGTTTGATTCTTACCGGAAACCCTTACCTATGCGCCGCCGCCGTGAGCCACCACCATCAACCTCTGACCCGACCTGTCCTCTCATACGAGTTAGTCCAATTGCTGCAACACAAAAACCCGAACTCAAATTCAGAAAAATCAAAACTCAATATTTTTATCTGAACAGACAAACCCCAAAATCGGGCCAAGCCCAAAAAAAAATCAATTTGCAACCTGATTCATTTCACCTCAACCCGTTTCATCCCAAATCCCAAAACCTGAACTCAAAAATCCAGTGAGGTAACTCGTTTTCCTCAGATTTACCGAAACCATGATCTAATCTTTCAAACCTAAATTAGCTTTAAGAGTCCACAAAATCAGAACTGAATCCGGACTTTCAATTTAAACCCTTACCGGAGTTTGTAGCCACCGGACATCTTATGCACCGCCGCCTTCTTCTGGCTTCCAATCCACCACGGCGGGTGTGCTTGTTTCAGATGTAGCCTTTGTGTGTGCGTTCTTCTCGGTGCGATTTTCCAGTGGAAGTTCATCTGCTTCGCGTGTGTGTGACGGACGGTGTGTGAGATTGTTTTTGTGGGTGTGATGTCCTGCAAGACTTGCATCGGCCGAGAAGAAGACACGGGATGGAGAGAGATTAGAGAGAGAGAGAGAGAGTTCTGGAGAGAGATATATCGGCAAGGATGGAATGAAAATGGGGAATGTCGTCCGATGGAATAGGTTTAGGGTATTTATACCGCGAAATTTTAGGAGCTATTCAATTTAGTCCTCCCAGTTTGCGGAAACTTTCAATTTAACCCCAGAAATTTTGGATACTTTAATTTAAATCCGTTTTGATTTATAATTCTTTGATTTTAACCGAGTCAGCTTCTCAAGTTTTACAATCTGACCCCAGTCAACCTTCAAATTTAAATTAAATCCTAATTTTGACCGAAACATTTAAAATATTGACTTTCAGTTAATATTAATAATTAATCCGAATTATTGCATAAACATTTTAATTTCAGTCATTAATAATGTTAACTCTTCACTTAATATTAATTAGCAATTATAATTTATTTTCAGTTATTATATAGTGATATTCGTATCCTTTCATTTATTATATAAATGATAAGTTGTAAGGATTTTAATTATTATTATTATATGTAGACCTTGTCAAGGATTTACGGGATTAGGACTTTGAGTCGAGCACATTCATTTCAGTCAGACATCATCATCATTTATTCAGGTGGGAATTTTCACTATCACTTTAGTTGCTTTAATTGGACTGTGTATGTGATCTTCTATTCATGTTTAAAATTTATATCCACGTTGTAATTCAGGCTAACCTGTTTTCGTGTAAAAGGCTATCTTAAGATATATGTTGTTGCGGGGACACCTGCGCAACCTCAATATTCACATGCGTGCTCGATTCATGTTATGTGGTATTGTGTGTATGTTTATGTTGTTGCGGGGGCACCTGCGCAACCTCAATATTCGCGTTGTGCGTGCTCGATTCATGTTGTACGTAATATTGTGCGTATGCTAATGTTGTTGCGGGGGCACCTGTGCAACCTCAATATTCGTGTTATGCATAATATTGTGTGTATGTATTTACGTTGAGGAAAATGTGATAGATTATTCATGTTATGCTTTCCATGAGATTGTATATTACTGTGATCAGTGTGATTTCCACGAGGTGAAGGAAGCTCACCCCCACCTTTATTGAACCCGCAAGTTGAACCGAGCCGGATGGATGAAGGAGCGAGCCGAGAGGGCATATGAAAGATGAATTATTATATGATGTTTTTTTTGTCAAATGTTTGAAACTCATTTTGGGAGAACGTTGATTAGCAATTTATAAATTATGATTTATTCTTCCGCCGCAAAATTTTACTTCGGATATATGATGAAATGTTACCTTATTTAAAGGTATTTATTTTTATGTGAGTGTAGCGACTCGACTTTGTAGGCGAGAATTTTTATATTCTCAAGAAAATTATTTTTCTCAAAATTTACCTTTTATTTATTTTTCCCCATTATTTACCCTAGAAAGTCGGGGCGTTACATAGTGGTATCGGAGCGAGGTCTTACCTTTCTGTAGACTCGCTAAAATGTAAAAGTATCATATGCTCTCAGCTTCGCCACTTCGTCACTCCGTCTGAGGTACCGAATTTCAGTCATTATTCATGCACATATCATTTCATTTTACTCATATAATTATTTATGTATGTACGAACTATTAGAATGGCCAAACCTAGAATGACCCCATGTTAGAAGCTCTCGGCTACCTTTGTCTCGCGTCTCCTAGCGCGTAAGGACTGGTGGGACGACCCTAGTCTACCAGAAAATGCGCCACACTACGTCATTAATAGACTGGGTAAGTGGGTAAAATCTGGGTAATAAGGTTCCATCACCGGCCAGCTAGAACACTTGATGGAGAAATTATCCGAAGACTGGAGTTGCTGCATCTTTTGGCTTTGGAAAAGGGCCATCAAGAGATCGCTTGAGGAGCGAGAGGCTACGGACGATTTCCAATTTTTCGCTGGACGCCTATTGGATTTATATTCTTGAGAGGATATTCCAACTACAAATTGGGATGCCGACTTCACGGACGAGGAAGACTCGGAGGAGGATCCCGAAGAAGAACCAGAGGAGGATCTCGAAGAAGATCCCGAGGAAGATCCAGGAGAAGAACCGGAGGAGGATCCTGAAGAAGATCCAGAAGAAGATCCGGAAGAAATTCCTGATGATAGCTCAAGGGTGGATCTTGCCGAAAACATGAAGGACGTGATGATGGCAGATGTCGAGTCTGAAGACGAGGTCATTTCGTGGATTAAGCCACGACCCCCTATTCCCATTGTAGAAATTATTAGTAGTGATGATGAGGAGTAGTCATAGACTCAGTTCATTTTATGATATCTATTATTATTGAAAATTTTCATGGATGTACCAAATATATTATATTAATGGAAATGCAGTTCTTTTATTTCACTTATATTGTTTATGTGTTGCGACTATTATATGTGTTCTACATATATCCTCATTCTTTATTTCTTGTACTGCGCCGACTAATGAGTTTTACAACTCGTTGGAAGACTCATGGCTAACTGTGGAAATCGCAATGCTCCACCCACACAAGATCAACTCTTGGTTGGATTGGCCACCTTGCTTCAAGGCGCGACTATCGTACCGCCTAATAACCCTGAGCAGGCTCAAGCTCAAGTTATTAAGCGGTTCAACCACTTCAAGCCGCCTGTCTTTCTTGGTCGTGAAGGACCAACAGCCATAGAGGAATGGTTGATGAATCTAGATAACATTTTTTACTACATGGCGTGCACCGACGCTCAGATGGTGTCATGTGCCGTGTTCCAGCTTAAGGAAGATGCTCGGACATGGTGGATGGTAGTGTGGAAGCTCAAGATCCAAGACGAGAAAGACACGTTCACTTGGGATCAGTTTAAAGAGACGATCATGGAAAAGTACTACCCAAGAGCATACAAGATCAAGATGCAGAAGGAGTTCCTTGATCTAACCTAAGGTGGAATGTCGGTCACCGAGTATGAGCGCAAGTTTAACCATATGTGCCATTTCGCTCCCCATATGGTCGAGACGGATGATATGAAGTCTCAGAAATTCCGGGATGGGCTTCGTGACCGGATTCGCCACCATTTAGCTGGTCATGGTCGTTTGAGCTACAATGAAGCCGTTTCAAGGGCCGAGGACATTTCTGCTAGCTTAGACGTGGAGAAGGCAATGGCACCACCAGTTGCAACAAATAACAAGCACAAGTGGCACGATCAAGGAGGAGGTAGTAAGAAGAATGTTAAGATTGGATCCTCGGGGGTGAAACCCCAGTCTGATAAACCTACATGTGCTACTTGTGGCAAAGGGCATAAAGGTGTTTGTATGCTTGGTCAGAAGCGGTGCTACTTTTGCCGTGAGGAAGGACACATGGTCTCAGCGTGTCTGAAGATAGGAAAAGGCCCAGGCAATAATGTGCAAGGTCAAGGCTCAGGAGGCAGAGCTCGAGTGTATAGCATGGACGAGGTTGAAGCAGAGACTGAACCCCAAACCATGTCAGGTATGTTATCAGTTGCAAATATTCCTGCTTTGGTGTTGTTCGATACGGGTGCGTCTTATTCATTCATCTATACGAAGGTTTGTACTATGATTGGTTGTAGAAGTAGTAAAGCCCCTAGATCTTTGTTAGTTATCATGCCTGCGGGGGGAGTAGTGTGTGTACACTCGATAACTAACAATGTGAAGATAGAGATTAACGAACATAACTTCTTAGCCGACTTGCACATAGTTGAACTTAGCGATTTTGATGTTATTTTGGGTATGGATTGGTTGGACAAGCATAGAACCGTAGTTGAATGCTCCGAAAGGAGGGTAAGCTTATGTCCGTCTGTTGATGTCAAGACCGTATTTGAGGGAGTTGGACACAGCAGTACCCCGAAGGTGATTTCTGCCATGAAAGCTGTGAAGATGCTGAAGAAGAGTGATTGCCAAGGATTCTTGGTGAACGTGATGGGGAAAACAACTTTGGAGAAGACAGTAGCTAATGTACCTATCGTCAAAGAGTATCCAGATGTCTTTCCTGAAGACTTGCCCGGAGTTCCACTGAATCGTCAAGTTGAGTTCTCGATTGATCTAGTGCCAGGAGCGGCACCAATATCGAAGGCTCCCTATAGGATGGCATCTAAGGAATTGCAAGAGTTGAAGGTACAACTCCAGGAACTGCTCGACTCTGGATTCATCCGATCAAGTGTTTCGCCATGGGGTGCGCCAGTGCTCTTCGTGAAGAAAAAGGACGGAAGTTTGAGGATGTGCATTGACTATCGTGAACTTAATCGACTCACGATAAAGAATAAATATCCACTTCCTAGAATAGATTGACCTATTCGATCAACTTGGAGGATCGGGAGTATTTTCGAAGCTAGATTTGAGATCCGGATATCACCAGCTGAGGATTAAGAGTGATGATATCCCGAAGACCGCATTTCGAACTCGTTATGGACACTATGAATTTATAGTGATGCCATTTGGTTTGACTAATGCGCCAGCGGTATTCATGGACCTCATGAGCCGTGTATTTCAACCTTATTTGGATAAGTTTGTCATTGTGTTCATTGATTACATACTTGTATATTCAAAGACCAAGGTTAAACATGAGCAACATCTTAGAACGGTATTGGGAATACTGCGCAAGGAGAAGTTATATGCGAAATTCAACAAGTGCGAATTCTGGCTTAACTGAGTTGCATTTTCGGGTCATGTGGTCACTTCTAAAGGAATTGAGGTTGACCCGATTAAAGTTGAGGCAGTCAATAATTGGAAAGTACCGAGTAATGCGAATGAAGTTCGAAGCTTCTTGGGATTAGCTGGTTATTATCGGAGATTTATCGAGGGATTTTCAAAGATAGCCGCACCGATGACTAAGTTGACTAGAAAGGGAGAAGTTTTCTTATGGAATGAGAAATGCGAAAAGAGTTTCCAAGAACTTAAGCGAAGATTGACTGTTGCACCAGTATTGACGATTCCCGATCCGACGAAAGAATTTGTCATCTACAGTGATGCATCCAAACAAGGTTTGGGATGTGTGTTAATGCAAGAGGGCAAAGTAGTTGCCTATGCTTTGAGACAGTTGAAACCGCACGAGCTGAACTACCCTACTCACGATTTGGAATTAGCAGCAGTAGTTCATGCCCTGAAGATTTGGAGACATTACCTTTATGGGGGTAAGTGTGAAATTTATACAGGCCACAAAAGTCTGAAATATATTTTCACACAGAAGGAATTGAATATGAGGCAGCGCATATGGCTTGAGTTGGTCAAAGACTACAATTGTACAATTCATTACCACCCCGGTAAAGCAAACGTAGTTGCTGATGCACTAAGCCGTAAGGCAAGAGGAGATCTGACTTGTTTGTTGACCAAGGAGCAGAGCAACCTTAATATTCACATGCGTGCTTAATTCATGTTATGTGGTATTGTGTGTATGTTTATGTTGTTGCGGGGGCACCTGCGCAACCTCAATATTCGCGTTGTGCGTGCTAGATTCATGTTGTACGTAATATTGTGTGTATGCTAATGTTGTTGCGGGGGCACCTGCGCAACCTCAATATTTGTGTAATGCGTAATATTGTGTGTATGCATTTACGTTGAGGAAAATGTGATAGATTATTCATGTTATGCTTTCCATGAGATTGTATATTACTATGATCAGTGTGATTTCCACGAGCTGAAGGAAGCTCACCCCCACCTTTATTGAACCCGCAGGTTGAACCGAGCCGGATGGATGAAGGAGCGAGCCGAGAGGGCATATGAAAGATGAATTATTATATGATGTTTTTTTTTGTCAAATGTTTGAAACTCATTTGGGGAAAACATTGATTAGCAATTTATAAATTATGATTTATTCTTCCGCCGCAAAATTTTACTTCGGATATATGATGAAGTGTTACCTTATTTAAAGGTATTTATTTTTATGTGAGTGTAGCGACTCGACTTTGTAGGCAAGAATTTTTATATTCTCAAGAAAATTATTTTTCTCAAAATTTACCTTTTACTTATTTTTTCCCATGATTTACCCTAGAAAGTCGGGGCGTTACAAATTTACTTGTGAGGTCACGCTACTTACTGCAGCATATATCCTTAACAGATGTCCTTCCAAGTCCTTTCCTAAGACTTTACATAAGATGTGGAGAGGTAGGAAGCCAAGTCTTAAACACATTAAGATTTGGGGATGTCCTGCTTATGTCAAGAAAACTAAAGTAGAGAAGTTGGAAGCTAGGTATGCGAAGGGTTGTTTTATAGGATATACAGGAAATTCCATGGGATATCTATTCTACAAGCACGAAGATCATATGATCATTGTTGCTTTACAAGCACACTTCCTTGAACATAAGTTCATTCAGGAAAGAGGCGCATGTAGAAATGTTTCTTTGGAATAAATAACAAAAACGCCAAATGAGACACTAGTATAAGATATTGGAACCGATAGTAGTCAAGCGAATGATACCTCTACGTATGACCAAGCGACGGTAGATATGGACTCCGAAAAATGGGGAGAAGCTATGGAAGCTGAGATAGACTCTATAGATGCTAATCAGATCTGGACTTTAGTAGATTGTCCAAAAGGCACAATACCCATTGGAAACTAATGGATCTACAAGAGAAACACTGATGAAGATTTCAATGTTGATACCTATAAGACAAGACTTGTGGCGAAGGGTTATTCCAAAAGAGAGGAATCAATTACTTGAGACCTTTTCACCTGAAGCCATGATAAATTCTATTCGTATGATACTTGCTCTAGCGGCCTATTTGGATTTTGAAATATGGCAAATGGATGTGAAAATGGAATTTCTAAATGGATTCTTCGAGGAGGAGATCTATATGGAATAGCCTAATTGATCCATATCTAAATCGATATTCATAAACTATGCAAGCTTCAGCATGCAATTACGGGAAGAAGCAAGCTTTGCATAGCTGGAATCTTTGTTTTAACAAGATAGTCGAAGAGTTTTATTTTGTCCAAAGTAAAGAGGGGCCTTGTATTTACAAGAAGATTAGTGGGAGCAAATTACATTCTTAAAACTATATGGGGACAAAATTATACTTATAGAAATCGATGTAGGAATGCTCAATTCCGTGAAAGCTTGGCTTTCAAGTGAGTTCTCAATAAAAGACTTGGGAGAAGCTACCTAGATTCTAGGTATTCATCTCTACGGGGATAAAATGAAAAGAATGTTAGGTCTCTCTCAAGCCCTCTATATAGAAAAGATCCTAAAGCGATTTAGGATGGAAGATTCTAATAGACGGTTCCTACCTATGCGACATGTCATAAAACTTTCTTTAGACATAGGTCCTCAAATTGAGGAAGATATAAAGGAAATGATTTAAGCACCCTATTCTTCGGCAGTGGGTAGCCTCATGTACGCTATGATATGCACTAGACTGGACATTACCTATGTTGTGAGCGTAGTAAGTCGGTATTAGCTGTAATATCCTGAATTCTACTGTGGTTGTTTAATGTTATTTTATCATATTACATTGCACAATTCGAAATCTGTATAGTATGGATAAAATAATTGAAGGACTAAGACAATTGTATTCATAATTGTATTTGAAAATATTGTGTATCAAGTATATCATATGAGGGTATTATTTGAACGAGTATACATATTCAGTTGAAATTATACAAGTGATGTTGTATTGAATTTATACAACGTATATTATATTGGGATATTACGGACTTGAACTGTTCATATTTGTCGTTGGTATCAGTGTGGCTAGGTATTGCCATAATAGCCCATGTTACTTAGAGACATAGCGCACGCTAAAGGTGAAAACTAGCTTACACAAGATCATATCAGACATGATGCAGGCAGTGGCCGACAGGTCGGTTCGGTGGCTGGCAGCTTTCAGCATGCATGTGCATGGCTGAGTCTGTGGCATTTAGCACACGCTAAAGCACAGGACTAACGCACGCTAAGTTCAGATCAGTCCAATGGAATCTAACATGTGGTCCCAGCTGCTTTCGGCGCATGTTCTGATGAAGTCAACGGGTTGTTATATACGTATGATTAGTGCACATTAATTTGTTAGAGTATCTAAAACTAAAGGGGATGGAAAACTCATGCTGCTGCCGAACTGGTTTAGCGCACGCTAGTAATGCACAGTATATATATCTGCAGTTGTGAATTATTGTTCATTTTCGGCCATTCTTTCCTTTTATCCAATAGAGAGAGTTCTTGAAGAGGGTTATGGGTTCCAAAGACTTGGGTGTTTGTGGAATTGATCATCTCTAATGATACCGTAGTTCATCCATACAAAGTACTATTCATGTTCCTCTGATTATAGCTCGTTTTTGGAAGGATTTTAACATGTTAGGAAGAATTTTAGTCTATCCTATTATTTATGATTATGTTATACATGATTAACTTGAGTTGTGACAAAGAGATTGAAGATATTGATTAAGGTTATTCATGTTGAAGAGTTTCAATTCGTTCACCATGCTCGTAAGATGGATTATCGAATTATGTTGATGTTGTTGCTGATAACTACTTCTTATAATGATGGATGTTTGAAGTGTTGATTTGATGTTGGTATTTTATGAAGTTTGTGTTGAAGAGATGATGTAATTTTGATGTTCACTGAAATATGAAATAAGAATATGGACTAGATGTTAGAAATACCTGTTTATGTTATTCTGAGGATAATGATTATGAACAAGTGATGTTGATGAACATGGTTATGAATTAATTTTCGTTCTTGAATAAGTGTTGAAGCATATATATTGTTAGGAATACATTTAAGATTTTGATGATATCATCCTTGTATTATAAGTTTAATTCAAATGTATGTTCTAAGTACTTGGCATTGTAAAGAAGAACCAAATGAGTATCTATAGGATTTTAAAGTTCGGCTAAGTATTTATCAAATAGGTTTTACATCTAAGTTCATTCAGCTGAGTTTGGCCAAGATAATATATTAGCCGAGTATAGCCAAGGCAAAAATATCAGCTCAATATAGCCAAGAGAAAATATCAGCTGAGTATAGCTGAGTTTGGCCAAGAATAAATATTCGTTGAGTATAACCAAGACAAAATATCATCCGGGTTTGTCCAAGACAGAATATCAGCTGGATACCCAAGTTAAAATATCAGCCGGGTATCGCCAAGTTAGAATATTAGCCGAGTATTGCCAAATCTTTAGTTGAGTCTGAACAAGACAAATCAGTCAGCTAAGTATGGACATCAAAATACTAAGATAAAATTCAACAATTAATCAGCTATGTCCACATCAGCAAACGTTGAAAAGTCAACAAAGACGGAAAATCACATGAAGATATAAATAAATCAAAGGAGATAATCTGAATGATTCTTGCAAGTTGAGGAATAAAATTACTCGAGATTCACGCCCTGAAGACTTCTCATTATAGAAATCAAAGAAAACAGCGCGGACAACTGTATATCTTCAAATGGTCAGATTTAAAGAAAGAAATAAGTCGTGCAAACGATATGAAAAGTAAAACAAAGAAGTTCAATCTCCAACGGACCAATTTGTTCAAAGGATGCAATAGCTATGAAAAGCTAAAGAAAGTACTATAAGTACCTGAAGAACTCTTGGGTAGAAGTACGATGCGATTAACACTTACAAGCGATCGAAACAAATGAAAGCAATATACTCTACAAGCATCACGAAGATCTAATATCGTAAGATTTAAATCCTAAGAAGCTCTTAGAAGTTGGAGAAAACAAACACTCTTGTCTTAAAAATTTGAGTAGGGTAATTTCTATAATGAGGTTCTTGAAAGTTGTGTTGTGCAACATCCATGGGTTATTGATTGAAAGGTGATAAGCAACTTGAGAGTTGTGAGGTATCCACGATTTTTTGGTCAGGAGGTGACAAGCAACTAAGGGAAGGAGTTACTGCGGCTAAGGGTTTTCACTGGTTGAAAGCTGCAGTAACTAATTCATTGTAACCATTAAACGTTATAGTGAATTTATCTTCAAGTGGATTGGAGAAAATTGTACTAGTAGAGGATTACCCACCTATGAAACCACTATAAGTGCTGTGTGATTTACTGTTTTAAACATCATACTTACCTGCTGCATCCATCTTAATCGTTGCATTAAAAGTCAGCTAAGTCTTCCGCATACTATTTTTCATCTAACATCTGAAGTGTACCTAGCTCAGATTTCAACTAAGTTTAAAGATCAACCAAGTTACCTAGATGCACACACCACAGCTGAGTTTATCAAACCAACTATTTTAGAAAAGTGTTTTAAACGTCTATTCACCCCCTCTAGACTTTTACCATATATACTTGTGACCTACAAGTGGTATCGGAGAGGTTGGTTCATAGACCTCATGGTAATCATAGAACCAGATCAATATACTTAAGTTTAATTTACTAATATCTCATATTAAGATGGAGCACATGCATTCTAGACTCCTTGTTTTCTCTGTTGATGATTATGATCTATGGAAAATAAGAATGCAGGCACACCTATCATCTATCCACGACGGCATGTGGACATTATTGAAGAAGGTCCTATCTTCTACATGAAGGATAACACTGCTGAGGAAATCACAGCTGGGAAACCAAAGCTCCCAAGACCAGATCAGAGTTGACCATCGATGAAAGGAAGCTGGCCAATCTTGACAACCGGCCATGTCAAACCGTTGATATAGCCACCATGGTGAAAATAAAAATTGCAAAAACACTAAATAAATCTGGGCACATTAGCACAAAATGTGTGAAAGAACATAACTGATCAAGGAAACTAAATTATCAATTCCTATACAAGAATTTGATAACTTCAAAATGGAGGATGGAGAAACAATAGATAATGTGGTATGGATACCAGATTCACAGAAATCATAAATGAGATCAACTGTTTTGGAAAAACTTATGTCAACAAAGAGATGGTAATAAAGGTTTTAAGGTCTCTTACCCCCAAAGTGGAGCATGAAGGTCGTAGCTATGAGGGAATCGAAGGATCTTAACAAAATAAAGATCCAAGAGCTATTATGAGATTACAAGGCATTTGAGTTTGAACTCCCTTGGTCATCATCCAATGAGACAGCTGAGAAAGGAATTGCCTTGCAGCCGAGTCCCTGCAAGAAACGTGACTGAAGTTATTCCTCCCAGTCTTCTGAACTTTAAGGAAGAAATGACATTCATAATGCAAAGATTCGGAAACTTCAGAAAGAATTAATCAAAATATTAGAAGAACTACAAGGAGAATCCCAAAAAGAAACAAAAAACTGGGAATTGGAAGGTGGAATGCTACGACTGCCATAAGACAGGTCACATTCAATATGACTCTCTTGACCTGAAGAAAGAAGAAGAAAATAAAGATACATGTAGAAGGGAAGACAAAAGAAAAGCTCTAATTGGAAAAGATCAGACACATGAGATTGTGAAATCAAGTGGTAGATTCTTCTCAGAAGATGAAGATGACTACAACTGCATGATAGCCAATACTATTTATGAAGATCTTGATTTGCACAGGTCTCTCAATCAATTAATAAAAGATTTTGAAACTCTAAAAACAACACACTTGGCTGTGTCATCTGAGAATACACAGCAGAAAAATGAGAAAGTGCAGCTGAAAAATGATTTAGACAAACTCAGCCAAGATACAGCAAACTTCAAAACCAGTCAGGATGAAAACAACATAGCCATGGCTGAAATAAACAAACTAACAATCTTAAACAATGAAAAATCAAGTACACTCGCTCATATTGTGGCTGAGCTTACAAAGCTCAAACAGCTAAACAGTGCTCAAGTTAAAGAAATAACATCACTCAAAGCATAAAAAACATTAGAATAATTATGCACTAATCAAAGACCTCTATATTTAAAGCCAGGTCTTGGATATGATCCTAATACTCCAATTTCAAAAACTACTTTTGTAAATGGAAAAACCAATGTACAGACTCCTGAGACTATCAAAAGACCAGAATTGCAAGATAGGTAGCAGTCAAGTAAAAAGTTTAGGCAGCATCCAATAATGTTTAGGCAGCAGCCAAGACAGTCTAGGCAACAACCAAGACAAATGTTTAGGCAATGGCCAAATCAGCATTAGCAGCCTAGACACTTTCAAAAAAATTCAATACCAAAAATTCCCACAAAATGTGTACCCGTAAATTTGTTATATATTTTATCCGTATTTGAATCATGAGGTGTATGATTATGTCATATAGTGGACTAAAGTATGATTTCCTTATTCGTAATCCAGGATTCATGATCTTATTGTGAAAAGGATGCTAATTCATGAATGTACCTGCATGAATACTAACGTACGCTAATTGATATATCTACCTTACGCTAATGATCTAATCTAACTTACGTAAATACAATTATCTAGCATACGCAAGAGGCATTCAAAATCAGATAAGGCATGGTCGGCGGGTGGAGCCACATGACAGATATTGTTGATTCTCTTGCACGAACCTGCACAATTGTCAGAAAAGTTAAGTCAACGACTATTAGCATACACTACAATATAATTATAACGTATGCTAAGTCGATTAAGTAGTGTACGTAAGCCTTTCAACAATGTACGTAAAAGCAGGATAGAAATGAGGTAGTAAGCTACGTAAATATATAACCTACACCAATGAATTGGATTAGCGTACGTTAAGGTGCTAGCGTACGTAACATTATGTGACTAGAGTACATTAACGATAGTATTCTATTTAAACACAACAACTCTCTTTCATTTCCTCCCGAACCATACTCTCATTCTTCACCTTTAACTCACCTCTAAGCTACTTAAACTCATTTCGAGATGTCCATAACTCATGGAATTGGTGTGGGTTTGTAAATTAAGCAAGCCTTCGTCGATTCTTAAAGGTTTTAAAGGAATGTTCTTCACTTGTGGTCGTCTTCACTTATGTTTTAAGGTAATTCGAATACACCTTCATTCTTACCTTTGAACTGAGATATTTTATGTAGTTATGGAGATGAGTACTTGTTGAACATAGTTATTCATTGATATATGCATGTTTTGATTGTAATGGAAGTTGGTTTTGTTGGAATATGTTCATAGTATCATGATGATCTGTTTAATACTTGGAACAAGCATATTAATAGATTAAGTTATGAAATTAGAGGAGGTATACGAGGTGATTATAGTTTCCAAGCCTATGAGGTACAAAGATTGAATGTGAACCAACCTAGAAACATTGTTTTTGCAAAAATGTCCCCTCTGAAAGATGTTTAAGCTTCGTTGATTGATCGTGCTGGATGGGGAACCATCAAATAGATAAAGCATATACTTTTGTTTGATAGTAATGGGTCGTAGTATTGAACTGATGACTTGGGAATGATTTCTCTCTTGGTAGATCAATCATAAGGATGAATGTAAAGGTTTCTCACTAATAATATGATTATTCCTTTTGGAATTAGTTTTGATTGACTCCTTCTACGCTGATTATCAAGATGTAATAAACATGTTGGTAATAAACATGTTAGACCGTTAGAACCCTCGGAGAAGGAATTACCACAATTGGGAATTGAAACTATAATTAGAGATATGATTAACTCTTCGATCAAGGTGGATAAGTTAATCATAGTTTAATTGGACGATTCATTCATAATGTTACTTGATGATTAAGAGGGCTGAATTATACACACGTATTAAAGGAACTCCCGTATTGCTTTTGTAATGTGTATTGAACTTATGATGAAAATGTTATCGTACGATTGTCCGAAATTGTTAGTCATTATGGTGTTACCTTGATAGTTAAGGTCCGCGCAAGAGGTTTATCGAAGAGACGTCCTGTGTGTTGATGTTCGTCGAGAGTATTGAACCCTTATCATCATTCTAACGCAAGAACTTTAATTATATTTTCCGTATTAATGTCATTCATGTCATCATGCATATATGTGTCGCTGTCGTTTGTCTACCACATGTTGGTCCGACGGGATCATCTTGGGATCTCCTAGCGTCTGCTAGATCATTGGACGGATTTTCCACCACGTATTGGTCCAATGGGATCATCTTGGGATTTATGCAGCGAATGTTAGATCACGGATTACCATGTGTATGTTGAGATTGTCATGTTAAGTAATGCATTGTAGGTCTTCTCATAAGTGAAACTTGTAAGTTGTTATTATTCTTTGTTGAATTGTTGAATAATCTCTCGTTTTATAATTATAGTACTTGTACTAGCATAATTTTGCTAACCCCTTCGGGGGTGGAAATGTGTTAGGATCCAGGGGAACAGGATAACAATCACAGGGGTAACATGATGACGAGGGTGCACAGTGATGTTGGCCATCCGGAGAAGTCCTTTCAGTTTTTGTTTGTTTGAAATAAGTACTCGAGTACACCATCTCTTTATTTGATTTTTATGATTATATATTGATGAATTATGTTCAGTGTTGTCGTTTATTTTTGAAAAACTTGGTTTGTATTAATAACTACATTGCTTGTATTTAATAAGTGTTTGTTTTATTTATTTAGCCTAGTAAATCTTTACATGAAGGATTTACGGCGCTGTAATGACCCTGAATATCTCGGGGATGTTACAAAATATGGTATCAGAGCTAAGATTATAGATATCTTGGTAGTCGGGTTAAATTAGGGTCCAGATCTATCTTTTGGTTAACCGACCGCGAATAACATCACTGTACCGCCTACATCTTCATGCGAGCCATGGTTGTAAGTTTCCAAAAACTCAATTATTGTCCTTTAATGTGCCTTTTACGATATTTAAACTTTAGAATAATATTTTTCGTCATATATTATGTATGATTACAGTATGTTTAGAGGAGGTCGTGGACGTGGCCGCGGTCTTGGACGCGAAAATTCTTGAAGGGAAGCTTCGCCCTCTGTTTCTGATTCTACGTCGAATCAGGATAATCGTAGTCCTGGCGAGCAATGGGAATCTATAAACAATAATCAAGAGTGAATTGTCGAGGCAAACGATCATCCTGATGTTCTTGACGTGCTTCGTCAAGTGGTCAACCGATTGACCCAATTTGCTCAAGTGGTGGACCGAATGCAAGTGGCGATAGGACTACAACAGGGGGAAGGATATCAAGGTGTTCCGAACTTGGGCTATCAAGGAAACAAATATATGTAAGAAGTGGTTAAGATGCACCCACCAGAATTTGATGTTTTTCTGAGGTACTTACATGGAATCACTGGATGAGAGAATTGGAGAAAGTGTTTGCAGGAATCAATTGCACGGATTACCAAAAAGTCCCCATCGCCCAATATTTTCTGACTAGAGAAGCGTTCGAGTGGTGGGAGGCCATCCGACCTTTACAAACCATTATGCCGATTGGGGAGAAAATCAAGCTAATGATGGAAGCTCAATATTGCCCTCGCCCGATCAGGGAGACTAAAGTTCGAGAATTCTTCTCCGCTCAACCTCAGGACTTACCCGTGGCCCAAATGATTAAGACCTTTATTCAGCAACTGGCATTCGACACCTGGTCAGAACTGATGCAGAAAATATGTTCCAGGATTTGAATTCACCACTCTTCATCAGTAACAATACAAATCCCTGGCCTATGAGATGAAAGCAACAGCGGTGGAAGAGTTTTTTGAATCCAAGAGGCAAAAAGTCTCGAGTAGTTCTTCGTAGCACAAGAATAATGGGGCCTGTAAAGTCCAGTCATATTTTCACTCATCCAGGAGGACTCCATATCCATCCATAGGCGGAAAGAGTTCCAGATCAGCATCAACAATTACAGATGTAGTGAGGAAATGTTTTAACTGTGGATGATCAGGGCATTTCCGACGTGACTGCTCATTTCCTTCCGAGACGTGTTATGAATGTGGATAAGAAGGACACCGTTTGATGTTTTTCGGAGATGTTGTTGCATCTTTTGGAGCTCTTACTTCACAACAGGCCCAGAAAGTAGCAAGTGTTAATCAAACTCAGCAGAGTGGTCAGCCACACCAGAACTTTGGTCGAGGGGGAGGTAGAGGTCAGTATGACATAAAGAAAGCATCGAGTGATGGGTCCATTCCTCCGCGCCTTTATGAGATGAGGAGGACAGATGATCTGAGCGCGACAGTTGCATCAGGTACGGTTCAGATTCTTTCGAAACCAGTTATACAGGGGCTACACATTCGTTTATATCACTATCTTGTGTAAATCATTTGAAAACTTCTTGTTTTCATGAATGTGAGCCTTATATTGTGGGTTTACCAAGCGGGGAAAAGATTGTGGAAAACTTAGAAGCTAGAAATTTTCCTATATCAATCAGAGGTAAGAATTAGCATTCAAATCTGATCGTGGTAGTTATTCAGGGAGATGACCTGATTCTCAGAGACGATTGGCTTAACTGTTACGGAGCTATCATGAACTACAAGAGTAGAAAATATTTCGATGGTAGCTGAGGACGGTTCTGAATATTTACTCGAAGGATGGAGACCAGGGAGCTCAGGGAAAGAGATTAAAGCAATAAAGGCTATCAAACTGTTGAAATAGTGTTACATCGGGTACTTGTTTAATGCAATGAAGAAAGACAAAGGAAGAGTAGAACTTTCATCTATTCTTATTATAAACAAATTTCTATATGTGTTCCCTAATGAATTACCTATATTACCTCCACAACGAGATGTAGAGTCTACCATCGAGTTAGAACCACAAGCCACACCTATGAATTTGTAATAATGCCATTTAGCCTCACTAATGCACCTGCTGTGTTTATGGAGTTAATGAATCGAGTGTTCATAGAGTACATGGATAAATTCGTAGTTGTCTTCATCGATGATATTTTGATCTAATCATGTTCGGACGAGCATGTGGAACACCTACGGATCGTTCTGAATCTCCTCAGAAGCAAACAATTATATGTCAAGCTTTCTAAATGTGAATTCTGGCTAAAGGAAGTAATGTTCCTTGGTCATGTAGTATCAGCAGAAGGGGGCCGAGTAGATTCATAAAAAGTTTAGGTAATCTTGGGATGGGAGTCTCCTAAGAATGTGAAAGAAATCAGAAGCTTCAGGACTTGCTGGATACTATCGTCGGTTTTGTGGAAGAATTTTCCAAAATCACTTGCCCAGTCACCCGATTATTGCAGAAAACCCAAAAGTTTGAATGGAATGAGAAGTGTCAAGTTAGTTTTGACGAACTCAAAAAGAGATTGAAAACCGCTCCAATCTCAACACTACCACAGGGAACTGAAGGGTTCATAGTTTATAATGATGCTTCAAATTAGGGTCTAGGTTTCTTGCTAATGTAGAATGATAAAGTGATTGCGTATGCCTCACGCCAGTTAAAACCATACGAGGTCAGTTATCCAACCTACGATTTGGAGTTAGTAGCTGTTGTTTTTACACAAAAAATATGGCGACATTATTTATAAGGAACTCGTTGTCAGATCTTCACAGATCAGGATTCTTAAATACATTTTCAATCAGAAAGAGTTAAATACGCAACAGAGGAGATGGTTGAAATTGATTAAAGACTATGACCTGGAGATTCTCTATCACCCAGGAAAAGCGAATATAGTAGCTGACACTTTGAGTCGCAAACACGCATCTATTCGAATGCAGGAGGCCCTCATAAACCAACCAAAGATTCAACAACAATTTATTCGTGAAGAAATTGAAGTATGGTTGCGAAGAGTTCAAGGAAAACAAAGTGTAATGGAAATAACTTCATCCTTGAATGACGAAATTAAATCGAAGCAATTAGATTATTCTATGATTATTCAGTTACGTGATGAAGTGAGCAAGGGAAAGGACTTAGGCTTTGTAATCCACAAAGATGGAATTTTGAGATTTCGAAATCGAATTTGTGTCCCAGATGATGTTGTCCAGAAGCAAACGATCATGAAAGAAGCCTATAGTACACCTTATTCAATTCATCCAGGCACTAGTAAAGCGTGTAAATACCTGAAACATAATTTCTGGTGGAGTAACATGAAGAAAGAAGTAGCGGAATACGTCTCGAAAGTGTATAAATTATCAACAAGTCAAAATCAAGCATCAGAGACCTAGCGGAATGTTGAAGCCACTTCCAATTCCTGAATGGAAGTCGGAAGATATCTCGATAGACTTTATCACCAACATGCCGAAGACCAGGACTGGAATTAATATGATATGGGTGATAGTTGATTATGTAACCAAGTCAGCTCATTTTCTGGGTATCAAGGTTACATAGGGTCCAAATTGACTGGATCGAGTATTCATTGTAGAAAATGTCCGATTGCATGGAACATCGAGGACCATTATTTCATATCGAGATGGTTGTTTCGTGTCGCATTTTTAGAAAGCAGTTCATAAGGCTTTAAGAAGTAAGTTGAGATTTAGCACGGGTTACCCTCCCCAAACTGATGGACTATCTGAAAGGACCTTCCAAACAGTAGAAGACATGTTGAGAGCTTGTGCTTTGGATTGGTCGATCGATTGGGAAACTCAATTGCCGTTGATTGAGTTCACCTACAAGAATAGTTGGCATGCTTCAATTAAAATAGCACATTTTGAGTCTTTATGCAGGAGGAGATGTAGGTTACCTTGATGTTGGGATGATTCATCCGACTTAATAGGGACGAAACCAGAATTGATAATACAGACTCAGGAGAGATAGCCCTAATCTGTGAAAGATTGTTGACCGCCCAAAGTCGTAAAAAGTCTTACGTGGATGTGCACCATCGCCCGTTAGAATTTGAAGGTGGAGACCATGTACTTCTAAAAGTTTCTCCTACTCGGGGAATTTTTCGTTTTGAAAGGAAGGGAAAGCTGAGTTCGAGATACATTGGACCATTTGAGATTCTTGAAGGAGTTGGAGAATTGGCATACAGATTGGCCATGCCTCCATTGATGAGTGATGTTCATAATGTGTTTCATGTATCATACTTAAGGAAGTATATATCGGATCCTAGTCACGTCATCGAATTTGGCGAGGTTGGCGTGGCTAACGACGGCACGTTTGAGGAGAAACCAATCAAGATACTCGAAAGTCCAATGGTCACGACATGGAGTCTAAGAAGCAAGTTGGGACACTGAAGACAGCATGAAGGCGAGATACCCAGAGTTATTTATATCTTAAGTTTTGGGACAAAACTTCTTTTTAGAGAGGGAGTATGTAATACACAGATATCTATTGTGTATTTCATATGTATATGAATCATGAGGTGTATGATTATGTCATATAATGGACTAAAGTATGATTTCCTTATCCGTAATCCACTATTCATGATCTTACTGTGAAAAGATTGTTAATTCATGCATGTACCTGCATGAATACTAGAGTGTAGGTCACAAGTCGTCCAGAAACAAGTCTAGAGGGGGGGGGGGGGAGAATAGACTTGTTGAAACTCTTGAACTCTTTTTCTCGAAGAGTGAGTTTCTTCAGCTGATGATCAAACAAATGACTAGGAGTCGTTTGTTCTTGGATATGTGCGGAAGTCAGCTGATGACGAATATAAATTAACTTAATGAAACACTTAACAATGGATGCAACAGTTAGAGTATGATGCAAGAAACAAGAAATAACACAGCTATAGTGGTCTCGAGGTGGGGTAATCCTCTACTAATCCACTTTTCTCCAAACCACTTGGAGATGAATTCACTATAATTGTCAACCAGTGATAAAGATTACGGTGATTCACAACACACTACAACACTTTCCAACCAAAGGGAATTCCGTGCCGTTGTACACACTTGACCGCCTTGCACCTCTTGATCCTCGATCCTCGGATGCCTTTACTGATCGCTACTTCAACCAGTGAAGTACCCCGTACTCAAGATTTAAAGACAAGAGTGTTTGTCTTCTCCAACTAAAGAGCTTCCTTGAATATGAACTTTTTGGATCTGCTCTTTTTCACGATGCTATTTGTTTGCTTGAGATTGCTTTGTTTGCTTTGATCGCTAGAGTATATGTTCGCACCGGTAGTTTGCTCAGTTTCAAATCTTCGGATATATATAGATCACGATCTCTGAGCTTCTTCCTTGTAGTCGTTGCAAATCTTTGAACAAATCCGTCCGTTGGAGAGAGACTTCATTGTTTAATCTTTTCTGAACGTTGCAAGGCTGGATTCCCATTATTTAATTTTATCTTCCGACCGTTGTGAGGACTTCTGCATGTGAGCGCCGAATCTTTTGAATATAAAAGGTTTAAAGTCTTCACGGTGGGTCAGGATGATTTAAATAAATCATATCTCTTGCGGGAATCACTCCAATTTGTCTCTTCACGTTGCATGTGAGCTTTCCGTAATATTTGACTTTTCAAAGCATGCTGACGTGGACTTGGAGTACTAGCCGTAGTTGAGTAGACCGATGTGCGGCTTACTTCTCTGCAGTAGGTCGTCTCGGCCGTATCTTGCTTTGAGACTTGTCCGATCGTGGTGACTTCCCGAGGTTCCTACCGCGATCTGGTCAAACTTCTCCGACAATTTTTAGTTGACCAGGGCTACTCGATTGAGTGTTTGTACTTCTCGATGGACTAGACTGTACTTTAGTACTTAGCCGATTTTCACCTAACTAACTTTGGCCTATAGAAGACACTCATTTGGTTCTTCTTTACATTTTGCCAATTTTATACTTAACACATTTTGGCCTATGGAAGATACTCATTTGGTTCTTCATTACATTTTGCCAATTAATAAACATTTGATTTTAAATTAATGACATCATCAAAATCTAACAAGTATTCCTAACAAATTCCCCCTATTTTGATGATGGCAAAACTAAGTAAGGAATCAAATGGCCAAGTCTGCACTTAAGTGCAAGACAAAATCGAAATCGCCTAATATTGAGACAATCTGAAAATTGTCATTCAACAGATTGTTCATAAAATTTTACGACTTTATCATTGAAATTATACAAGATTGTTTTAAGTACGTAAAAATAAAATTACAAGTAAGAAAATAATTTAAGGTCATCCGCCTCTTCCTCTGCCTCTTCGAATAGGTGCTTGGCGTGTCCGAATGGTTTGGCTCCGATAGGACATAACTAGACTGGAGCAAGGCCATACTTTCTCTTCACAACCAGTGCTGCGAAGTCCTGCTCCTGCTGAGATCTGAATTTGTTTTCAAGGCAGACTAGCTTGATTTCCTCCTGAAGTTGTAGCTCATCAAGTTCACCATCCATGCGGATTGGTGCTTCTTCAGCTCTGAATTTAGGGATCATGGGAAATGCATTTTGCTCTTTTGCGTACTTCTTTAGAACAGCCCAAAGCTTAGGATGAACCTCTTCCATCCAGTTTATGAAAATCTCCTGGGGGGAGAGTTTGTCATCTTGAAGTAGTTCCCAGACATAAAAGTCTCTGACGAACTTCTTCCTAGCAGCTCCCCATATTTCAAGAGCTTCAAGTGGGCAGAAATCTTCAACATACCATAGCTCCAGACCTTCCCATTCAAGAGTAGGTTCAAAGCCGCCTCGGTCCTTCTGCGCTTCCCTTCAGCCGGTCACTTGTCTTCTTGATCTACGCCTTTCTTCCTTTTTAGGCTAGAGGGTCCTTCAACTGGGACATCCCGCTTTTCTTACTTCGATTTCTCTCTCTTCCCCGAATCCTCTCTTCCCCTTTTGCCAAAGATCAATGAGTGTTGTCAACTATTGCTCCATGCGGCTCATCCAATCAGACATGCCAAAAGGCATTCTGTTGTTTGTAGGAGGAGGAGGCTGAGGGATCTCTCTCTGTAGCAGGGTGTCAATCTTGGCGTTAATGGTCTGAAGATCAGGGGTGACCTGAGTTGATAGCAGCTCCCCAATGGTGTCTCTGACAATTTGCTTGATCAGCTCAGTCATGGTAGGGGATAACTGAGCTGATGGGGAGTGTTCTCCTGATCCTTCAGCAATGGAGCCACTAGACTGCAGCTCTGGCCGCACCGGTAGGTCGATTGAGTCTTCTCCGGTGCTCGACTGGAGTCCTCTGCGCCTCTGCCTAGCCGGTGTACTGGGAGGTACAACAATCCTATCTGCAGCTTCGTTGTTAGGCTCTGGCTCCTGCTCTGGCTCCTTTTCTCTTTCTTCCTCTTTCCCTTCTTCTTCTTCAGATTTCTCTTTTTCTTCCTCCTCATCTTCTTCTCTTTCTTCTCCAGCTTCCTCTTTTTCTTTCTCCTCATCTTCTTCTTTTTCTTCTCCAGCTTCCACACCAGCTCCTCCTTCACCTCCATCATCATTATTATCATCATCATCATCATCATTTTTCTCATCATCATCCTTCTCCTTTTCTCTTTCATCATCTTCATCCTTCTCCTTATCTTCTCCTTCTTTTTCCTGCTCCACTTCTTCTCCTTCTTCTTCATCTTCTTCATCATTCACTTCTTCTGTTTTCTCAATCACCTCTGTCTCCTTTTCAACTGGTATGTTTTCTTCAGATTCTTTTTCTTTTTCATCCTCTTCAACCAAATTGATAATTTCATTTTCTTCATCAACTTCTTCTATCCTAATCTGCTTTTCTACTTTCTCCTCTTCCTCTTCCTCTCCAAAACTACCATCAAAGATACTGAACATTATAGAGTGGATAAAATGGTCCATGTTTGTCTCAAAATGTGACATGAACCAGTTATCCTGGAGGAGTAAGGCTAAATCTGACTCTTTGCAAAAATCAGTCAGAACATCCTCCGTGGCTTGGGGGTATTCCCAACTACTAGTTTCAACAAAAATTTGAAAATTTGTAAAGGACATGGTTTTAAGAGTTTTCCACTCTTTAAAAATATTTACGAAAGAGTGTTTTTCTGCTTGTGGCTTGACAAGCTGAAGTTGTTCTATGGAGAGATTAAAAGTATTATTTTCTAAAAGATTGAATGTGTAATCTGCTTCAGGGATAGATATAACAAGACCTGCTTCCTCTTCTTCGGTCATGTACACTGGAGGAGTAATGACAGGTACAATTCTAGTTTCGGTATTCAGTGCAGGTGGTCCGGATGAATAGTGATGAACTAATGGATCGGTATAGTGCTCAGCCGCTCTCCTTCGCTGACTGCAGCTTCCTTGGCCTCTTTGGAGAGGGTTCGGTGATGACTGCAGTTGGAAGGTCCTTCAGGGGCTGGTCCCCTTCTCTTGAATCGGATGGCGATAGGTGTATCGTCAGACTCATTCTCGACTCATTGCAGCTCCGATCTCACCGCAGTTGGTCCGAGTCCGATAGATCGTATCTTGGGCAAAAGCTTGTGTCCTGCAAATCCTTCAACAACCGGGCCGCCTCCCGGTGACTCCAACCTTCTTCTTATCATGGTCCATGTGACCAAGCCTCTTGTTTGGGTGGAAAGGGTCAATGTTTCCCTTGGCCACTCCGTCTGCTCCAAGAACCAACTAAGATGCGCTCCGAACGCCAACTTAGTCTTGAACTTCTTCTCTCCTCGAGCCATTCGACCTTGTTCACCTCGCGAACAAGTTGCACGAAAATGTAATCGGCCCAATCAACTTCCTCTCGTTGAATTAACGCACCCAACACCATGAATTTTGAAGATGATAGTTGGTCATAGCTTCTGCCATTCCCATGACTATTTTGTTTGTGATGTCCAGCGACTCGATAGACCCTCTTCAACTCATTTCTCTTCGCCGTGAACTTCAATTTCTCGTGGACATTTTCGAGCTTAATCGTCTTCCACGTTCGGCGGGTGATTGTTTGAGCGCTTCGACCGCCAAACCGCGATGTTTCATCCCGAATACAGAGCGAATCTTCTCTGTATCTATGGTGACTGGTACTCCACCGACCGTGCTCAACTGTGTCAATCGTAAGCGTTGCGATAAAATTCAACCACATCTTTTTGAACAAGTGTTGAGGGTTGATTTCGAGAAACGGGTAGATTCCGTTCGCCATCGCCGGATTAAGTCGAGCATATCAAAGTCCTCTAGATTTGCTTCCAAGAATCCTTCGAAATCGACGACCATGGAGAAGATGACTGGTCCTTCATCGCCTTCAAGTTTGCTCCACAAAAGATGCCATTTCTGCAAAAAGATTTTAGGATTTAGTGTGTATTTTGCTCTGTAAATTTTAGGGTTTCTGAAAGCGTAAAGAGGAAAGTAAAAGGGTTTTCTTCCTTATAAAGAAGATGAAAGGACGTTTGGATTAGTTTATTATAAGTCTAAGCGGTGGTACGCCTTTTCATATTCTTTTGAATTTCAAATGTGAATCGGTGGCCCCATTTAAAATTTGATTTGATTCGATTGCCACCGTAGAGGTTAATTAAATGGGCGTGTGACGCGTGTATTTAAAATTGCCACTAGGCTTATAAAATGTATTTTTAAATGCTATTTCTTAAGCCAAAATAATATTTTAAATATGACAGATAATAATTAAAAATTTAGAGATTAGTTTAGAGAACTTAGCTGGTCTGATTCGTTGACTGTTGACCGCTCTGCTACAGGTGAGTTTGACCTCTCGCCTGGTATTCTGCATGCCTAAGTTGCTTCGTCTGGCCTTCGTCTTCTCGCCTGCATCAGCTTAGACTGATTCTGGGGGGGGTTCGTCCTTCCTTCAACTTGCTTCAGAACTAGATTCCCAATCTAGTAATCCAAGGTCTCTGCTAAGCTCTAGGAATCTTTCTTCTGGCAGGGGTTTGGTGAAGATGTCAGCTATTTGGTAGTCTGTGCTGACTCTTTCAACTCTAACCCTTTTGTTAAGCACATGGTCTCGAATGAAATGGTGCTTAACGTCAATGTGCTTCGTCCTTGAGTGCAAAACCGGATTGTTGGTTATTGCAATAGCACTATTGTTGTCACACCATATAGGAACTTCATTGGCAATAATATTGTAGTCCCTTAACTGTTGTCTGATCCATAGGATCTGTGCACAACAGCTACCTGCAGCTAGGTATTCTGACTCTGTAGTGGAGATAGAGTTAGAAACCTGCTTCTTACTAAACCAGGATATCAGTCTGGTTCCTAGGAATTGACACGTTCCACTAGTGCTCTTCCTATTGATTTTGCATCCGGCGAAATCCGCATCTGAGTATCCTGATAGCTCGAAGTTGTCATCTTTGGGGTACCACAGTCCAACATTAATTGTAGACTTTAGGTACTTGATTATTCTCTTGGCTGCATCTAGGTGTGATTGCTTCGGCTTGGACTGGAATCTTGCACAAACTCCAACTGCATATGATATGTCTGGCCTACTTGCAGTTAGGTACAGAAGAGATCCGATGAGTCCTCTGTAGTGGGTTGAGTCCACTGATATTCCTGCCTCGTCTGCATCTAGGTGAGTGCTTGTGCTCATTGGAATTCTTGCGGGTTTGGGTGATTCCATTCCATATCTCTTGATGAGATCTCGGGTATATTTTGCCTGGTTGATGAAAATTCCTTTTTCCATCTGCTTAACTTGTAATCCGAGAAAGAAGTTAAGCTTTCCCATCATACTCATCTCAAATTCTCCTTGCATGAGGTTGGAGAATTTCTCGCATAGTTCTGGATTGGTTGACCCGAATATGATGTCATCCACATAAATCTGAACTATTAGAATGTGGCCTTCGTGCTCCACTCTGAATAGGGTCTTGTCCACTTTTTCTTTGCAAAATCCATTTTTCTCAAGAAACACAGACAGTGTTTCATACCATGCTCTCGGTGCTTGCTTGAGTCCATACAGAGCTTTCAACAGCTTATAGACTTTGTCTCCTTTGACAAAACCTGGGGGTTGCTCTACATAGACTTCTTCTTCTAGGATTCCATTCAGAAACGCACTTTTCACATCCATCTGGTAGACTTCAAAATCCTTGAATGCAGCATATGCGAGGAATAGTCTGATGGCTTCTAATCTTGCAACAGGTGCATAAGTTTCATCAAAATCTATTCCCTCACATTGTGCATATCCTTTTGCTACGAGTCTGGCTTTATTCCTAACAACAGCTCCGTCTTCATCACTTTTGTTTTTATACACCCATTTGGTGCCAATAACTTTCTTGTGATTAGGTCTGTCTGTTAGTTCCCAAACTTTGTTTCTCTCCATCTGCTCCAATTCCTCTTGCATGGCATTAATCCATGAATAATCTTCCAAGGCTTGTTCTGGCTGCCTTGGGTTCAATTTGTGACATGAAACATGAGAACATCGCCATTCCCGCCGGTAGAGTTGACTGCCTTGTCTTGACTCCATCACCAACTTTCCGATAATTTCTCAATTGATGATCCTTGAGCCATTTGGGGATCTCGCCCTCTTCGGGTTTGTTCCCCTCTGCTGATTGCTCGTGGTTATCTCATCTGCTGGATTCTCGGTCTGCAATCGGATCGCCTACCGCCTTGTCATCTGCATCTTGGTTCTGAATCGCAGATGAGTCTTTGTCGCCCGGCCTGGTCTTCTTCCGCAAAGAATCGGATCGATAGGTTTGGTGATCTGTCGATCTGCAGATTGGTCTTCATCGATCGCAGTTGGGTCATCAGCCGATCTGCAGTGAGTCCACCATTCCAGTGTCATGTACAATGACTTCTTCAAGGGTTGCCGACTTGAGCTTGTTCTCAATTTGCTCAAGTTGTTTCTGTACTCAACAAGAGATTCATCAAAAACAACATGGGGTGTTTCCTCCACAACTAAGGTTCTTTTGTTGAAAACTCTATATGCCTTGCTTCTTTGGGAATATCCCATAAATAGACCATCATCGCTTTAGCATCAAAGGCATTTAGTTGTGTTTTACCGTTGTTGTGGATGAAACACTTACAACCAAAAACATGAAAGTAAGCAACAAGAGGAGTTCTATTATTCCAAACCTCATAGGAGTTTTGCCATGTCTCCCTACTATCATACTCCTGCTCGGGTGTGGCAGATCGTGTTAGCACTTCAGCCCGTAACCTCTTGGGTAGGTCCGCTTCGCAATCATGGACCTTGCCGCTTCCTTCGTGGTTCTGTTCCTTCTTTCAAGAACACCATTCTCACGGGGCGCCCGGCCGCAGAGCTCATGCCGGATCCCATTCGATCGCTGAAATCCGCTATCGCCTTGTTGAGAAACTCTCCTCCTCTATCCGATCTGATCTTGATTATGGAGAGGGATTTCTCATTCGGATCCTTCTCGCACTCGAGTAACTTGGTCAAGGTTTCACTTTTCTTGAATAGAAAAATGATCCAAGTGTACCTTGAATAATCATCTACAATCACAAGAGCATGCTTTACGCCGCTTAAAGTCCTTGGCTTGATAGGACCAAATAGATCCATGTGGAGTAGATCTAAGATCCTTGTTGTGAGCGTTGTAGTCAGATCGCTTGAACGACGCCTTGGTCTCGCTTTCCCTTCGACATGCATCACAGTGCTTCCTTCTTGAATGCTTCATTTGGAAGTCCTCTCACCAGCCTTCCGAGAGCTAATCTTGTTGATGGCTTTGAAGTTCAGTGACATAGTCTTTTGTACACACCATCCATTCTCGCCTACAGTCTTGGATAGAAAACAGGAGTTGGGTGTTCCCGTGTTCCAATCAATCATGTATACATCTCTTCTTCTAAACCTTGTAGCTTTATTTCTCCAGATAAGATGTCTATCACCATACACTTCAAGATGGTGAAGACTACTAGATTCTTCTCGTCGCAGAACCGGCTTATGCTCGGGAGGTTGTATTTGAGACCTTTGACATAATGGACTTTGGATATCACAATGTTTCCTCGGTGCAACTCTCCAAAGCCTTTTGTCTGTCCTCTAGAGCTATCTCCAAAGGTTACATCGGGACCTCTTTCCTTGATATATTTGGTCGCATCCTCTTGTTCCTGGCCATGTGCCTTGAGCATCCAGAGTCTACAAACCACTCTTCACCTCCAAAATTTGAGCTTGAGGAGATGTGGTTGTAGTCCTTCCATCTCTTCCGCAATTAAACAAGCAGAGATTTAGGTACCCAAATTTGTGTGGGTCCTTTGGGGTTAGTTGGTTTCTGGAGAATTGATTTCTCCTTGGATTATAGGAATTGTTATTATTATTATAACCCTTATAAGGTGCTGTGGTCGAGGTCTAAATCTCTGGTTGGATTGTATACCTGGATATTCCTCAAAATAGTGTGGGCCATTTCTAAATCTAGCCGAGACCATTTATTAAACCTTTGTGGTCTCCACACTTGTTCGTTTTTGTAATTTGGATAACCTTGAGGTTTCCATCCGCCCCTCCCATTATGAAATCTATTTTTGGGGAGTTGTTGGTAATAGTGGGCATGTTGTCTGGCCGCTGCTTTTGCACAGGCCACTGCCTAGTCGCTGTCTAGGTGGTTGTCTGGTGTAACCCGATTGCAGCCTAGACATTTGACTTGGCTGCCTCGCTTTTGAAAGTCGGTTTATACATGTGCTCAGTGATCGAGACCATTGTTTCTCCCTTGATAAACTTGGTTTCGTAACTAGAGGGAGTGTGAGAATCATATCCAAGGCCTGATTTGGTATATAATGACCTTTTATAAGTACACAATTCGCCCAGAGTTGAAGACGCCTTTAGGGAGGTTATTTCCTGCGCTGAGTTTTATTTAATCGTGCTGCCTTAGTAAACTCACTTTGGCATGAGCAAGTGCGGTGACTTTTCTTTAAGTAAAATATTTAGCCGGTCTATCTCAATTGTATTGGCACTTGCACGGTTTTCAAAATCACTGTATTTGTCTCAACCTTATTTAAATCTAGGTGAGTTTTTGAAATCATTTTTCACTGCCTATTCTCATCTTGCGGCTTAGTCTTCTCTCACGATCTGACTTGGTGTGCGATTTAAGTGTTTCAAAATCTTTGAATAATTGATTTACCGATTCATGTAAATCCATATCTTGTGACATGGCCGAGCTATTATTTGAACCGGTAGGTTTAGAGGTTACCTCTTCATCACCAAGTTTGCCATCGTGCAATCATATTCCTCGTCGTCATCGGAAAAGAAACCGCCGCTTGATTCGACATGCTCTGGTCTTCTCCGATGAGAGCTTTTCTTGTCTTCCTTTCTGGCCACCTCCTTCTTGGTTTCATCCTTCTTGAGCTCGGGACAATCCATTTGGATGTGTCCTATTTTATGACAATTGTAGCATTCAACTTTCCACTTCCAAATTTTCTGGTTCCTTCTTGGGTTCTCCTTGTAGTTTTTCTTATACTTGGAGTAGTTCTTTCTGAAGTTACTGAACCTTTGCATAATGAAAGCCATTTCCTCCTCAAAGTCTAGCGGATTTGGAGGTTTCACATCAGACAGGCTCTTAGCAGGGGACTCGGCTGCAAATGCGATTCCCTTCTCTGCAGGCTCAGTCGAGGATGAACTCGGAAGTTCGAACTCATAAGCCTTTAGATCAGAGAACAGCTCCTGAATCTTTATCTTATTCAGGTCTTTGGACTCTCTCATAGCTACAGCCTTCATGCTCCATTCGGGATTGAGTGATCTGAGGACCTTGAGTGCCATTTCCCTGTTGCCATAAGTTTTGCCCAGGGAGTTGATCTCGTTGATAATTTCAGTGAACCTTGTGTCCACTTGGTCTATTGATTCACCATTCTTCATTTTAAAGTTGTCAAACTTTTGGATAGCTATTGACAACTTGTTCTCCTTGATCAGCTCCGTTCCTTCACACATTAGAGCTAATGTGTCCCATATCTCTTTGGCATTCTTACAATTTTTGATCTTGACCATTGTGGATTTGTCAAGAGTTTGGTATAGCACATCTCTGGCCCTGTTGTCAAGATTGGCCAGCTTTCTCTCTTCGGGGGTCAGCTCCGTTCTCTTCTTAGGAATCTTTTCGGGCCTCCCAGCTGCGATTTCCTCGGGTGTGTTGTCCTTCTCGAAAATGAATGGACCGTCTTCAATGATGCACCACATGTCGTCATGGATTGAAGATAAATGTGCCTGCATTCTTATCTTCCAGATCATACTCGTCAATCGAAAAGACAGTAGTCTAGAGTGCATGTGTTCCATTATAACGTGAGAGATAAGATATATATCTTAATATAGATCAGTTCGAAAAAATGAACCAACCTCTCTGATACCACTTGTAGGTCACAAGTCGTCCAGAAACAAGTCTAGAGGGGGGGGTGAATAGACTTGTTGAAACTCTTGAACTCTTTTTCTCGAAGAGTGAGTTTCTTCAGCTGATGATCAAACAAATGACTAGGAGTCGTTTGTTCTTGGATATGTGCGGAAGTCAGCTGATGACGAATATAAATTAACTTAATGAAACACTTAACAATGGATGCAACAGTTAGAGTATGATGCAGAAAAACAAGAATAACACAGCGGTTATAGTGGTCTCGAGAGGTGGGGTAATCCTCTACTAATCCACTTTTCTCCAAACCGATTGGAGATGAATTCACTATAATTGTCAACCGGTGATAAAGATTACGGTGATTCACAACACACTACAACAGCCTTCCAACCGGTGGAATTCCGTGCCGTTGTACACACTGATCGCCTTGCACCTCTTGATCCTCGATCCTCGGATGCCTTCTGATCTGCTACTTCAACCATGAAGTACCCGTACTCAAGATTTAAAGACAAGAGTGTTTGTCTTCTCCAACTAAAGAGCTTCCTTGAATATGAACTTTTTGGATCTGCTCTTTTTCACGATGCTATTTGTTTGCTTGAGATTGCTTTGTTTGCTTTGATCGCTAGAGTATATGTTCGCACCGGTAGTTTGCTCAGTTTCAAATCTTCGGATATATATAGATCACGATCTCTGAGCTTCTTCCTTGTAGTCGTTGCAAATCTTTGAACAAATCCGTCCGTTGGAGAGAGACTTCATTGTTTAATCTTTCGAACGTTGCAAGGTGGATTCCCATTATTTAATTTTATCTTCCGACCGTTGTGAGGACTTCGCATGTGAGCGCGAATCTTTTGAATATAAAAGGTTTAAAGTCTTCACGGTGGGTCAGGATGATTTAAATAAATCATATCTCTTGCGGGAATCACTCCAATTTGTCTCTTCACGTTGCATGTGAGCTTTCCGTAATATTTGACTTTTCAAAGCATGCTGACGTGGACTTGGAGTACTAGGCTGTAGTTGAGTAGACTGATGTGCAGCTTACTTCTCTGCAGGTAGGTCGTCTCGGCTGTATACTGTTTGAGACTTGTCTGATCAGGTGACTTCCCTGAGGTTCCTCGGCTGCAGTCTGGTCAAACTTCTCTGACAATTTTTAGTTGACCAGGGCTACTCTGATTGGAGTCGGCTGTACTTCTCTGATGGACTAGATTGTACTTTAGTACTTAGCCGATTTTCAGCCTAACTAACTTTGGCCTATAGAAGACACTCATTTGGTTCTTCTTTACATTTTGCCAATTTTATACTTAACACATTTTGGCCTATGGAAGATACTCATTTGGTTCTTCATTACATTTTGCCAATTAATAAACATTTGATTTTAAATTAATGACATCATCAAAATCTAACAAGTATTCCTAACATAGAGTACGCTAACTGATGTATCTAACGTATGCTAGTGATCAAAACTAAAGTACGTAAAGACAACTACCTACCGTACGCAAGTGGAAGTCAAAATAAGATATTGCGTGGTCGGCGGGTGGATCCAGATGAAAGATATTATCGATTCTTTTGTGCGAACCTCGACAAATTTCGGAAAAGTTAGGTCAACAACTATTAGCGTATGCTACAACATAAGTATAATGTACGCTAAGTCGATTAAGTAGCGTACGTAAGCCTTTTAACAACGTACATAAAAATAGGACAGAAATGAGGCAATAGGCTACGTAAATCTATAGCGTACGCCAGTGAAGTGGGTTAGCGTATGTTAAGGTGCTAGCATACGTAACATTGTGTGACTAGCGTATGTTAAGGATGTATTCTATTTAAAGATATAAACCCTCTTTCATTTCCTCCCGAACCATACTCACATTTTTCACCTTCATCTCACCTCTACTAAAACCCCTTCCTGGACGTCCATAACTCGTAGAATTGGTGTGGGTTCATAGACTAAGCGAGCTTCCCGTCAACTCTTGAAGGTTTTAAAGTAATGTTCTTCACTTTTGTTCATCTTCACTTATGTTTTAAGGTAATTAGAATACACCTTCATTCGTACCTTTGAACTGAGATGTTCTATGCAGTTCTGGAGAGGAGTACTTGTTGAACATAGTTATTCTTCGATATATGCATGTTTTGATTAGAATGGTAGTCGGTTTGTTGGAATATGTTCATAGTATCACGGTGATTCATTTAATACTTGGAACAAGCATATTAAGAGATTAATTTATGATATTAGAGGAGGTATACGAGGTGATTGTAGTTTCCAGGCTTTCTTATGCTATGAGGTACAAAGATTGAATGTGAACCACCCTAGAAAACCCTATTTTTGCTAAAAACGTCCCCTTTAAAAGATGTTTAGTCTTCGTTCATTGATTATGTGCTGGATAGGGAACCGTCGAATAGATGAAGCGTATACTTTTGGTGGATAGTAACGGGTTGGAGTATTGAACTGATGACTTGAGAATGATGTTGCTCTTGGTAGATAAATCATAAGGATGAATGTAAAGGTTTCTCACTAAGAATATAATTATCCCTTTTAGAATTACTTTTGATTGACTTATCCTTCTACATTGATTATCAAGAGGTAATAAACATGTTGGTAATAAATATGTTACATCGTTAGAATGCTCGGAGAAAGAATTACCACAATTGGGAATTGAAACTATAATTAGAGATATGATTAACTCTTCAATCAAGGCGGATAAGTTAATCTTAGTTTGATTAGACGATTCATTCATAATGGTACATGATGATTAAGATGGCTGAATTATACTCACGTATTGAAGGAACTCCCATATTTGTTTTCGTAATGTGTATTGAACTTATGATGAAAATGTTATCATACAATTATCCGAAATCGTTCGTCATTATGGCGTTACCTTGATAGTCAAGGTCCGCGCAAGAGGTTGATCGAAGGGATGTTGTGTAACATCCCCAAAACCGTATGAGAATATTACACGCCGTAGACCCTTTCCACAAGAATCTACCAGGCTAAACATCCATAAACAACCAAATGCTTGCCCGGCCAGGGCTGAGCAATATAATAATAGAGACCGTTAAGGTCACTTACACATAAACACACAGACCGATGAGGTCACACAACTCCATCAACAGAACTGACTAACAACATTACCCACACAGGGGTCGAAACACAATACAGCGGAAGACTGAATCAACTCTATTAATACAACCAAACTCTACCAACTCTCGACTCTTGATTAGTATCGCAGCTCGTCATCCCCTTGTGCCAATCCTGTTGCTCCCCGAACTCGCATGTACCGACGCAGTGACAGACATCCACCCCCCGAATACTCGGGGGTTAGTAAAACTCCACTGTTTTACTAGTGCAAGTATCAAACCATATGAAATGTAACAAGCAAATAGCAACTACGAATTTAATACGGAAATCAATTATCAAAATGTTCCCGAGAAGTTTTAGAATTTCGAACTCAAATAATAGATATTTGAAAAGGAACACATCATCTCGGGAATTTTTAAAATAGAAATTCTTTTGGACCTCGAGTCCCAATTTACAAAACCTTTTCGAAAACATTAGGGCCTTAGCCCGATTCTCGTTTCAAAGCATACAAAATAATAAATCATTATGAGTCCGAGATCCATATTTAAAATGTTACCCGAACCATCACGGCTACACGATCATTGCTCGTACACATCATGTACCGAACTCCGGAGGCCTCGATGGACCTTACCCGAACCACACACATTGTTCGTACACATCATGTACCGAACTCCGGAGGCCTCAACGGACCCTACCCGGTCACAACATCGTTCGTACACATCATGTACCGAACTCCAGAGGCCTCCTCAGACCCTACCTGGATCACACACCTTGTCCGTACACGTCATGTACCGGACTCCAGAGGCCTCGTCAGACCCTACCTGGTTCACACACTTTGTTCGTACACATCATGTACCGAACTCCAGAGGCCTCGTCAGACCCTACCTGGATCACACACACATCGACTCGACACAATTCATAATCATTAAATGTCAAGTCATTCCACATTACACCGAAATGTACAATCAAGCATGTAAACCAAAACAACACAAACATCATGATCATCACAACGACTCTTAACCAACATAACACACATTCGGTACACAATGCATTGAACAAACACGTGTATAACCATCTCATATGTACATCGCAATCTTTCACAAATGGCACAACGCCTAACACGTATACCAATATATCACTATTATCACAAAGCCTTCAAATTTCGGAAAACACAACCAACTCAAACGGAACATATTTACGGAGGCAAACAAAATCGTCATACATATCATACGTAATTACTATTCACAAGATACAAGTCGTATAATAAGATACTTGCCTCGAAACCACGACGCGGAGAATCGGCCGAAGTAGGTTGTACGAGCGATTACGAACTCGCGAATCCACCGAACGACAATCCACAACAATGAACTACGACGAAAACAATAACAACGAAAATGAATTCCAAAGTACGACCCAAAGCTGAATTCAAAGAACAAATGACGAAGGTTCAAGGATTTCCCCAAACGGCCAAGAACACGATTCGTCCGTCAAAACCCAGCGGAATTCCAAGTTGAAATATGGATATACAATCCATAGAATATGTTTAACAACATCATTTAACCATAATCGATCCATCGAAACGGATGAAGAACGAGATCGGGGACAAATCTCCCAAAAGTCAATTTGAAGGAAATCGAGAAATATACTTGATTCGACGAATAACAATGGATTAAATGATGTTAAACACAAGAATACTATCAAGATTAATCATACCCATCATGAATTAATCAACAACAAGGAACGAATCGACGAAAATGCAAAAATCCCCAAATTCACGAAATTAGGGTTCTAAGGAAGATTACCTTGATTATTTGGATCAAAGGTTGATAACGGACGACGATTGATGTTATGGACTCAAGAACTTCATGGATTTGTTGTTAAACAACATGGCTTCGTCGCCCATGAATCGCCACTCGCGGACGGAGAAGGAAGGAAATGAAAACGAAGTGAAATGTGATGCTCAACCATATTTATATCGGGCCGGACTAGCTGCGCTAGCCTTCCCGGACTAGCGTGCGCTATCGGCCGGTATCGGCCAGTACCCTCGGCCGGGGCCCACACGACCGGCATCGCCGACCAACCCCGCCGACCAAACATCGACCCGACTCCGCTAGCGTGCGCTAAGGCCGAAGCTTGTCTGCGCTGGCCGACCTATCCGAGAGCCTGGATCAATTGCCGGCCAGTAACGTACGCTAGCCGTGGCCAGGCGCTACGCTGCCCGACTAGCGCGCGCTACGCTCGGCGTAGCGTGCGCTACTGCCGATCTGGCCGAGTCGAGAATCTCGAAACCCAGCTGCCCGGGCGATAGCGTCGCTGAGCCACACGGCGGCGTGCGCTACACTGCCGGTTAAGCGCGCAGCCTTCCGGCCGTGGCGTGCGCTCGCCGGTTCTGCCGCACCCGTCCGGCGGTGCCCGCAATCGTCCGGCGATCCATGCCGTCCGGCCGATCCACGCGAGGCTCGGCGACCGATTTAAAACGTCACGGGCGAACACGGCGAAAAGTTCGCGGACAACATAAGCGACTCGAAATGAAAGCGTAATACCATAATTAGTCATACGCGACCAAGAAACGGGTCGAGACAACAATTACGAATACGGATACGTAACTTTCAAGAAATTACAAAATGGCCCAAAGCGCTGGAAATCACGATACGTGATCGAATAACCGAACCGAAGTTCACAACACGTCTAACAAAGTTAAACGGACTTGCGGGAAACTCGAAACAACTTGATTTGGACGAGATTCGCAAGAATCGAACTCAAGTGCGGAAAAGTCGCTAAAAGCACGAACTCAACGAAACGACACCGAAACGAACTCGGATGTCAAAAAGTGTAGAATTAATAATTCTCGGAATGACGAAACGGTCACGAGCGAGTCGTCAAAATGGACTTCCTGAAAAAGAAATTACGAAATCGAAAATTGCGGATATTACATTCTACCCTCCTTAAAAGAAGTTTCGTCCGAAACTTAAAACAAGTAGGAGAAGAAATATTCCGGGAAAAACTCAACGAGATACGCAAGAATGCGTAACTAACGCCCAACGGCGAAATGTTACAACAACGCAAAGGAATATACGGCGTGAAAACACGCTCATGACGATCAACACAACGCCACCGCCATGATTTGAAACAATAACGAGCAATTTACGTCACATCACATGCACACATTAAATCAAAGAAACGCACGCGACAACAAGCCGCACCCGACTAGAACGGCTATGTGAAAGAAACAAATAGAGTAACATGATAGAAATCATTCCGTTACTCATCAACAAGAAAATGTCCGACGTCAAAACACAAACAATTCAAGATAATGTAAAAACGAGAATCTGGATATTACATTCTATCATACAAAAAAAAAAAAAAGTTTCGTCCCGAAACTTAAATTAAGGTTATCACAATGATACGAAACAAAATATAACGACACATAATAAAATACCATGTTCATGACCCCGCGGTCCGCTGTCACGCCTCTGTATGTTCAACAACCATACAGGAACTTATTCAAGACCGAATATCATTTAACAAGTTCCAAACGTAAAAACGTCACAAGATACCTCTCTACACGAGAAACAATACGCGCAACTAGTACCAAAAACACTATCACTAGACATCACTGTGCCCTCCGGAAGTAGGAATGGTACTCCGGTCCCTTATCATCTCGGCAACAATCTCGCAGTACTGAACTCGATGCCCCTCGTGTCCACAATTATAACAAGTCACGGGCGGTTTCTTACAATGCGCGCGTTCATGGCCTAGAACGTTACAGTTGAAACACCTAGGAGCATTACCAGAACTCAAAGACACCGGCTTGGGTCCTTTGGATTCTCTAGCTGACCGAGAAGGTCCCATACTCGGCTGATACGAAGGTTGAGGTGTGGGAATCCCAATTCCCTTACTTCCCGATGCGTCAACGGAGATCTTCTGCTTCTTCGCTGCGATACGGACTCGGTGGACATTATAGCCATTTCAAATGCTAAGGCTCGATCTTGATAGTCCTTGAGTTGTACACCTAAAAGGGGCCATACCGCCGAACACGAGGTTTCATACGCATATCAAAGTAACGAACCTTATCTCTGTCTCACTTCGTACTTGATCTCGAACGTATACAGTGTGCCGATTGTAATCGACTATTGCTTGAGATATAGACACATCCCGGGGCGTAGCCGAGAAGAACTCAACAATTCTACGTTCCTTAACAGCGGCGGACAATACTCGGCCTCCATAGCAGTCTTGAATTCGGCCCAAGTAGGCATCGATCACTAGGCGCTACGGCCTCCCACCAATGTGCCGCTTCCTGTCAAGCGGTATTGGGCGATGGGTACTCTTCTCTCATCGGGGCAAGCTACAGCATCAAATGTCCTGTCCAACTGGAAGAGCCAGTCCTCCCAGCCTAACGAATCCGAAGAACCTACGAAACGGGGCGGGTGCATTCTCATCACAACTCGTAACCACTTACTAGCTCCGTTATCCTCATCTGGAATCCCGTCACGGTGTACGGTCTGATTCACATGCGCCAACTGGTCAGCCACCTGACGAAGGATCGTGGCGGCACCAATGTCAACCCTACGACCACGTCCTCGTCCTCGACCTCTTGGCATACTGAACGGACGATCAATCAGAATAACACAACCAAATAAACATCACAACGTCAACATAGGACAATAAATAGTAGCACGATATAACATCAACCCCAAGTCATTACACACGTGCACGAACTAACACTGTAATTCTAGAACTTCATTCAAAAACAATTCACACAGTCACATTAACAGAGATGTTTGGATTTTATCAAATCAAACACGGTCAAAACCACACACGTATCGTAAGGACCACACACTAGCAACGAAATAAAATATCTCCGGGGTATTATTCAAATGATAAAATTTTAAAATTCTTAAGTTTGAAAAATTTGGTGAAATGAAATTTTTGAAAACACTTTTAATACCTCGGTCGTTCAATAAAAACCATGTATCTCAACATTTAGAAAACACTGAAACATTCCCGTGAGCACAAAGAACACCACAAACTTATGACAACCACTTAGCCCCAACACGTGGACATATGAAGTTCAAAATTAAAACCAAAAATCGTTATGCAAAATAAAAATTTTCCAAAATCCTTTAGTTCATAACCAAAACGACGGTAATATTTTACAACGTCTGAAGTACTTCAAAACACATTTTTCAAATACCGTCTGATTGTGTCATTTGAAAATACACGGCCCATTTGTCAAATTTTAACAAATTTAAAAAAAATCCACATAGACCGTGGTTTGACCGCACCACCAAAATATTTTCCAAAAATCGATTTTTTTACAAAAATTCTCAAACTGTAAAGTCCTTCAGAAAACATTCTCAAACTTACCCATAGCGGACAAAATTACAACGTTCCAAAAACAGTCGAATTTAAAACCACATACTCCAATGGCAACCAGGGTCGCCAATTCAATCAAATGCATCTCGTGGTATCAAGTTTAAGCACACAGCAAAATCATTCATCGGAGTTTCTCACAAACTCTTCCGTCGGTACCTTTTCGAAACCCATCAAGGTTTACAACTTTCACAACATACCACCCCACCCGGTGGTTCAAAGATAAAACAATAACGTGTCCAGTTCTATACACATACTATGTGCCACGAATATTAAACACAACTATATTACACAATACTAGGTAAATAAAATTATGCATCGTAATTAACTCACCACGATAAAATCGAGATACACAGGTATTACGCATAAAAGAGGAGACTTACATCCACAGGTCGCACGGAGGTGACGGTCGCCCACGATACTAATCTCGTCCGACAACATAACTGACACGTTGTGACTACGCACAACTCAACTGGTCACCTAACGACTCGAACGACAAGACAACACATTACTCGACAAATCACGACTTGACTCGACCCGACAGCCTAGGTTTCCGCAACCTAAGCTCTGATACCATAAATGTAACATCCCCAAAACCGTATGAGAATATTACACGCCGTAGACCCTTTCCACAAGAATCTACCAGGCTAAACATCCATAAACAACCAAATGCTTGCCCGGCCAGGGCTGAGCAATATAATAATAAAGACCGTTAAGGTCACTTACACATAAACACACAGACCGATGAGGTCACACAACTCCATCAACGTAATCGACTAACAACATTACCCACACAGGGGTCGAAACACAATACAGCGGAAGACTGAATCAACTCTATTAATACAACCAAACTCTACCAACTCTCGACTCTTGATTAGTATCGCAGCTCGTCATCCCCTTGTGCCAATCCTGTTGCTCCCCGAACCTGCATGTACCTGGACGCAGAATAGACATCCACCCCCCGAATACTCGGGGGTTAGTAAAACTCCACTGTTTTACTAGTGCAAGTATCAAACCATATGAAATGTAACAAGCAAATAGCAACTACGAATTTAATACGGAAATCAATTATCAAAATGTTCCCGAGAAGTTTTAGAATTTCGAACTCAAATAATAGATATTTGAAAAGGAACACATCATCTCGGGAATTTTTAAAATAGAAATTCTTTTGGACCTCGAGTCCCAATTTACAAAACCTTTTCAAAAACATTAGGGCCTTAGCCCGATTCTCGTTTCAAAGCATACAAAATAATAAATCATTATGAGTCCGAGATCCATATTTAAAATGTTACCCGAACCATCACGGCTACACGATCATTGCTCGTACACATCATGTACCGAACTCCGGAGGCCTCGATGGACCTTACCCGAACCACACACACTGTTCGTACACATCATGTACCGAACTCCGGAGGCCTCAACGGACCCTACCCGGTCACAACATCGTTCGTACACATCATGTACCGAACTCCAGAGGCCTCCTCAGACCCTACCTGGATCACACACCTTGTCCGTACACGTCATGTACCGGACTCCAGAGGCCTCGTCAGACCCTACCTGGTTCACACACTTTGTTCGTACACATCATGTACCGAACTCCAGAGGCCTCGTCAGACCCTACCTGGATCACACACACATCGACTCGACACAATTCATAATCATTAAATGTCAAGTCATTCCACATTACACCGAAATGTACAATCAAGCATGTAAACCAAAACAACACAAACATCATGATCATCACAACGACTCTTAACCAACATAACACACATTCGGTACACAATGCATTGAACAAACACGTGTATAACCATCTCATATGTACATCGCAATCTTTCACAAATGGCACAACGCCTAACACGTATACCAATATATCACTATTATCACAAAGCCTTCAAATTTCGGAAAACACAACCAACTCAAACGGAACATATTTATGGAGGCAAACAAAATCGTCATACATATCATACGTAATTACTATTCACAAGATACAAGTCGTATAATAAGATACTTGCCTCGAAACCACGACGCGGAGAATCGGCCGAAGTAGGTTGGCACGAGCTGATTACGAACTCGCCGACTCCACCGAACGACAATCCACAACAATGAACTACGAACGAAAACAATAACAACGAAAATGAATTCCAAAGTACGACCCAAAGCCGCTGAATTCAAAGAACAAATGACGAAGGTTCAAGGATTTCCCCCAAAACGGCCAAGAACACGATTCGTCCCGTCAAAACCCGAAAACGGAATTCCAAGTTGAAATATGGATATACAATCCATAGAATATGTTTAACAAGATCATTTAACCATAATCGATCCATCGAAAACGGATGAAGAACGAGATCGGGGACAAATCTCCCAAAAAGTCAATTTGAAGGAAATCGAGAAATATACTTCGATTCGACGAATAACAATGGATTAAATGATGTTAAACACAAGAATACTATCAATATTAATCATACCCATCATGAATTAATCAACAACAAGGAACGAATCGGACGAAAATGCAAAAATCCCCAAATTCACGAAATTAGGGTTCTAAGGAAGATTACCTTGATTCGCTGGATCAAAGGTTGATAACGGACGACTGATTGATGTTATGGACTCAAGAACTTCATGGATTTGTTGTTAAACAACATGGCTTCGCCATTCATGAATCGCCACTCGCGGACGGAGAAGGACGGAAATGAAAAACGAAGTGAAATGTATTGCTCGGCCATATTTATATCGGGCCGGACTAGCGTCGCTAGCCTTCCGGACTAGCGTGCGCTATCGGCGGTATCGGCCGAGTACCCTCGGCAGTGGCCCACACGACCCGGCATCGCCGACCAACCTGCCGACCAAACCTGCCGACCCGACTCCCGCTAGCGCACGCTAGTCGGAAGCTTCTGCGCGCCCGGACATCGATAGCCACTGGATGAATTGCCGGCAGTAACGTCGCTAGCCGGCGGCGGCGTGCGCTACGCTCGCCGACTAGCGCGCTACGCTCGGCGTAGCGTGCGCTACCGCCGATCTGGCCGAGTCGAGAACCTCGAAACCCCAGCTGCCCGGGCGATGGCGTCGCTAAGCCACCGGCGGCGTGCGCTACACTGCCGGTTAGCGCGCGCAGCCTTCCGGCCGTGGCGTGCGCTCGCCGGTTCTGCCGCACCGTCCGGCGGTGCCCGCAATCGTCCGATCCACTGCCACCGTCGGCGATCCATACGCCGCTGTGGCTCGGCGACCGATTTCAAAGCGTGCGGGCGAACACGGCGAAAAGTTCGCGGACAACATAAACGACTCGAAATGAAAGCGTAATACCATAATTAGTCATACGCGACCAAGAAACGGTCGAGACAACAATTACAGATACGGATAGCCGTAACTTTCAAGAAATTACAAAATGGCCCAAGCGCGGAAATCACGATACGTGATCGAATAACCGAACCGAAGTTCACAACACGTCTAACAAAGTTAAACGGACTTGCGGGAAACTCGAAACAACAGTTTCGGACGAGATTCGCAAGAATCGAACTCAAGTGCGGAAAAGTCGCTAAAAAGCACAGAACTCAACGAAACGACACCGAAACGAACTCGGATGTCAAAAAGTGTAGAATTAATAATTCTCAGAATGACGAAACGGTCACGAGCGAGTCGTCAAAATGGACTTCCGCTGAAAAAAAGAAATTACCAGAAATCGAAAATTGCGGATATTACATGTTGTGTGTGTTGACATTCGTCGAAAGTATTGAACCCTTATCGTCATTTTAAGACAAGAACTTTAATTATATTTTCTGTATTAATGTCATTCATGTCATCATGCATATATATATATATATATATATATATATATATATATATATATATATATATATGTCATTATCGTTTGTCCACCACGTGTTGGTCCAACGGGATCATATTGGGATCTATGCTAGCGTCCGCTAGATCATTGGATGGGTTTTCCACCATGTATTGGTCCGATAGGATCATCTTGGGATCTATGCAATGAACGCTGGATAACGGATTACCATGTGTATGTTGAGATTGCCATGTTGAGTAATGCATTCTAGGTCTTCTCATAGGTGAAACTTGTAAGTTGTTATTATTCTTTGTTGAATTGTTGAATAATCTTCCATTGTATAGTTATAGTACTTGTACTAGCATCGTTTTGCTAACCCCTTCCGGGGTGGACATCTGTTTTGCATTCAGGACCCAGGGGAATGGGAAAACAATCACAGGAGCAACATGTTGACGAGGGTGCACAGTGATGTTGGCCGTCCAGAGAAGTCCTTTCAGTTTGTGTTTGTTTTAAATAAGTACTCGAGTACACCGTCTCATTGTTTGATTTTTTGATTATGTATTGATGAATTCTGTTCAGTGTTGTCGTTTATTTTTAAAAACTTGGTTTGTTATAATAACCACACTGCTGGTATTTAATAAGTGTTTGTTTTATTTATTTAGCCTAGTAAATCTTTACATAAAAGATTTATGGAGCTGTAATAACCCTAAATATCTCGAGGATGTTACAGAATATGGTATCGGGGCTATTAAGGATATATTGGCAGTCGGATTAAATTAGGGTCCAGATGTATCTTGGTTAATCAGCTACATCTTCATGCGGGCTGTGGTTGTTAGTTTCCAAAAACTCAATTATTGTCTTTTAATGTTATGCCTTTTACGATAATTAAACTTTAGAACGATATTGTTCCCCGTATGTTGAGTTTGTATGCTTACAGTATGTTGAGAGGAGGTCATGGACGTGGTCACGGTCTTGGACGCGGAAATGCTCGAAGGGAAGCTTCACCCTCTATTTCTGATTCTTTGTCGAGTCAGACTAATCGAAGTCCTAGCGAGCAATGGGAATCCGTCAACAATAATCATGAGTGAACTGTGGAGGCAAATTATCATCCTGATGTTCCTGACATGCTTCATCAAGTGGTCAACTAGTTGACCCAATTTGCTCAAGTGGTGGACCGAATGCAAGTGGCGATAGGTCCACAACCGGGAGAAGGATATCAAGGTGTTCCAAACTTGGGCTATCACGGAGACAAATAGATACAAGAAGTGGTTAAGATGCACCCACCAAAATTTGATGGTTTTTCTGAGGTACCTACGTTGAATCACTGGATGAGAGAATTGGAGAAAGTGTTTTCAGGAATCAATTTCCCGGATGACCGAAAAGTCCCAATCGCCTAATATTTTCTAACTAGAGAAGCATCCGAGTGGTGGGAGGCCATCCGACCTTTACAGACAATGATGCGTATTGGGGAGAAAATTCAAGTTAATTATGGAAGCTCAGTATTGCCCTCGCCCGATTAGGGAGGTTAAAGTTCGAGAATTTTTCTCTGCTCAACCTCTGGACTTACCCGTGGCCCAAGTGATTAAGACCTTAATTTAGCAACTGGCATTTGTTCGACACATGGTGAGAACCGATCCAGAAAAGATGTTCCATTTCGACATGAGGATGAAGATCGAGATACAGCGATACATGCCGGGATTTGAACGTACCACTCTTCATCATTATCAAGATAAAGCCCTGGCCTATGAGATGAAAGAAACGGCGGTGGAAGAGTTTTCTGAATCTAAGTGGCAGAAAGTATCGAGTGGTTTTTTATAACACAAGAACAGTGGGGGCCGTAAAGTCCAATCATCTTTTCACTCATCCAGGAGGCCCCCGCATCCATCCAGAGGCGGAAAGAGTTCCAGATCAGCATCAACAGTTACAGATGCTGTGAGGAAATGCTCTAATTGTGGATGATCAGGGCATTTCGGATGTGACTATTCATTTCCTTCTGTGACGTGTTATGAATGTGGACAAGAAGGACACTGTGCGATGTTTTTCAAAGATATGTTGCATCTTTTGGAGCTCATACTTCATAGCAGGCCAAGAAAGAAGCAAGTGTTAATCAAACTCAGCAGAGTGGTCAGCCACACCAGAACTTTGGTCGATGGAGAGGTAGAGGTCAGTATGACATGAAGCAAGCATCGAGTGCTGGGTCTGTTCCTCCGCGCCTTTATGAGATGAGGAGGACATATGATCATAGTATGATAGTTGCATCAGGTACGGTTCAGATTCTTTCGCAACCAGTTATACAGGGGCTACACAGTCGTTTATATCACTATCTTGTGTAAATCATTTGAAAATTTCATGTTTTCATGAATGTGAGCCTTATATTGTGGGTTTACCCAGCGTGGAAAGGATTACGAGAAATTTAGAAGCTAGAAATTTCCTGTATCAATCAGAGACAAGAAGTGGCCTTCAAATCTGATCGTGGTAGATATTCAAGGAGATGACCCGATTTTTGGAGATGATTGGCTTAACTGTTACTGAGCTATTATGAACCACAGGAGTAGAAAAAATTGGATGGTATCTGAGGACGGTCCTAGATATTTACTCTAAGAATGGAGACTAGGGAGCTCAGGGAAAGTGATTAAAGCAATAAAGGCTATCAAACTGTTGAAATATGGTTGCGCCGGATACTGGTTTTATGCAATGAAGAAAGACGAATGAAGAGTAGAACTTTCATCTATTCCTATTATAAACAAATTTCCGGATGTTTTCCCTGATGAAATACCTAGATTACCTCCACAACAAGACGTAGAGTCTACCATTGAGTTAGAACCAGGATACACACCTATTTCCAAGGCGCCATATAGAATGGCACCCATCGAGATGTATGAGTTAAAGAAGCAAGTTGAAGAGCTGTTGGACAATGGTTATATCCAGCCAAGTATTTCCCACTGGGGTGCACAAATTCTATTTGTTCGAAATAAAGATGGAGCACTTCGGTTGTGCATTGACTATCAAGAGCTAAATAAAGTGACGATCAAGAATAAGTACTCGTTGCCTTAGATTGATGATTTGTTTGACCAGTTGTAAGGAGCGACAGTATTCTCAAAGATTGATTTGAGATCGGGACACCTGAGGATTAAAGAAACCAATTCCAAAGTCAGCATTTAGAACTCGCTACGGGCTCTATGAATTTATGGTAATGCCATTTGGCCTCACCAATGCACCTGCTGTGTTTATGGAGTTAATGAATCGAGTGTTCATATAGTACATGGATAAATTCCTAGTTGTCTATATTTTGATCTACTCTAAAAGTTCAGACGAGCATGTGGAACACCTAGAGATCATTCTGAATCTCTTGAGGAGCAAAAAATTGTATGCCAAGCTTTATAAATGTGAATTCTGGCTAAAGGAAGTAATGTTCCTTGGTCATGTAGTATCAGCAGAAGGAGGCCGAGTAGATCCGTAGAAAGTTGAGGCAATCTTGGGATGCGAGTCTCCTAAGAATGTGAATGAAATCAGAAGCTTCTTGGGACTTGCTGAATACTATCGTCAGTTCGTGGAAGGATTTTCCAAAATCACTCGCCCAGTCACCCAATTATTGCAGAAAACCTAAAAGTTTGAATGGAATTAGAAGTGTCAAGTTAGTTTTGACAAACTCAAAAGGAGATTGAAAATGGCTCTAATCTTAACACTACCATAGGGAACTAAAAGGTTCATAGTTTACAGTGATGCTTCAAATCAGGTTCTAGGTGGCGTGCTAATGTAGAATGATAAAGTGATCGCCTATGCCTCATGGTAATTAAAATCGTATGAGGTCAGTTATCCAACCAACGTGGAGTTAGTAGCTCTTGTTTTCGCACTAAAAATATGGCGACACTATTTATAAGGAACTCGTTGTCAGATCTTCATAGATGATAAGAGTCCTAAATACATTTTCAGTCAGAAAGAGTTAAATATGCGACATAGGAGATGGTTGGAATTGATTAAGACTGTGACCCGGAGATTCTTTATCACCCAGGCAAAGCGAATGTAGTAGCTGACGCTTTGAGTCACAAACACGCGTCTATTCGAATGCTAGAGGCCCTCACAAACCAACCAAAGATTCAACAAGATTTGATTCGTGAAAAATATTGAAGTATGGTTGCAAAGAGTTTAATGAAAACAAAGTGTAATGGAAATAACATCATCCTTGAATGACGGAATAAAATCTAATCAATTAGATAACTCTACGATGATTCAGTTACATGATAAAATGAGCAAGGGAACGGCCCCAGGCTTTGTAATCCCTGAAGATAGAATTTTGAGATTTCGAAATCGAATTTGTGTCCCGGATGATGTTATCCTGAAGCAAACGATCATGAAAGAAGCCCACAGTACACCTTATTCAATTTATCCAGGTACCAGTAAAATGTGTAAGGACCTGAAACAAAATGTTTGGTGGAGTAACATGATGAAACAAGTAGCGGAATACATCTCGAAGTGTTTAACTTGTCAACAGGTCAAAATTGAGCATCAGAGACCTGCCGGAATGTTGAAGCCACTTCCAATTCCTCAATGGAAGTATGATATCTCGATGGACTTTATCACCAACATGTCAAAGACCAGGACTGGAATTAATATGATCTGGGTGATAGTTGATTGTTTAACCAAGTCGGCTCACTTTGTAGGTATCAAGGGTACCTGGGGACTTGAGAGACAGGCTCAGGCCGGTTGCATGGAATATAGAGGACCATTATTTCAGATCGAGATGGTCATTTCGTGTCGCATTTCTAGAAATCGGTTCATAAGTCTTTAAGAACCGATTTGAGATTTAGCACGACATCCCCAAACCGATGGACAATACGGAAGGACCATCCAAACAGTAGAAGACATGTTGAGATCTTGTGCCCTAGATTGGTCGACCGATTGGGAAACTCACTTGCCTTTGATTGAGTTCACCTACAAGAATAGTTGGCACGATTCAATTAAAATGGCACATTTTGAGGCTTTATACGGGAGGAGATGTAGGTCACCTTGATGTTGGGATGATTCATCTGACTTAATAGGGACGGAACTGGAATTGATAATACAGACTCAGGAGAAGATAACCCTATTCCGTGAAAGATTGTTGACCGCCCAATGTCATAAAAAGTCTTATGCTGATGTGCACCATCACCCATTAGAATTTGAAGTTGGAGACCATGTACTTTTAAAAGTTTCTCCTATCCGGGAAATTTTTCGTTTTAGAAGGAAGTATCATAGTTAAGGAAGTATATATCGGATCCCAGTCATGTCATTGATTATGGCGAGTTCGAAGTGGCTAATGACGGCACGTTTGAGGAGAAACCAATCAAGATACTTGAAAGTAGAATCAAATTTAGGAATAAATCAATCTCCTTGGTTAAAGTCCAATGATCACGACATGGACTCGAACAAGCAACCTGGGAGACTGAAGACAGCATGAAGGCAAGATACCCGGAGTTATTTCTATCTTAAGTTTTGGGATGAAACTTCTTTGTAGAGATGGAGTATTTAATACCCGGATATCTATTGTGCATTTTATATGTATTTGAATCATGAGGTGTATAATTATGTTATATAATGGACTAAAGTATGATTTCCTTATCCGTAATCCAGTATTCATGATCTTATTGTGAAAAGGTTGCTAATTCATGCATGTACCTACATGAATACTAGCGTACGCTAACTGATGTACGCTAAAGTATGTAAAGACAACTACCTAGCATACGCAAGAGGCAGTCAAAATAAGATAAGGTGTGGTCGGCGGGTGGAGCCAAATGAAGGATATTGTCGATTCTCTTGTGCGAACCTAGACAACTTTCGGAAAAGTTAGGTCAATGACTATTAGCGTATGCTACAACATAAGTATAACTTATGCTAATTCGATTAAGTAGCGTACGTAACCCTTTTAACAACGTACGTAAAAACAGGATAAAAATGAGGTAGTAAGCTACGTAAATCTATAGCGTACGCCAATGAAGTGGGTTAGCATATGTTAAGGTGCTAGCATACATAACATTGTGTGACTAGCCTACGTTAAGGATAGTATTCTATTTAAAGACATCAACCCTCTTTCATTTCCTCCCAAACCATACTCCTTTTAACCTTCATCTCACAACTAAGATACTATAACTCCTTCCTGGACGTCTATAACTCGTAGAATTGGTGTGGGTTTGTAGATTAAGCAAAGCTTCTGTCAACTCTTGAAGGTTTGAAAGGAATGTTCTTCATTTGTGTTCATCTTCACTTGTGTTTTAAGGTAATTCAAATATACCTTCATTCCTACCTCTGAACTGAGATTTTTATGTAGTTCTGTAGAGGAGTACTTGTTGAACATAGTTATTCTTCGATATATGCTTGTTTTGAGGTGAGTCGTAGTCGGTTTTGTTGGAATATGTTCATAGTATCACGGTGATTCGTTTAATATTTGGAACAAGCATATTAAGAGATTAAATTACGATATTAGAGGAGGTATTCGAGGTGATTAGAGTTTCCAAGCTTTTTTATGCTATGAGGTACAAAGATTGAATGTGAACCAACCTAGAAACCCTATTTTTGCTAAAACATCCCCTTTGAAAGATGTTTAGGCTTCATTCATTGATTATATGCTGGATAGGGAACTGTTGAATAGATGAAGCGTATACTTTTGGTTGATAATAATGGGTTTGAGTATTGAATTGATGAATTGAGAATGACGTTGCTCTTGGTAGATAAATCATAAATATGAACGTAAAGGTTTCTCACTAAGAATATGATCATTCCTTTTAGAATTAGTTTCGATTGATTTATCCTTCTACGTTGGTTATTAAGAGGTAATAAACATATTAGACCATTGAAATCCTCGAAGAAGAAATTACCACAATTGGGAATTGAGACTATAATTAGAGATATGATTAACTCGTCGATCAAGGCGGATAAGTTATTCATTGTTTGATTGGATGATTCGTTCATAATGTTACATGATTATCCGAAAACTGTTAGTCATTATGGTGTTACCTTTGTAGTTAAGGTCCGTAGAAGAGGTTGATTGAAGGGACGTCTTTCTAGTGTGTTGAGGTCCGTCGAAAGTATTAAACCCTTATCTTCATTCTAAGGCAAGTACTTTAATTATGTTTTCCGTATTAATATCTCGTGCATATATGTGTCGTTATCGTTTGTCCACCACGTGTTGGTCCGATGGGATCATCTTGGGATCTATGCTAGTATGCGCTAGATCATTAGACGGGTTTTCGACCATATGTTGGTTCGAAGGGATCATCTTGGAATCTAGGCGGTGAACACTGGATCACGGATTACCATGTGTATGTTGAGATTGTCGTGTTGATTAATGCATTGTAGGTCTTCTCGTAGGAGAAGCTTGTGAGTGTTATTATTCTTCATTTAATTATTGAATAATATCTCGTTGTATAATTATCGTACTTGTACTAGCATCGTTCGGAAACATGTGTTTTATGTTCAGGATCCAGGGGAATGGGAAAACAATCACAGGGGAAACATGATGATGAGGGTGCACAGTGATGTTGGCCATCTGGAGAAGTCATTTCAGTTTGTGTTCGTTTGAAATAAGTACTCTAGTATACCGTCTCTTTGTTTGATTTTGATGATTATGTATCGATGAATTTTGTTCAGTGTCGTGGTTTATTTTTGAAAAACTTGGTTTGTAATAGTAACTACATTGGTGGTATTTAATAAGTTTTTGTTTGATTTATTTAGCTTAGTAAATCTTTACATAAAAAATTTACTGCGCTGTAATAACCCTTAATATCTCGGGGATGTTACACAAAATAAACTTCAACAAGGGAAGGGTAAATGGAAACCTCAAGGTATTCCAAGGTTTCAAAGTCACAATGTGTGGAGACCTCAAAATTTTAATAACTGGTCTCAGCCAAGATTTAACCATAGTTCACACCAAGCATATCATATACCTTATCATGTGCACAATCTATATAGAGGATACAAGAATAACAATTATGCACATTATAATAGATATCAGATCAACTCTCATAACAAAAGAAGAAATAATTTCTTCCATAAATCCTCTAACACTCGAGGACCCATTCAGATCTGGGCATCTAAATTTCTTTTATATGATTGCAGAAAATGTGGAAGGACTACTGTGCAGCAGCCACAAATTCACCAGTAGGAAGTGAAGAACAGTTTGGCGACTCTGGGTGCTCAAGACACATGACTGGTAACAAAAAGATATTGTCATGTTACGAAAGAAAGAGGCCCAGGTGTAACTTTTGGAGATAGCTCATATGGACAAACCAAAGTACATGGGAAGCTGCACAGAGGAAACATTATCATAACAAAAGTGCACTATGTCAAAGGACTCAAATACAATCTCTTAAGCATAAGCCAGTTCTGTGATGAGAACAACCTGGTATTCTTCACCAAATAGAAATGTATGGTGATTGACCTCCAAACTGAAGAAGTGAAACTATAAGGGTACAAAAGAAGGGGTGTCTATGTGACAGACTGAAAAACAGGCATACCCAATGCATGCTTCATATCAAAGAGTCTAGCTGAAAATGGATGGTTATGGCACAAGAGATTAAGCCATCTAAATTTCAAGGTTCTCAACAATAAAGCTCACTAAAACTAGTCAGAGGTCTCCCAGAAGGAATATTTAAGAAAGGGTCTCTTTGTGATGCATGCGAGAAAGGAAAACAGACCATAGCTTCATTCAAATCAATACAACCTACCACTCTAACCAACAGAGTGCTGGAACTACTTCACATTGATCTTTTTGGATCCATCAAGACAAGAACCTTGAGTGGAAGAAAACATGCCTTAGTAGCTGTAGATGAATACCCAAGATACACTTGGATAGTTTTCCTCTACAAAAAGAGTGAAACACTAGCCAAGTTGCCTTAGTTAATGCGGAGAATTCAAAACAAGAAATCTTTATATATCATCAAGATCTGATCAGACAAAGGAGGAGAATTTATCAACAAAGCTGTAACTGAATACAGTGATCAGAATGGGATCAAATATGAAGTTTCAGCTGCAAGAACACCTTAACAAAATGGTGTAGCTGAAAGAAGGAACATAAGAAGTAGGCACTGGGATATCCATGCATTTATTTTGGTTTTGACTGTTTTGAATGTATGGAATGTATGAATTATGTGTGATACGTTTTATTGCATGCTTGGACGAGAAAATTAAAAACCTTAAGGCTAAAATAACTAAGTGATTAAAATTGATTTTTTTAAATAAAAATCAAATTAGCCTCCATAATTAATTTAATTTGTGAAGCAATTCGAATGCGCATTGACATTAGGGTCTTCCTCCATATCGGATGTGCTAATTATAGGTTCACTGGTTTTTAATTTCAAATGATAACAAAAAATAAATATTATTTTATGATAGGACCTCTCCATCTGTAGGACTATTATTTAAATATTTTAAGGTTTTTAAATTATGGGGTTCACTGTTAGGATTATGCCCTCGAATGCCACTAAGAGGGTGTTGAGTGAGGGCATTATACTTGTTAATTATGTAAATCGTTATCAGAAGGCAATTGTATGTTTCTTTATTTACTGGTAGTCACTGGAAATTCCTGACTCTTAAATATATATAGAAACTAGTCCGTGTATTTGAGAGCAAAACATTCCACTCCTTATTGGATAAGGGGATCGGCACTGGAAAGGTTTATGGCTCAAATACTTAATCGGTCGCAAGTCGATGAAACTTGACCGGGCCTTAAGTTTATGTGAAGACTTGTATGACGTGTTCTTTGACTTGTAGAGTGCCTGTCGAACACTAATGGTTAGTGGGAGCATACGTTATAGGTATGCTAATGAGATTAGTATACTCGAACCGACTCACCCTCGATTCGTCACACGGATTTCACTCTGGGACAGTCAATGACGGAATCGAAAGGTTGTGATATGTATTCGTGAACCTTCGACTTGAGGATTTGGTAGGGATGTGCTTGTGACGTTAAGATTTTCATTAGAGTAGTTCAACCCAGAAAACCAGAAGGTGGGGGTCAACCCCGATGTGCGTCTTGATGGGAAAGTAGCAGGTCCTACTAAATACCAAGATATAATTCTTTCTCCTGTTAGTGAACGAGTTATATGTCCTATGCGGTTATTGGTAGATGAGATCATAAGTCTTTGTCCAAAGCATTGGAGCTAGTTGTATTGGATACACGAGAGCTCGATGATCTCGTTTTGCATTAACGCATGCATAGCGTCAAGCACATATAGGGTTTGATTGACCGTGACCCTATAACATGACCGGGACATTTGAAAGAAGGGTTTATACGTATACTGGTATTCACGACAGAATGGTTCTTGAATGCTCCCAACCATTCGTTCTCAGTTGGGGTACAGTGTAGGCCGCCAGGCTGGCTAGGTGGTGCTACTACTCTTTGGTTCCTCCTATTGCTAACTGAGATGGACCTACCGAGTCACGCAATAAGATTGACGACAGAATGAATCGAGTTTATTCTCTCATTATGAATATTAGATGTTGGATATCTAATTTTGGGACATTGTATGTCTAAATTGATTAAGTGGATAAATTAATTTACGGCCTAATGAATTAAATAAATTACTGGGTGATTAATTTAATTCATAAATATAATTAATTCTTGGAGAAATTAATTATGTTATTTTGTATTTGATATAATTAATTAATTGGATTAATTGATTGATATAAATACATCGAAACGGAATTGGAGTTTATCTGTTTGGACTCACGGGAGTCCGAAACGAACCGACCTCGTCCGATTCCTTCTAGAGGCCGCCCTACTTTATTTTTTTCACTCTTGGTCTTAGTCTTGCCCTTGGTAGGTGTAGGACTAATGACTTTATAGATATAATATCTCTTATTATATGGAAAAGGAGATTTGGGGAGATAATATTGGAAGAATAAATGAAGACTACCAACTCTCACTTTTCACCTTCTGCATACACGGTTGATAGCAAGAAATAGAGAGAGAGAGAGAGAGAGAGAGAGAGAGAGAGAGAGAGAGAGAGGGAATCCTTTTCTCAAGTCTTCATCTTCTTCACATTTTATCATAAGTTTTTCTTGGAGAAAAAATCTAAATATAAATTGAGAGTTTGTGAGTTATACACTTAGAGCGTTATAATCACAATTGAAAGCTTCATCATCCTAGATCTAGCCGTATCCTTGGAGGATATCAAGGTGTTGTAATTCCGTTCATTTATCCGGCGCGTAGCAAGTAACGACGCGGTACTTTCGGCATTGAATCATCCAAGAGCTTGGAGCGGATTGGATTCGTGGAGAGCAACTAAAGCTTGGGGAATTTCTCAATAGAAGAACACCAATTAATCCACGAACTACAAGGGTATGTTTCTGGTATCTTATTGTGTTTCATTTTATATTCGTATATACGTAGCTCGATCGATCCTCGTAGGGATTCGGATCGAATTAATTTTCATTTTACCACTTCCAATGGGCCTTTGTTTTAGGCACCGAATCCCAACAATGGTATCGAAGCATAGGTATTGCGATCGTATATACGATATTTGCATTTGGTATCCTTGATTGGGTGGTGAATGATTTGGAATCATTTATAGTCATAATCGTGGTGTATGTTTTTCGTTCATTGTAGTTATATTTTTCATAAATTTATGTCTAAATATAAATCTTTAATTTATGGGAAATGTGATTTACATTGAAGATATGAAAGTCGGAAAATATTGATATTAGATATCCGGTCGAAAATCTAGCCCCGAATAGTCGTTGGACGATTTTTCGGACGGGGGCACGAATCTGCCCGGGTGACCCGACCGTGCCGATCGTCACGGGCCGTGCCAGACAGGCCAGTCTCGGAGACTGTCGGGGTAACCCGACCGCGCTAGTCGGCACGAGACGTGCCAGGCAGCCCAGTCTCGGAAGACTGTCGAAGTGACCCAAGCGTGCCATTCGGCACAGGCCTCGTCGTGCCAGGCAGGTGACTACCGAGACAACCCGACCATGCCATTCGGCACGGGCCGTGTCCGGCAGCGATCTAGGGCGATCTGGGACAACGGCCGTGCCAATCGGCGCGTGTCGGCGGCGATTTCATCCCGGCTCGATTTTTCGTGTATTCCAGAAAATTAATCTCCCGCGTATGAAATTGAATTTAATATGATTAAATGATTTATGGTATTTCATTTTATAAGGGAGTATTGATTGATTAGAATACTTGTGGACGACCGAATTATTTTGAACGTTTTTCATATTACCGGTTGTGTGAATTGATTGGATCGATTACTTTTGTTGTTTAATGTATCTCTACGCTATTCGTTTATATATAATTTATTGAATGAATGCTTTTGAATTGTGATGTGGTTCATGGACTTAGTTTTGAATCGTTCGGTTTTATTCGATTGGGTTGTAAAGGCCGTTTTGAGCCTATTTATTTTACTAGAAATATTTGTATCTAGGATGAAATTTTTCAATATAAAATTAATATGTAATGACGAAGACCGGAGGAATATCCATTCGAGAAGATGAAGTTTCAAGATCGGAGACTTGTAATTAGATTACGGAGTTTTTGATTCTAGGAACGGTCCATGAACTACATGTTGGTAGCAACTAGGTTGTGAATGTTTATTCATATGGTATGAATACTACAAACGCGCTTAGATGAATTAATGTGCAAAGTGTAACATTAATCACGAAAATTCTCCCACGACAAATTATTAAGTTTATAAGGTTTCAAGGTTTTCCTTCCCTCCATGAGCTTTCGGGAAATTGAAATCCACACCGGATGTGCTATGCTTCCGAGTTATCGGGTAGTCATTCGGGGAGGATGGATAAATTACCAGGAGCGCATTGGATGCCTTCGGTTGGAGCAAATTTTATCCCTAGAAACCTGATAGGTTGCCGGATAAGATTCAATTGTGAAACTGATTTGCGTCGATGGTATAAACTTAACTTGTTCACGAACCATAGAAATCATATAGGTTGAGGGGAGTAAACAAGGGGAAAAGGAATATCGAATCATCCATTAGATGGGTTGGTGTTGGACACCACTTTATGAAAATTAATAGACTAGAAACCTGTTTGGTTGCCCTCTATTAAAATTTATAAAGAACTCGATCAACACTATGAAGTAGAGCGTACGATACTTCCGGATTTCACATGGGAGTGTGTTATTCCGATAAAAATAGTGGGAGCTGGGTTAAAGGATAGAAAAGACCTTAATTCTATACTGAGATCATAATTAAACGAGTCACTAATTAATCTGTCATACTTAATGCAGACATAACTCTCAATATGACAATGAACCCACTCGCAATTCTACTCGAAAAGAACACCTTGAACGGACCTAACTTTGTGGATTGGCTTCGCAATCTAATGATAGTCCTCAGTATAGAGGCACTCGGATACGTCTTGGAGACGGACATTCCGGCGCTTCCGGTGCGGACAAGAGCCAATCAGGAAGAGATTGAAAACCACGAAAAATGGGTTAAGGATGATGTGAAATTCCGTGGTTATATGATGGCTTCCATGTCTAATGAGCTTCAGAGAGCTCATGCGAAAATGACTTCTGCTAGGCAGATTCTATCTCACTTAACCGAGCTTTATGGTGAGCATAGTCGAACTGCTTGATATGAGATATCCAAGCAACTGTTCGGTGATAAGATGAAGGAAGGTGAGAAGGTTGGGGACCACGTCCTCAAAATGATATCTATGATCGAGAGATTGGAAGCTCTTGATTTTAAGATGGATGCTTCTCTTCAGACCGACCTTATCCTACAGTCTCTCTCACTGGGCTAGAGACTGTCCAATTCTTCATGGGGCTTCAGGTACAGAACTTTTAGTTTTGGAAACAAATTGTTCTGCTACTGTATTTTTATTCTGGTGCTAGTTCTCATATATGTACCGTGAATCAGGATCTGGAACAAAGTAGGAAGCTTGGAGCTGGGGAAGTGATGAATACTATCGGAAGCGGGTATAGTGTTGAAGCAACTAACATAGGATCAATTCTTTTGGGTTTAGAATCCGGCTTTGTTTTAACTTTAGAAGATGTACTTGTTTTTCCCAAGGGGCATAAGACCATTGTATCCATTTCGGTCATGGATCGGTAAGGCTTTTAATTTTTCATTGGTGATGGTTCCTGCAAAATTTATCTTAGAAATAAACTCGGGCACTGCGACATTGTTAAATGGACTGTATCATCTAAATCTTAGTAACAAAGTCGTTGTGAATACTATGATTAGGAAGCGTGGTAGGGATGAAACTAATCAAGTTTTGAAATGACATCTTAGACATAGTCATGTTGGTCAGACCAAGGTCTACAAAATGGAAAAATAAGGACTTATGGGTCCATTGGGATCGGATCTCTTTCCTACTTGTGAATCTTGCTTTAAAGGTAAAATGACTAGGTCCCCCTTCACAGGGACTTTTGAAAGAGCCGCTGTTAAACTAGGATTAATCCATACTGACGTATGTGGTGCTTTGGAAGCAGCACGTGATACATATCAGTATTTCATTATGTTTACAGATGATCATACTAGGTATGGTTATATATACTTAATGAAACATAAATCCGAGGCCTTTGAGAAATTCCAGGAATTTAAGGCCCTAGTCGAGAAACAAACTAGAAATCATATCAAAGAACTTCGGCCGGACCGAGGTAGCGAGTATATTAGTACGGAGTTTGACGAGTTCCATAAGGAACATGGAATAGTATCACAACTAACACCTCAAGGTACTCCTCAATTAAATGGTGTGTCAGAAAGAAGGAACCAGACCTTGTTGAACATGGTCCATTCTATGTTAGGCTATACTGACTTACCAATTTACCTGTGGGGGTATGCACTCCTGACTGCTGCTTATATCTTGAACAGATGTCCTTCCAAATCCGTTCCTAAAACTCCACATGAGATGTGGGAGGGCAGGAAACCAAGTCTTAATCACATTAGGATTTGGGGATGTCCCGCCTATGTCAAGAAGACTAAAGTGGAAAAGTTGGAAGCGAGGTCCATGAAGGGACGTTTCATTGGATTGCCATCTGGGATGATGGGTTATCTATTCCACATGCCCGAAGATCGAAATATCGTTGTTGCTTTGCAAGCACACTTCCTGGAAGATGAATTCATTCAGGAAGGCGGAGCAGGTAGAAGTATTTCTTTGGAAGAATACAATGAAATCCCTCAGGAGACACCTGTACAAGAAGTTGGAACAGAACCTTCTGAAACACATGTACAACCACCTTGTAGGTCTAGTTGGGTGTCTCATTCACCTGAGAGGTATGGCGCTGTACACTTGGAGGAGTTGGGTCTCCATGAGGTTTCATGTGATAGCCAAGAGACTGACCTAACGACCTATGACCAAGCGATGGTGGATGTAGACTCCACTAAATGGCATGAAGCTATGGAATCTGAGATAGACTCAATGCATGTCAATCTGGTCTGGACTCTAGTAGACCGCCCCAAGGGCATAATGCCTATTGGGAACAAGTGGATCTACAAAAGAAAGACTGATGGTGATGGCAAGATTGATGCCTATAAGGTCAGGCTTGTGGCAAAGGGTTATACCCAGAAGGAAGGAATCGATTACCACGATGCTTGTTATAGCTGTCTACCATGATTATGAGATATGGCAAATAGATGTAAAGACGGCTTTCCTTAATGGGTTCCTCGAGGAGAAAATCTATATGGATCAGCGTAAAGGCTTTGTGTCTGAGGTCGATATTCAGAAAGTGTGCAAGCTTCAGCATTCCATTTATGGACTGAAGCAAGCTTCGCATAGTTGGATCCTTCATTTTGACGAAGCAGTCAAAGAGTTTGACTTCGTACAAAATGAAGAGGAACCTTGTGTATACAAGAGGGTTAGTGGGAGCAAGATCGCATTCTTAGTACTATATGTAGATGACATTGTACTAATAGAAAATAATGTGGGAATTCTCAGTTCTGTGAAAGCTTGGTTTTCGAGTAATTTCTCCATGAAAGACTTAGGAGAAGCAACCTATATTCTTGGTATTCGGATCTACCGGGATAGAGCGAAGAGAAGATAGGTCTTTCCCAAGCCCTCTATATATATAAAATCTTAAAGCGATTTAGGATGGGTGATTCTAAAAGAGGGTTCTTACCGATGCGAAATGGAATAAAACTCTCCTTGAAGATGTGTCCTCAAAGTGAGGAACAACAAAAAGAAATGAGTAATATACCATATGATTCGGCCGTGGGTAGCCTTATGTATGCTATGTTGTGTACGAGACCTCACATTGCGCATGCTGTGAGTGTGGTAATTAGGTTTCAGGCAAACCCAGGGAGGGAACATTGGACTGCCGTAAAGAACGTTCTCAAGTACTTGAGAAGGACTAGAGATATGGTTCTCATGTATGGCGGTGGAGAACTGAATGTGATGGGCTTCACTGATTCAGACTTCCAAGGACAGAAAGACGGTTCGATGCCTATTTATGGCTACATATTTACTCTTAATGGGGGAGCAGTATCTTGGCGTAGTGCCAAGCAAAGCGCGACAGCTGATTCCACCTGTAAGGCTGAGTATCAAGCAGCCTCGGAGGCTTCGAAGGAAGGGTTCTGGATTAAGAAGTTTCTAGGAGAACTTCAAGTGATACCATGTGCTGAGCTGCCTGTTCCGCTGTACTGCGACAACGATGGAGTTGTAGCGCATTCCAAGGATCCGAGGTTTCACAACAGTACCAAACATATTGATAGAGAATCATCTCGTGAGAGAATTTGTTCGCAAACGGATACGTTGTGCTGCATAGTGTAGACTCAGCCGACAACGTCGCTGATCCACTGACCAAGCCACTTTCTCAGATTAGCTTAGAGCATCATCTGGAGAATATGGGTATTAGATACCATAGTGTGTGGCATTGAGTGCAAGTGTAAGATTGTTAGGATTATGCCCTCGAATGCCACTCAGGGGATGTTGAGTGAGGGCATTATACTTGTTAATTATGTAAATCATTATCAGAATGCAATTGTTTGTTTATTTATTTACTGGTAGTCACTAGCAATTCCTGACTCGTAAATATATATATATATATATATATATATATATATATATATATATATAGAAACTAGTCCGTGTATTTGAGAGCAAAACACTCCACTCCTTATTGGATAAGGGGATCGGCAGTGGAAAGGTTTATGGCTCAAATACTTAATCGGTCGCAAGTCGATGAAACTTGATTGGGCGTTAAGTTTATGTGAAGACTTGTATGATGTGTTCTTTGACTTGTAGAGTGCCTGTCAAACACTAATAGTTAGTGGGAGCACACATTATAGGTATGCTAATGAGATTAGTATACTCGAACCGACTCACCCTCGATTCGTCACATGGATTTCACTCTGGGACAGTCAATGACGGAATCGAAAGGTTGTGATATGTATTCGTGAATCTTCGACTTGAGGACTTGGTAGGGATGTGCTTGTGACGTTAAGATTTTCATTAGAGTAGTTCAACCCAGAAAACCTGTAACACCCCAACCCGAAAAGGACCAAAATGTAATATTATGGTGCCAATCAGAACATACTAACGCAAGCAGAAGACTTTATTATAAAATAAATACTAAGTCATGTAAAACAACGACATCTAAAGTATTATCTTGGCAAAGTCTCAATGAAAGAAATAATCCAAAACATAAGTCTGAAATGAAATAAAACTCCAAAATACTAAGCCTTAAAATACTCCATAAATGGGAATCTAAATATGGGTAGGTCCTCTAGCTCCTACTCTCATCACTCATGCCCAGCATCCCGCTTATTACTAGCCGCAGAGAAGAAAATGTGACTGAGCTAACACTCAGTGAACAGATATAAATAATGAAAGGTAATAAGCATAAACGAAGGAATAAATGAATGAATCCAAGAGAACCTGCTGAACAAGATGTCAAAAGAAATATGGAACAAGCAATGAAGGAGTCAAAACTTAAACAAAGGAAAATATGGAACGGATGTCAAGCATAAACAAAGGAAAATGCCCAAGTAACAAACCAATAGCAAATTGTACAAAGGAGTCTAGCTCTCCACATGTACTAATGTGAAATGGGGTGTATTGCACACACACAAGTCCATTCACCAAATTCTAAACATAACTAAGTACCTAGGATGCATCCATACGCTCCCTGCAAAACAGATATACATATGCCAAGTTCTAGACTAAGCATACATACAATATACACGGGCCAAGTGCGCTATATATAGCAATATAGACAAATGGGAACGCCGTGGACAAAGTCACACCTCCACAGATAGTGTCAATACCATTGGTGCCTCAATGGCAAGGTCATGGAACCCCCATGACTAGTTAAACAAATATGGGCAACATAAATAGGCAAATGATGTATATAATAATCATGAGGGACAATTACTAATTGTCCAACTAAGATGATGACTATAGGAAATGAATATAGCATCGAGGAATAATCAAACGAATAATGAAGCAAATATGGATCAATGACATAAAATAACAAACATTAAGAAAACAAGTCATGAGAAACCCTTACTGAAAAAGGGCGGAATATCTGTACCTTATGAAATAAAAGCAATTGGGAAATGAACGCAAGGAAAGGTGGATCACTCCTCCTTCACTGAATCTACACGAATTATAATCATATATTACTTATACGTTCATTAAAGTCATAACGGATTTTAAATACATATTAGCTCATTCATTAATGTGTTTTAGGGATTCACATGTGAAATAGTAAGTATTCATAACATAGGTTTGAAAGTCTTGGATTGGTGTTTCAAATGAATTAGGAGCAAAACAAGATAGGTTAAACCAAACTCTTAGCTTATTTTATAATTCAGATTTTATCACGTTCAGGCCCCTTTGTTTATGAAGTTAAAACCATAATTATATACTTACTGAGGTGCTAAAATAATTATCATAGATACTTATACATGTTATATACTTACTAAAATTTTCCCGGATTTTATTTCAAAGTGATACTATGACACAAAAATTACTTAACCCGGACTACTCATAATTATGACCTGATGGTATACCCGAAAAGTTTTCATTTATATACATAGTTAAACCTTCCAGAAAAATCTACAAAAATTACAGTAACTACTAAACATGTTAAATGTTTTCCTTATAAAATTTGGGGTTCTCAATATTTATATTTTGTGAAATAAAAATCATAGAAACCGACTAGAATCAGACTCAAAATTCCCAGATTTGACAACCAATATTGTAAAAATCAAACGACCACCTTCCCGACATCCAACGATCAAGTGGCTTACATATTCAGAAAATAGACATCATGAACTTAATTTTAGAGTAAGGAAACATGTAAAAAACTATAGTATAACTCTATTTACAACTCTCTCTCAATAAGGTTACGAATCTGCCAGAATCAAATTCACAAATCTACAAACCCTAAGTCTCGTAAAATATGTATTAGGTTAGTGATTGTTATATTCAGATTATGCATGTTTTAGGTGTGTCGAATGGAAAAAAAAACAAAAAGGGCGATGATGATACCTCTTGAATGGAACGAGACAGAAACAAGAGAACAAGGAACAACCCCAAACTAATATAATCACAGCAACAAACCCTTGCACACCATGAAGGAACACCAACAGCCCAACGAGCCTTCAAACTCTTCCTGATCTTGAGAGAAAGATAGAAACCAGAACTTTGATGTTTTAGGGTTTGAGTATCGGTGCAAAGAAAATAAAAGGGGAGGCCGATTATATGATAGGAAAAACGTGTGCTAAGAAGGGAAACTAATAAAGACCGTATCATGTTTAGGGAGTGGGTCGCTTGATTTAGGCCAAGGAAAAGGCAAGGAGTATCGTCCAAATTTAGTGATATACTCATTTAAATTGTTCATATCTCATGTATTTTAAAAAAAAAAAACCGTGACATAAAGGAGGGGAGGGGCCGGTTATGGTTTAGGATTAGGGAAGGATTTGTAAAAATTTTTTTATTAAGTAAAGATATACCTTAGGTTAAAATTCAAAATGTATTAATAACATATAACATAAAATCTAGGTGTATTTATTAATTAGTACAAAGCATAGGTTAAAGTTTAAATTAGGCGCAAAATTGTGAATTCAGAATTTAGGGTTTTACAACTCTTCCCCTCTAAAAGAAAATTTCGTCCGCGAAATTGAAATGAAATGATTAAAAGAAAACATACCAAGTCACGGAAAAAATGCGGATAGCTAGCTCGCATAGATTCTTCGGTCTCCCAAGTAGCTTCGCGCTAGGAATGATTCTTCCAACGAATTTTGACAAACAGAATGACTTTGTTTCTCATGACTCTTTTCTGACGGTCTAAAATAGCCTCAGGTTCTTCAATAAATGATAATTCATCACGGATTTGATCCAACGGATATGAAACCACATGAAGCGGATGATAATTGTAGCCTCTTAGAAGAGACACATGGAAAACATCATGCACATGAGATAGCTGAGAGGTGACACCAAATGATACGTAACTTCACCAACACGCTCTAAGATTTCAAACGGCCCGATGAAACGCGGACTCAACTTCCCTTTAATACCAAAGAGTTTAACACCTCTGCACGGTGACACCATAAGGAAAACATGATCCCCAACATTAAATGCAAGGTCCCTACTATGACTATCTACATAACTCTTTTGTCATGCCCTTGCTACTTTGAGTTTCTCCTTAGCAATGGCAACCTTCTCGTTAGTCATCTCAATCAATTCAGGACCCTCAATAAGTCTTTCCCCAACTTCGTTCCAACAGATAAGTGCTCTACACTTCCGTCCATACAATAGTTCAAACGGGGCACCTTTGATACTAGCATGCCAACTGTTGTTATAAGCAAACTCCACTAGACATAAGTATTCATCCCAATTACCCGTCCATTCAAGAGCACAAGATCTCAACATATCTTCCAATGTCTGAATTTTCCGCTCAGTCTGACCATCTGTCTGAGGGTGAAAAGCCGTGCTAAACTTGAGTCTAGTTCCCCACGCTTTTTGCAAACCCTTACAGATACGAGAAGTAAAACGCGGATCTCTATCGGATACAATAGTTGTAGGTGTACCATGTAGTCAAACAATTTCCTGTTGAAAAATCTCTGCCAACCTACTAACTGGATAATCTTTACGAATAGGCAAAAAGTGAGCTGACTTGGTTAAACGATCAACCACAACCCAAATAGTATCATGCTTCTTCTGTGTGCGAGGTAATCCTGTCACAAAGTCCATGGAAATTTTATCCCACTTCTAAGTAGGAATATTCAAAGGCTGTAAGAGACCACTAGGACGTTGATGCTCATTCTTCACCTGCTGACATGTCAAACACTTGGCCACAAATGTAGCCACATCCTGCTTCATCCCATTCCACCAGAAGTTCTGTTTCAAATCTCTATACATCTTGGTTGAACCAGGATGAATAGTGAACAGAGAACAGTGTGCTTCAGACATCACAGCTTCCCGAATAGAAGAATCATTAGGAACACACAAATGATCACCATACCATACAATTCCATCATCATCAACACGAAATTCCGTCTGTTTACCTTCCTTCAAGTTCTGAATTATAAACCACAATTCACCATCGTCTTTCTGAGCTTCCTTAACCCGAAGTATAAGGTTAGGTTCAACCTTCAAACTCGCCCAATAGCCATCATACCCACGAACACATAGTTCCACCTCCATAAGTTCCAAGTCGTTGATAATGTTTGGTGCAATATCAAGACTAGCCAGAATTCCGGACTTCCTACTAAGAGCATCAGCAACCACATTCGCCTTGCCTGGATGATACTGAATGTTCACGTCGTAATCCTTAAGAAGTTCTAACCAATGCCTCTGTCTCATATTCAGCTCCTTCTGAGTAAAGATATACTTGAGGCTCTTATGATCAGTGAAGATGTCACATGTCTCCCCATAAAGATAATGCCTCCAAATTTCTAGGGCAAACACCACCGCTGCCAACTCTAAATCATGAGTGGGATAATTACTCTCATAAGGTTTCACCTGTCTTGATGCATAGGTGATAACCTTTCCATGTTGCATCAGTACACATCTAAGACCTTTCTTTGAAGCATCGTTTTAGATTTGGTAACCACTGGATCCAGAGGGTAAAGTAAGTATAGGAGCAGAAACCAATCTCTTCTTCAGTTCCTCAAAACTCTTCTCCCGTTCTTCATCCTAGGCAAATTTCTCACCTTTCCTCATAAGTTTAGTCAACGGTAAGGCCAAGCGTGAGAATCCTGCCACAAATCTCTTGTAATAACCCGAAAGACCAAAGAAACTTCTAACTTCTGTCACAGTCGTCGGTCTTGGCCATTTAGTGATAGCCTCAACCTTTGCAGGATCCATGGTAATACCATCTGCAGATACTATGTGACCCAAGAATGCCACCTGTCCCAACCAGAATTCACACTTCGAAAACCTAGCATACAACTTCTTCTGACGTGAAATCTCCAACACAATATGAAGATGCTCTTCATGTTCCATCTTCGTCTTCAAATAAACAAGGATGTCTTCAATGAATACAATAATGAATTTGTCCAAGAATTCATGCAAGACATGCTTCATCAAATCCATGAACACAGCTGGAGCATTGGTTAAACCAAACGGCATCACCAAGAATTCATAATGGCCATAGCGAGTACGGAATGCAGTCTTAGGAACATCTTGCTCCTTCACCCATAGTTGATGATAGCCAGATCTCAGATCAATCTTGGAAAAGAACTTCGCACCCTAAAGTTGATCAAAAAGGTCGTCGATGCGAGGTAACGGGTAATGGTTTCTGATCGTGATACGGTTCAGCTCACGGTAGTCAATACATAGTCTCATACTACCATCCTTCTTCTTCACAAATAGAACAGGAGCACCCCATGGAGATACACTCGGACGAATGAATCCACGTTCCAAAAGTTCTTGAAGTTGCTCCTTCAATTCCTTCAACTCAATAAGAGCCATACGATAAGGAGCTTTCGAAATCGGTTCAGCACCAGGAACCAACTCAATGCTGAATTCAACTTCACGTTCAGGAGGTATTCCCGGAAGCACTTCTGGGAATATATCAGAAAAATCTCGGACAACAGGATGATTCTCAAGGTGAGGTCCATCCATAGAAGTATCCTTGATGGAAGCTAGGAAAGCCTCATAGCCGTGTGAGATCAAGGTACGGGCTTTCAAAGCAGAAATGATTTTCATAGACTTAACAGGTCGAGAACCCTGATAAATGAATTCGGGATTACTGAGGTCACCAAAGATGACACGTTTGGCATGACATTCAATCATAGCTCGATGTTCTGTCAACCAATCCATGCCTAGAATGATATCGAAGTCGCACATCTCCAAAGGAAATAGATTGGCAGAACAGATTTTGTCGTCAAAACGTAAGGGACGGTTCTTAAATTCATGGCTAATAATTACTTGATTCTTCATAGGGGTGGATATAGATAAGGCATAGTCAAGTTATGTAGATGGGATTGTAATATGATTAGCAAATGAAACCGATACCATAGATTGAGTTGCACCAGTATAAAATAAGATAAAAATAGCTTGACCAAACATATATAAGGTTCCCGTAACGGTACCTGAAGCAGTCGCCGCCTGATCTCTGGTCAAAGCAAACGCCCGACCTTTAGTAGCTGGCTGTTTCCCATTACCCTTTCCATCATTCTTAGGACATTCACGAGCTTGATGTCCTACTACACCACAAGAAAAGCAACCTCCAGTGACTCTGTGACACGGTTTTCCTGGATGCAGCTTCCCACATGTAGCAAATGGGGTAGAAGTAGCCTGATCAGGAAACCTCTTCTGATTAGAAGAACGGAACCAGACCCAGACCCAGAAGCACGGTTGAAATGCTAACCATGGTCACGCCCAAACCTATGACTGTTATCTGTAATACCCGAGATTTCTGATATGTATTTGGAACTTGTGATATTGTAATTATTGTACTTTTGTCTGAGTATTATTCTCCGTATTTCATAATCCGATGTTGTCAAGCGTATGTTTTCGTGTATGTGATTTAGAAATTGTAATTCTGCGCATGTAGCGCACGCTATCGGCTATGTGTAGCGTACGCTAACATAGACTCAATAGCGCACGCTACAAAGGATTATTAGCGCACGCTATGCGTGGTCAATTTGATTGAGACGTGCGGTAGGTGAGATCTGGCCGGGGGACCCCTGTCGGATCGTGTCGGGATGAACCTGGACGCCTTTCGGGAAAAGCCAAGTCAACGCCTTAGCACACGCTACAGGTATATGCGTAGCGCATGCTAAGTGATGAATACAGTTAAGACAGTGAGCCGTTAGCGCACGCTACGAGCAGGTACTAGCGCGCGCTAATAGCCATTTCTTATAAATAGGACAGCATCCTATTCGTGATTTCAGTTCTTTCTTTTCCCATACCCGAATTCTTACACTTAGAACATAACTTCCTCCATCCCAAACACTTCATATCAACATCCTAGCTCATGATTGAAGATCATATATCGTTGGAGATTGGTGTTCAAGCCTTCGGTGTTGGATTGCTTCGATTTCCTCCGTGTTCTTCACTACTTTGAGGTAGGTGATTCTTCACCGATGTTAGTAATGTTCTTAAGGATGTTTGATCATGTTTTGATAGCCAGTTATTTCGTTTATAATCGGTCATCGCATGTTAGAAGGATACTTTTGACGTATCGGCACTATATATCGTATGAACCTTTGAACCATCTTAGTATATGGACTCCTAAGCGTTTTCAAATCGAATTATGATCAGTAATCGGATATTACCTAGATTGTTGCGTTTTACACATTGGAATCATGCGTTTTGGAACGTAGGACGAGCGGAACTTAGAATATTTCTTGAAGATCTAAAATGAATTATGATGTTGAGATGATTATCCGTATATTTGTATCTCATAATCATAGAACTTCCACAAACCTTATTAGCATGATATGCCCGAGGATGACTTGTATTATCACCATAGAATTCATGAGTTCATCACCATTCAACCCAGTTTTCTGTTAGCAGTATTCTGCCATGCAAGATTAGCGCACGCTAACATATGTATGTTAACGTGCGCTATCGGGGTTAAGTTAACGCACGATACGTACGTTATGAGATCAGCCGAGTCAAACTGTCAGTCCGTGGCTAGCGCATGCTAGTCTTATACGATAGCGTACGCTAACAGGCCGGCTTAGCGCACGTTACGTAGAGTACGTAGCGCACACTAAGCAGTCCGGGTAGATTGTTTATTTTGAGCTTTTCGGCCGTAGACCGAATTGTTAGGCCATCGTTCGACTTGAGATGATTTGTATATCATTCCTTTTGTTAAGGTTCGAGCTGGTTACATTGATCGAAGGAGGCGGCCTTCGAGTGTGTTGAGATCATTGAAGTGTTTCGTTCTTGCCATTTTCGAGGCAAGTATCATATGTCGAGTTCGATTTATATTGAAGCTTTGATCATGCTTGTGGTTTTGTTCATGTTGTTGAATATGAGATGTATTTCTGAAATTTCTCGTGGTATTCGTTGTTATTTGTTCGTATTGATGAACATATTGAAATGCATATATGTATGCATGGTTGATTGATTTATGGTATAAATGATCCGAGGGGATCATGAGGATCTATCTTGAGGCTGGATCGAATGTCCACCATGCGTTGGTCAGCGGGATCATCATGGGGATCTATCTTGAGAAGCTGGATCGGCTGGGCCGGGTTTTCCACCATGCGTTGGTGCACGGGATCATCATGGGGATCTATACCAAGGGCGCTGGATCATTTGGATTACCTGTCTTGTATTGATGGAATCGTGAGGATTCGCATCGTTGGATTCCGATGACGGAAGTTCGTTTTGCATGTTTTATGATGCATTGATGATTTATGTATTACGATACTTGTACTAGCATTGTTTTGCTAACCCCTTCGGGGGTGGACATTGTTTTGATGTTCAGGTAGCCGAGGAGCGGGGAAGCAACCACAGTACCGACAGGACGATGAAATGGCTCAGTGATGTGGTCGATGATATTGTTATTGTGATTTGTCTTCTTGGTCTATTTAGTACTCGAGTACGTCTGTTTTAATAATGTCCTTTCGATATGGTTGTATCAGTTAACTCATTTGATCGGTTGAATCAAATCTGTATTTGAACTTCAGTTGTACGATTAGTTTATATTTACACTCCTTTTAAAATTAGCCTTGTAAATCCTTACCTAAAGGGTTTACGGCGCTGTAATCATTCCGAATATCTCGGGGTGTTACATTATCACCCCGCATATCATAGTTTTTTTGATCCTGTACCTTCGGGTTCACTGGAGTAGGTGACAAGGCCGGTCGAATCCTGTCACCTTCCCCGTTCCTCTTATTACTGTTCCTGGACCTCTCTCGAAGAATCTCAATGTTATGAGCCGCGTTCGGAACATGGGCGACATCTGTGAACTCCGTGTTCACAATACCATCAAGAATCCAATCGTTCAATGCCCATTTAAAATTCTTGGCCTGCTCTTCATGTGTACCAGCCTTAGCCCCCCAAAACCCAGCCAAACAAAGGAATCTCTTCATGAACTCACCAGTAGTTTCATCCTCCAACTGACGGATAGTATGATAGTCACGTTCATACTTTTGTTGTTCTGATCTAGGGAAATACTGCAGAAAGAAAGCATCACGAAACTCCTGCCAAATCATAGCAGCAACAAAAACATCTCCACCCTTAGCCTGCTTGAATGCCTTCCACCAACTCAAGGCATCACCCTCCAGCTTATAGCTAGCCAACCTAGCTTTAAATTCATCCGCACAACCTAACACCTCAAAAATGTTCTCCACATGTGCAATCCAGTTCTCAACATCAATTGGAGTGTTAGCAGTGCTCAATGATTTGGGTTTTTGCTTCCCAAACCGCTCTAGCCAAACATGCATAGTGGGGGGAACATCCCCACCAGAACCACCAGAAGTCCCTGTCTAAACAATCTCGTCAGTAATCCTAGCAGTGAGATCCGGTAACAAGGCTTGAACAGCCGCAGCAACAGCCGCGTTAAAAGTAGCTTCATCACCTCTAGATGAGGTAGTAGCACGAGTGTTCGCCATCTAAAAGATCAATAAACAAAACAGTGAAGGCAAGATTAGAGGTTAAGATCAAAATATAAAGGAAAACGGTTAAAGCAAAAGGAAGCCTAATGTCTAGCCAATCCTCACAGGTCATAATCTAAGCTCTGCAGGTCGAACCTAGGTCTCCGATACCATAATTGTAACACCCCAACCCAAAAAGGACCAAAATGTAACATTATGGTGCCAATCAGAACATACTAACGCAAACGGAAGACTTTATTATAAAATAAATTCTAAGTCATGTAAAACAACGACTTCCAAAGTATTATCTCGACAAAGTCTCAATGAAAGAAATAATCCAAAACATAAGTCTGAAATGAAATAAAACTCCAAAATACTAAGTCTTGAAATACTCCATAAATGGGAATCTAAACATGGGTAGGTCCTCTAGCTCCTACTCTCATCACTCATGCCCAGCATCCCGCTTATTACCTGCCGCAGAGAAAAGAAAATGCGGCTGAGCTAACGCTCAGTGAACAGATATAAATAATGAAAGGTAATAAGCATAAACGAAGGAATAAATGAATGAATCCAAGAGAACCTGCTGAACAAGATGTCAAAAGAAATATGGAACAAGCGATGAAGGAGTCAAAACTTAAACAAAGGAAAATATGGAACGGATGTCAAGCATAAACAAAGGAAAATGCCCAAGTAACAAACCAATAGCAAATTGTACAAAGGAGTCTAGCTCTCCACATGTACTAATGTGAAATGGGGTGTATTGCACACACACAAGTCCATTCACCAAATTCTAAACATAACTAAGTACCTAGGATGCATCCATACGCTCCCTGCAAAACAGATATACATATGCCAAGTTCTAGACTAAGCATACATACAATATACACGGGCCAAGTGCGCTATATATAGCAATATAGACAAATGGGAACGCCGTGGACAAAGTCACACCTCCACAGATAGTGTCAATACCATTGGTGCCTCAATGGCAAGGTCATGGAACCCCCATGACTAGTTAAACAAATATGGGCAACATAAATAGGCAAATGATGTATATAATAATCACGAGGGACAATTACTAATTGTCCAACTAAGATGATGACTATAGGAAATGAATATAGCATCGAGGAATAATCAAACGAATAACAAAGCAAATATGGATCAATGACATCAAATAACAAACATTAAGAAAACAAGTCATGAGAAACCCTTACTGAAAAGGGGCGGAATATCTGTTTTTTTTGTTCTTTCGTTGGTGTTTTCTTTTTTTTGGGGTGTGGTTTTTAATTGAGGGGGCACTTTATATTTATTTAGTGGGTGATATTTGTTGTAATTTTTTTATAGTTTTGTATTTTTTTCTCTATTTAGTTTCTCTTATTGTTCATTTTTTTTTTTCAATGTCCTTTTGGTTGGTTGTTAACTTATTAATAGTTGTTCTGTGTAGGTGTTTGGTGACGCCGATGTGTTGCGTTTCTTCTGGTACTTGTAATTTCGAGGTATTGTTTTCGGTCTCTGGAATTTAGAAAAGATTTTTAGTTGCTGTTATTGTATATTCTTTATATAGGTAATCGATGATGAACATTTATGTCTCAATTAGTTCTTCTTTTTTATGCACAATTGTGATTTCGTGTAGGATTTTGTTCAGCTCTGGTCATGTGTTTTTGGGGAGGTACTGTTTTTGGTTTCTAGATTTTCATAACAGCTTTTAGTTGCTATTATTGTATATTTTCTTCTATGTGGTCGAGTGTTTTTGGGCTTTGGTTGGTTGCATATTTTGTTTTCTATTATAGTCTCTGAGATTTGGTTGCTGCTTTCTTTGGAGAAATTTTGTGTTCTTTATAACCATATTCTAATCATTCTTGTCTATAATATCTATATTATCCTCTTTGTTAAGAGTGCTTTTGGGCTCTCGGCTTCAACAAAGCTGCCTCACCTGTAATATCCGGATTTATTATTGAGTATTTCATCTGTATTTGAACTCTGTATTATTCGGGATTGTGATATCGATAATTGAAGTATGATATTTATCGTATTTGTATCCTTGTACATGAGTATGGGAACATGTTAATTTCCCATGCAAATACGTGTTAACGTACGTTAACATGGAAGCTTAACGTACGCTATCAGTCAGAGTTAGCGTACGCTACGAATGTAGCGTAGCGTGCGTTAACCGGCCAATAATTGAGCTGGGCGGCTAGCACATGCGCCAGCCAGACATGGGTCCGGATAAGATTCCCGCAGATGAACCTGGACAGTTTTGGAGTCAACGCTAGTTAGCGTATGCTAAGGACAGTAAGGTAGCGTACGCTAAACAGTTAACGTACAGAAACATTATAAAAGGGACAGCACCCCATTTTATCTTGTTTACGTTTTCTTCACTTGTCCTTCATTCCTTGGAATTCAGAGAGAGCCTCCCCTCCTTCATAAACACATATAAACCATCTCTACATGATAATTGAAGATTGGAGATTACTTATACTTGATCATTGAAGTGGAGAATCATTTTGGATTGACACACAAGCAACCGGAGTTGGATTCTACCTATTGTCTCGGTGTTTTTTTCATCTTAAGGTATGTTAATACTATCTCCAATCTTGGATTCGTGTTATTAAGGATGTAATGATCATGATATCAAGATATTAATTTCCATTGATGAATTATTCAAACAATCATCATGTATAGAGGTTGGAATGTTTATGCTTAAGATATCGTCGTTGATAACATCATAGTTGGAATCCTATCACGTCAAATGATGAGAGAAATATTCTGAGATTGATTATTCGTATTGAATAACGTTGCCATATTGATCGTAGACTTGGAGTTGATATCACTTTTGTTAAACGGACTTAAGAAAGAATCATTGAAGGTTTTATCCTTTCTTATAAGTTGGATTTGTTAGTCATCTTTATAGTGAAATCTGAATGTACAGATGATATTGGAATCTAATGCATCAACCTTAGATCACCGAACTTCGCATGAGAATTTGTAATCATAATTGGAGTATGATCACCATGATGATATACGTATCCTTAAATTCGAAGATGTTTGAATCCGTAAGATCATTCGTAATTGTATGAGCATGATATGTATGGCGATAACGAACATTAATCACTGAGGATTTCGTAAGCTTCATCACAGTTAGAACAGTCGTCTGCCCAGTGAGGAACTGTCATACATGTTTAGCGTACGCTAAGATATGTAGTTAACGTACGCTATCGGGCATAGTTAACGTACGCTACGCTTGGTACGTAACGTACATTATATTATCAGATGAGTCAGTCGACTGATCAGTGAGGGACTGACAGTGCATGGTTAGCATACGCTAGACTTCGTATTTTGCGTGCGCTAACAAGTAGGCTTAACGTACACTACATAGGGTACGTAACGTATGTTAAGCAAGTCAGGCAGGTTACGTTTTACGAACTTCCGACCGTAATTTGGATTGTTAAACATTCGTACAACGTGAGATGAATTCTATATTATTTCTTTTGTTAAGGTTCGAGCTTAGCAACGTGATTGATCAAAGGGGACGACCTTCGAGCGTTTTGATATTCGTGGTAGTTTTATTCTTGTCATCAAATCGAGGCAAGTACTTTAATTAGAATTGTTCGTATTATGTTGGTTACATTATAATTGTACTGTGTACATATGTTGTGATTAACTGTCCACCATACGTTGATCCGACGAGAATCATCATGGGAATCTATAGCTGTGTGCGCTGGATGGTTGGACATGTAGTTCCACCATGCTTTGGTCCGACGGGATCATCATGGGAATCTATAGTTGTGTGCGCTGGATCGTTGGAATACCATGAGTATGTTGAGACTGTTATGATGTGATATATGTTGTTATTATTTCTCATTGGAGAAACTTGTCATGATTATTGTTGATTTAATCATTGTTATATGATTATCGTACTTGTACTAGCATCGTTGTGCTAACCCCTTCGGGGGTGAACATTTGTTTATGTTCAGGATCTAGGAGAGCAGGGAAACAACCACTGGAACTGCATGATGACGAGGGTGCAGAGTGATGTTCCAACCGGGTTTATTTGTCTATTGTTTGTATCATTTTAATAAGTACTCGAGTACGACGTCATTTGTGATATCTGGATTTGGTGATGTATTAATATTTTTCCTTTGGATAATTGTATTCTCGGTATTGGTCCAGAACTGTTGTATTTTATTTCAGTTACTTCCATATATTGGTACCTGTTACTGTCTTTTTAATTCTTCAGCCTTGTAAATTTTTATGTAAAGGATTTACGGCGCTGTATTATTCCTGAATATATCGGGGGTGTTATAGAATATGGTATTGGAGCTAAGATTATGGATATCTTGGCCATTGGGTTAAAATATGGGTCATATATGTCTTTTGAGGTAACCGGCCGTGAATAACATCACTGTACTGTCTACGTCTACGTGTGAGCCGTGGTTGTAAGTTCCTAAACTCTATCTCGTCCTTTGCATGTTATACTTCTTTATACTTGAACATTAGAATGATATTGTTTCCTGTATATTGAGTATTTATGCTTACAGTATGTTGAGAGGAGGACGTGGACGTGGTCGCGGTCGTGGACGAAGAAATGCTGAAAGAGAAGCTTCGCCTTCTAATCAGGCCAGCCACAGTTCAGGCGAGCCACAAAGATCTATTAATAATGAACCGGAACCTGCTGTGCCCGAAATCCTTCGTCAGGTGGTGAACCAGATGACTCAGTTTGCCCAGGTCGTGGACCGAATGCAGGTGGCAGTAGGACTACAACAGGGAGGTGGACAACAAGGTATCCAAAACATGGGAAATCGAGGCGATCGATGGCTGCAGGAAGTGGCAAAGATGCAACCACCTAAATTCGATGGCTTTTCTGAGACTCCCACATGGGATCATTGGTTGAAGGAACTGGAGAAGATTTTTTCCGGGATTAATTGCCCAGACGACTGGAGAGCCTTTATTGCTCAGTACTTTCTGATAGGGGAAGCGTCCGAGTGGTGGGAAGCTATACGGCCTGTAGACCATGATGCTGACTGGACAGAATTTAAATTGATGATGGAAGCTCAGTATTGCCCTCGTACTGTGAGGGAAGCTAAAGTTCAGGAATTTTTCTCCGCACAGCCGTCAGACGAGCCAGTATCCCAGACAATTAAAACGTTTAATCAATAGATGGCGTTTGTTCAACACCTGGTCAGAACAGACGCGGAAATGATGATCTATTTTGATATGAGAATGAAACCAGAAATCCAGAGGTACATGTCCGGTTTTGAATGTACCACTCTCCGTCAATATCAGGATAAAGCATTGGCGTATGAAATCAAGGAAGCAGCAATGGAGAAATTTTCCGAATCCAAGAAGCAGAATGTCTCTGGTAGTTTCACAGAGCACAAGAGCAGCGGTCCCCGCAAGGCCCAGTCATCCTTTCATTCATCCAAGAAACCTCCGCACCCATCCAAGAGCGAAAAGAACTTCGGAGCAGTATCATCCATGACGGATACAAGTAGGAAGTGCTTTAACTGTGGTCGCCCAGGCCACCTTTGGCGTGATTGCATCCGTACTCCGGTTACATGTTTTGATTGCGGACAAGAAGGGCACCGTGCGATGTTTTGCAAGGATGCCACAAAGTTTAATGGAACTCGTTCATCACTGCCAGCTCAGAAAGAAGCAAGTATTCAGCAAACGCAGGAGAGTGTTCAGCTGCCCCAGAATTTCGGTCGAGGTCGGGGCAGGGGACAATTCGACCGCAAGGGAGCCTCGAGTGTCAGATCCGCTCCCCCACGTCTGTACGAGATGAGGAGAACAGGCGATCAGGATGCTGCTGTCGCATCAGGTACTGTTTAGATCCTTTCCCATCCAGTTAGCGTTTTATTCGATACAGGAGCTACGCATTCTTTTATATCCTTGTCTTGTGTAAATCGTTTGAATATTTCTGGTTTCCATAATTGTGAGCCTTATATTGTGAGTTTACCGAGTGGATAGAGGATTGTTGGAAACTTAGAAACTAGAGATTTCCCTGTATCATTTAGAGGCAGAGAGTGGCTCTCAAATCTGATTATGATAGAGATGTAAGGAGACAACCTGATACTCGGCGATGATTGGCTTAATAGATATGGAGCTGTTGTAAACTACCGGAAGAGGAATATCTCAGTGATATCTAATGATGGTTCCGAAATACTGTTTGAAGGATGGAAACCAAGAAGCTCAGGAAAGATGATCAAGACAATGAAAGCTGTCAAATTGTTGAAACAGGGTTGTACCGCATACTGGTGCTATGCAATGAAGAAAGAAGACGGAAAAGTAGAACTCTCATCTATTCCTACTGTGAACGAATTTCCGGATGTGTTTCCTAACGAATCACCTAGACTACCTCCACGACGAGATGTAGAATTCACCATCGAGCTGGAACCAGGAGCTACACCAATTTCTAAGGCGCCGTATCGTATGGCACCTACAGAAATGTAATTGAAGAAGCAACTGGAAGAGTTACTGGACAAAGGCTATATCCAGCCAAGCGTTTTGTCCTGGGGTGCACCAGTTATGTTCGTTCGGAAGAATGATGGATCGCTTCGATTGTGTATTGACTATCGAGAACTAAACAAGATGACGATTAAGAACAAGTATCAGTTGCCACAAATAGAACAAGTATCAGTTGCCACAAATTGATGATTTATTTGACCAGCTGCATCAGCTGAGGTTTAAGGAATCTGATGTTCCGAAGTCAGCATTCAGAACTCGCTATGGACACTATGAGTTTGTGGTGATGCCGTTTGCTATAAATGTGCTAGATGGAACTGTAATTTAAAATGTCGATCTTTAGGAATTCCATCTACAAACAGAGAAGATAAAATTCAGTTCATTAAGGATGGTCTGAATAAAGAGAATTTAGATAATATCGAAATTTCTCTTGACACGCATCCTAGTGGACTCGTACATTACGGAATTCGATGTTTGTGGAATAAATTCAAACCAGAATATGAACAACGTCTTGGGAATCTGACGTTAAAAGACCCTGTTTGCCAATTTGTAAGAAAATTGGATGGGAAGCTTCTCCCCGACTTATAGAAGGCGTTTAAGCCGTTTCTGAACGTAAAATCAGAGGAAGATGTGAGCCACAATCACAACTACTGTACATACACGTGAGTATCTTTTATTTTTGTCGTATGGTGAGATTTTCTAAATAAAAAATGTGATACGCGATAAATGCATTCATTATTCTATTGAGTAGTTGAAGCGCAATCAATGCAATCACAAACTTGTTAAACAATTTTTCCTCATTTTTCTTCTATAAATAAACATTGTGCTTGTTTCTTTTATTCATCCCTCAAACTTGTACTTTTTTTTTCCTTTTTCTCTCAAATAAATTTCTTTTCAAAAATGGAATCATCATCTTCCACAAAAAGATTTAACTCAGTCTGCATTTTTGGTGGATCTAGTGTAAAAGAGGCATGCTTTACTGAAGCAGCCCACAACTTGGGTTGTACTTTAGGAGAAAAATGTATTCATGTAGTTTACGGAGGAGGAAGTGTAGGATTAATGGGACGAGCTGCTGCTTCTGCCTATATGGAAGGAGTAAGAGTGTTGGGAATAATTCCAAAACCTCTGGCTGAAAGTAAAATCACCGGGGCAACTATTGGAGATGATTTTAGATCTGTAAATATGCAAGATCGCATAACTCACATGATAAATAATTCTGGCGCCTTTATCACCCTTCCCGGTGGTTTTGGCACCCTTGAGGAACTTTTTCATGTGGTTACCAGAGCCCAGCTAAACGTTCATCAAAAACCAATAGGTCTGCTTAATGTCAATGGTTTCTTTGATGGTTTACTATATTTCATCGACTAGTCTGCTGAAAAAGGTTTTATTTCCGAGCGTGCTAAACGAATCATAGTCGTTGCAACTGTAATATCCGCATTTTTCTTTCCCTTGTATTGTTATTTTCGGTGTATTTCTCGATTGTAGCGACCCTCGTGTATCCTTCAGTGTAACTCTTCCGTCATCTATTGATCTGATTCTCGTAATTGTTGTGCGGAACCGCCGTTTCGGGGTTGCCGTGGATCCATTCCATGTTTCGATGCGTCTTGAGATGTTCTGTTTAACGTTTCGTTCATATTCCGGTATTTTGGGCCGTTTACATTCTGTATCTAGCGCACGCTAAATTTCCTGTATAGCGCACGCTAGAGATCCCTTAGTAGCGCACGCTACGTTTACTTCGTAGCGCGCGCTAACGAGTTAGCCCTGGGAGTGGCAGTGTTGTTTTCCAACCCTCTGGACTGGCGGATTAGCGTACGCTACATAGTCTAGCGCACGCTAATGTCGGGGGCTAGCGCACGCTGAGACTTCCACGTAACGTGCGCTAGCGTGAGTGTCGATCTTGGGCCAGGTTTACTCTTGAACCGGTCAGTGCGGTTAGCGCACGCTACGCTTGTATGGTAGCGCACGCTAGCAGGTCGGTGAGTTTTAGGCGATTAGCTCTTGGACTCGGCTGATGTCCAAGTAGCGCACGCTATTGGTCGATAGCGCGCGCTACCAAGAAGTTATTAGCGCACGCTATGCCTGTATGGTAGCGCACGCTAACGGCCAGAAATCTGGCTACTGGACTGGGACGCAAATTGTTTGTTCTGTATTTTCATCCCGTTAGCGCACGCTAACCTTGAGGATTAGCGCGCGCTAACACTCCCTGGCTATATAAACCAGGGAGTTGACCGAGATAATCATAATTTCTCATTTCTTCCTCTCTCCACGGCGAAGGCGATTCCGAGGCGTTTTCTTGGCGATTTCTTCCTCCAATCATCTCATCCATCACCCTTCTTGAGTTCTTGGAGTATTATATCAACGTCAACACGAATCTTTCGTCCTAATCCACGGTAAATCTCTTAGAACCCTACTTTTGGATAATTTGGGGGTTTTGGGATTTTCTTCCGATTCGTTCCGTTTTGATGGTGGATTCATGATGATTATGATTAATCTTGTTGATATCATTAGTTTTCCTACGGATTCATGGTATATTTCCATAGCTTTGTGAAATCGAGAGGGTTTGGTTGTGATCCGCCCTCGTTGTTATTTTATTCGAATATACATGAATCGTAGGCGGATTTCCGGGTGTATTCCATTTCCATAATCGTTTAGAAGTGGTTGTGATTGTGCTATTCGAATCGTTAGGTTCATTTCGTCGGTTCCTCGCGGTCGTGCTTGATTCTTCCGTTCCGTTCGTGTCGTCGTCTATTTAATCGAGGCAAGTATCCTTATGAACTTACGATCTTGACATAGTAGTTTTGTATGAGAAATTGTGTGTGTGTATGCTCACTACGGGTTAGACTCGACGGGGTCTCGGTAGGGCTCCACGAAGCTGTGGAACCGCGAGCTTGCTTTTAACCACTGTGGGTTAGATCCGACGGGGTCTCGGCAGGGATCCACGAAGCTGTGGGTCCGCGGTTAATTGTGGTGCATTTTGCAAATGTGATTTGATATGGGCAATTTCCGGAAATGAGTGTTTTGAAACTATGATTTCTTGATTGCATGCATTACTATATGTGTAAGATGTAAATTGTTCATTTGGTTACTTGTACTAGCGTAATTGCTAACCCCTCTGGGGACCCGTTTTGGGGAAATTCATTTTATGAATTTCAGGTCAGGTTCATCGAGGCAATGGCGGCTGGACGATTACGGATGATGGTCGTGCGTGATGATTGTGCACGAGTGACGTTTTAGTGTCTTTTTATCTTTTCATCTTTTGTGGTTTTTGAACTAATAGTTGTACTCGAGTACTTAAGGGTTCTTGTTCGTTCGGATTGTATTGTTGCCTATTATGTTGTGTTGGATGATGATGTTATGTTGACCGGTTGAACCGGGTGGATTATTCTGTTTTGCGTCTTTATGACGAGGTGTTGTTTGTCGTTTACGTGAGTCGATGAGTATGATCTTTGTTGCTTTGGTGGGTCCCACATAGGGATTCACGGCCTGTAATATACCTCGAATATCTTGAGGGTGTTACAGAAAATGGTATCGAGCTCTAGTTTTATGTATACCTAGGCTTGTCGGTTTATTGGGTCTTGTTGTGTTTTGTCTTGCAAATCTTCGTCACGATGCCATGATTCCGTTACTACCAATTTCAGTAAGTTTTCCTTCCTCTGTTCATTAATTCATTGTATCGTACCCTTGATTCTCGACTTGTGATTGTTCTTTTCTTGTCCGACCCTCGTATGGCTTTTGCTACTTATTTAACTCCGGTATGGATGCCGGAAGAGGTCGTGGTCGCGGTCGTGGTCGTGGACGCGGCCCGGGGACATGGGCGGCCGGTGGGCGGCCACGTCACGATCTTCGAGGCAGCGATCGCGGCCGTCATAGCCATGCTTCTTCCCAGGAGCGTGCCGATCTTGGTATTGCGGCCGTTATGCAGCAAATGGTGAATCAAATGGCGGCGATAGCCCAGGCGGTTCAAAACCGGGATCAGGCCCACGCTAATCGGGGCGGAGCGGTTCGTTGGCTCCAAGATGTTACCAAGATGCATCCTCCTCAGTTTTCGGGAGCTTCAGACCCGATTGGCTGGGAAGGGTGGATCAAGGAAATATCTAAGGTCTTCGTTGCCACTAACTGTCCCGAGGACCGTAAAGTCCCTATTGCTCAATACTTTCTCACAGGGGACGCTACGGACTGGTGGGAGGCCGTTGGGCCCAAAGACCATGCTGCTTCGTGGGCTGAGTTTCAAGAGTTGATGGAGACTGAATATTGCTCGTGGCCAGTCAGACAGGCTCGGGTACATGCTTTTTATGATGCTCAACCGCGGGATATCCCCGTAGCTCAAGCTATTGCTGATTTTAACAAGGAGTTGGGTTATGTGAAGACCCAAGTTGTCGAGGAAAGTGACAAAATTTTCCATTTCTCCAGATGGATGAAGTTGCCGATTCGGGACTATATGTCGGGGCTCGTATGCACTACCTTGAAAGATTA
>CM065803.1:119276500-119483562 GCA_033398695.1 Orobanche coerulescens
TGATAACGAGTTGGATTACCGAACTAAGTTAGTGTTGTTATCAATATATGAGTATTGATATGTTTCATATGGTTTGGGATGGAATTCAAGGGATATGTTGATGTAATTCCCTTCTTCAATTCGGATTGTTGATGTTTTGTCGTTGGTTACTTCGTATGGTAACGATTATGGTGGTGCTATTGTGATTCTTGAAGTTATATGAATTGTATGTCGAAGAACATGATGAATAAGGACTTTTAGATGTTAGAACACATCAGATTATGTCACTTTATGGATCATGAACGTGAATTCGGATAATTCGTATTCTTGAAGAACTATTGAATTATATATGTCATGATTGTTATGAATAAGAACTGGAAATTTAGAAAGGTTACGGATGACTTTGGAATATGATTATTCATGATAATAACCGGTAAATTGTTCAATGAATTTACCAAATATGAACAAAAATGAATCTTGTTGATTCGTGTTTAAAGATAAAAGTTGGAATCGAATATGTTATGAAATCCTTAATATCGAGATGAGTTAATCATTGATATGATGGAAGTGTTAGACGATGCTTGGAATGCATGCCACTGTACAGCATTAGCGCACGCTAAGCTTACCAGCTAGCGCATGCTAACGGGAGCAACTTAGCGCATGCTATATTATGCGTTTAACGTGCGCTAAGTAGGCAGACAGTGCAGGATTTTTGTGTTGTGATTATGAATGCGTGATGGTTTGATTTGGTTTGTTCAGACTGCGTTTCTTCGAGGTTTTTGTTGAACCGTTGAGTTCAATTAGTTGGTTTTGTCGGTTGTTGATTGTTATCGGATATGTGTTATTTGATTACTTCGATAGGTTGAGATTATTGATCGGTGATTATAACCGGATGTTGCGTTCGTGTTCGAGTATGTCCATTGTGTTGCTTTTGATCGGGGCTGAGGAGCTCATAGACAAAGGCAATGTGTTCGGTAGCAGCTTCGTGGTATCGGTATCGAGGAAAGTTATTACTTGCTCAGCTATAATATTTAATGAATAGTTTCAGTTTCATTTCGTTTATAATACATATAGCAATGATTTTATGTTGTCATTCCGATTCTGAGAGTTTAATCATAATGTATATGATTTATTTCGGTTATTGGCATATTCAGGTATCGAGGTTACATTATGGTAAAGACGAGGATATGAGTATCTGTAGTCCATGGTACGTTTGGATCGCCGAGCATTGCGGATAATCGTCGGTGATGGTTTGATATCGAGATTTCTCCGAAGGACTCGGGGCAAGTATCTTATATCAATTCAATTAGTGTTAGTGATTTGATCAAGCATATTGTCATTCATGTTGTCGAACATGAGGTTGTCTTGGTTGATTTGTCATATTGTCATTCATGTTGCGTTGTTCATGTTGATGAACATTTTGATTTGCATATGTATGCATAATTGTGTTGTTTGTGTTGTGTTGATCCGATGGGATCGTGTGATCTATGCTGAGGGCGCTAGATCAGATGTCCACCTCGTGTTGGTCGGACGGGATCATCTTGGGATCTATGCTGAGGGCGCTGGATCATTGGACGGGTTTTTCCACCTCGTGTTGGTCCGACGGGATCATCTTGGGATCTATGCTGAGGGCGTTGGATCGTTGGATTACCCAGTGTCGTGTTGTTTTGCATATGTAGATTGTTGGTTATCCACCTCGTGTTGATCTTGTAGGATCATCTTGGGATCTATGTTGAGGGCGCTGGATCATGGGATTTCCATCGAGTATACATAGTTGTATTGTTTTTTAGCATATTGACGTTGTCATATGAGTATGCATTTGTAGGTCTTGTGTTAGGACCATGTTCATATATTGTGTTGATCTGATCTCGGATTAGACTGACGTGATTGTCGTGGCATTATGCATCTCGAGGTATGTTCCGTATTTTCCTCTTGGTATTCGTCATTGATGGACAGTTGGCTTTAGCGTTGAGATTTGATGATGATATCTGATGGATCGAATTGGACAGAGTTAGTAGATTTCGTAACAGTGAGTTATGATAATGTTTTGAGAACTTTGGGTATTGTGTGAGAAACAGTACGAGACGTAAATCTCGGTAGAGTGATGGCGGTAAGATTTCTTTGGTAGTATTCTTACTTAGTACTTCATTGGTATGTAATTATTGATGTTATGTGATTGATTTCATGTAACACCCCCAATCCACTCAGGGATATTACACGCCATAGACCCTCTCCTCGAGGATCTACCAGGCTGATAACTAAAATCAAACATCTAAACATCGCCTTTAAGGCTAAAATGACTCAGTAGACCGATTTGGTCTTTCAAAAATAACATACAACTCAATTCCAAACACATACCCACGCAGGGGTCAAAATACAATAAACTCCCGTACAACGGGGAAAAGATACTGCAGCGGAAAAGAAAATACGACTAGACCAATACGACATCAACGGATCCTCGTGTGATTAGTATCGTTCATCTTTCATCATCCTTCGTGCCGACCCTGTCCTATGCTCCAAAACCTAAATGCAAAAATAGACATCCACCCCCCGAATACTCGGGGGTTAGCAAAACTCCACTGTTTTGCTAGTACAAGTACAAGTGCAAAAATACGAGCCATACAATTCAAGTTCCAAGAATAACAATAATCAGAAATCCTCAAAAATCCAAAAGTAACAAAAAGTACTTCCCGAGGCAAGAGTTTGGGTAAAACATTCCAAAACCGAAAGACCACAATTAAAGGGAAACAATTTATGAAACAGTTTAAAATGCCATCGAGAGTTTTAATAGAAAACAGTTTAGGATTATCAAATCCTTCTCTTTCCAAAAATCAACAGGGTCACAGCCCAAAGGTTTTGTTTTTCACAAATGAAACCAACAACAATACACAAGGTTAAAACCCACGTCACGCGTCCTCGACGGACATAAAATACACACGTACCCGTGAAGTTTCACTCGTGAATCCAGGGCGAAACCATTGGACTCCCTCCATGGCCCCGTCGAACCCTCCTGAGGTGAGCAAACACATTCACAAAACATACACACCAAGCTGTGAAGTTTTTACTCGTGAACCCAGAGTGAAGTCATAGATTCCCCCGAGGCCCCGTCGGACTGTCCCAGGGTGAGCAAAATACATTCACTAAACATACACACCAAGCTGTGAAGTTTTTACTCGTGAACCCTAAGTGAAGTCATAGATTCCCCCGAGGCCCCGTCGGACCGTCCCAGGGTGAGCAAAATTCATTCACTAAACATACACGCACAGGCATCGCCTAGGACCAGGACGCCACCATGAATCTCACCCGAGGCCTCTAAGGACCCTCCCGAGCTAGCTACCGAAACAATCAACCACAGGCATCGCCTAGGACCAGGACGCCACCATGAATCCCACCCGAGGACTCTAAGGACCCTCCCAAGCTGGCTAGCGAAACAATCAAGCACAGGCATCGCCTAGGACCAGGACGCCACCATGAATCCCACCCGAGGCCTCTAAGGACCCTCCCGAGCTAGCTAGCGAAACAATCATGCACAGATAACATATCACACCAAGGATATCCAACAATTCACCCAGAGGCATCAAACACTTAGCAAAACACTACGTCAAACCACAATGCACCGAAATGAAACAATATAAATCCACACGCAAATACCAAGTGCATCATCAACACCAAACATATCCATAGGATTCACATACTCGTTCACGAATCACACCAATCACAAAACACACACGGTTTTGAAAGAGGGCCTTTAACAAGGCTAACCAAATCTTTGGAAAACTCATTTCAAACAAACAAACAACCACACCAAGACGATCACCAATCATTATATCCACAAAACAAGAATAGTATGGACAAGGTACTTGCCTCGAATAAGAACAACGCGGAGAATCGACCGAAGTAGGTTGACACGAACCGACTACGAACCCGCCGACTCCACCGAATGACAATCCGCAACAATGAACTACGAACGAAAACAATAACAACGAAAATGAATTCCAAAGTACGACCCAAAGCCGCTGAATTCAAAGAACAAATGACGAAAGTTCAAGGATTTTCTCCAAAACGGCCAAGAACACGATTCGTCCCGTCAAAACACGAAAACGGAATTCCAAGTTGAAATATGGATATACAATCCATAGAATATGTTTAACAACATCATTTAACCACAATCGATCCATCAAAAATGGATGAAAAACGAGATCGAGGACAAATCCCCCAAAAAGTTGATTCGAAGGAAATCAAGAAATATACTTCGATTCGACGAAGAACAATGGATTAAATGATGTTGAACACAAGAATACTACCAAGATTAATCATACCCATCATGAATTAATCAACAACACGGAACGAACCGGACAAAAATGCAAAAACCCCCAAATTCACGAAATTAGGGTTCTAAGGAAGATTACCTTGATTCGATGGATCAAATGATGATAACGGATGATTGATTGATGTTATGAACTCAAGAACTTCATGGATTTGTTGTTAAACAACATGGATTCGTCACCTATGAATCGCCAGCCGCGGACGGAGAAAGAAGGAAGTGAAAAATGAATGAAAACGCGACTGCACTGTCACATTTATACTGGGTCGGACTAGCGCACGCTAGGCTGCCGAGCTAGCATGCGCTATCGGCCCAGGCCGCAATCCAGTGACCTACTGGACTAGATCGCCGGCCAGTAGCGTGCCTGACCTTCCGGCCGAAGCGTGCGCTACTCCGCCGGCCGTAAGCGTCTGCGGACCGGCAGATAGCGTGTGCTACCTGCCGAGCCTAACCGATTCCAGAACCCCAGGACTCCACTGTCCAGACCCGATAGCGTGCGTTAGGCCAGCCGATAGCGTGCGCTACACCTGCCGGTTAGCACGCGCAGCCTTCCGGCCATAGCGTGCGCTATGTCGGTTCCTGCCGCACTCGTCTGGCCAGTGCCCGCAATCGTCCGGCCAGTCCCGCAACCGTCCGGCCAGTGCTCGAACACCAGGGCTCGACGACTCGATTTCCGAAAACGTACGGAACGAACGCGACGAAAAGTTCGCCGGACAACACCAATGACCCGAAATGAAAACATAATGCAATAATTAATCATACGCGACCAATAAACGGGTCGAGACAACAATTACAGATACGGATACCCGTAACTTTGGGTAAATTACAAAATGGCCCAAAACGCCTGAAAATCACGATACGTGATCGAATCGCCAAGCCGAAGTTCACAACACGTCTAACAAAGTTAAACAGACTTACGGGAAACTCGAAACAGCAGTTTCGAACGAGATTCACAAGAATCGAACTCAAGTGCGGAAAAGTCGCTAAAAACACGGAACTCAACAAAATGACACCGAAACGAACTCGGATGTCAAAAAGTGTAGAATTAATCATTCCCAGAATGACGAAACGATCATGAGAGAGTCATCAAAACGGATTTCAGCCGAAAAAAAGAAATTACCGGAAATCGAAATTACAGGTATTACATTCTACCCTCCTTAAAAGAAGTTTCGTCCCGAAACTTAAAACAAGTAGGGAGAAGCAATATTCCCTGCCAGGAAAACTCGACGAGATACGCAAAAACCGAAAACTCGCACCCGACGGCGAAACGCTGCGAGAAACGCAAAGAGACATACGACGTGCAAACACGCTCCACGGCGACCAACACAACGTCGCTGTTAGGGGTATAATAAAACCAGCAAACGACAAGCGTCATCAAATGGATAATATAGTCAAGTCAATTACCCGAACAATCACAAAACACAACGAACGAAAATCAATACGATTGACCAACCCAACGGTTCATCAATCAAAACGCAAGCCAAACGCTGAACAAATACGGAATTCCACCGCCTAAGGGTTGGAAGATCGAAAACGAGACTAATTTCCCGAACTGAAGGGAATTACGAAGGAGCCTGATAGTTCATCAATCACGGAACGAGATCAACAAAAACCGAACAATCAAACGATCGAACCACAATGATCGAGACAACAAAAATCGAACAATCATGTTCGAATCACGAAGAACAATAAAGTTCAAACAACAATTCCAAAGTTCGCATCTCGACTCGAGACAATATATGATCCGGTGAAAACAACAACATGTGCATTCACATGAGATCCACAGGAAAGTGAATAGAAATTGAAAAGTCGCAACGACAAACGAGTTATTCCGAAACAATACCACACTCGTTCGATCAACAAAAGCAAGGGATAGGGAAAGTTCAGAAAATGTTAACGAGCATAAACGAGTCGACAGAGTTGAAAACACAGGAGTTCCAAATCCGATCCACTTCGAATAAAAGAATTAGTAGAACCAAAAGATGTTGCTTCTGAACAAGGTTCACAAGAATCGAACCAAATTCGGAAAAGCCACAGCGATAACCAGTTCGACCCACAACAAGATCACAGTTCGTTCGGACGATGAAACCGAAATACAGAACAAGTTCATAAAGTATCAACGAACACGAGCGAGTCGATAGAATTGAGAAAGAGAAAATGCAAAAGCCAAAATAATACGGGTATTACCTCCTACCTCGTCCACGAAATTCACAAAAATGGGAGCAAGGTAACAAGACACTAAACAACTGACACATAACGGAACCATCACCGATGCACACGGTCATAGCAAACCAAGCTCTAACAGCTCGCACATGCTCGACAACGCAGAAATCACTACGAGGCGACAATATTCAATACCAACATCCCACCTCTTACAGAGGGCTAACACAACAAATGTGTGGAAAACGACTCAACGCTCACACCGCCGATTAGATCATACTCGGGAGCAAACATCATAAGGACAATGCGACATCATACATACATACCCAGCCCTCAAACGGGAATGGATAGGTTTTAAAAACGAAAACCTCATTATGAAAATAATTTAGAAGAACATCGGTTGATCTTGAGTATCACCTTTCAAAAAAAAGTACAAACGTGAGACATCGTTATCGAGACTTTGGAGAACCATTTCACATTAGATAAAAATGAGGACACTTTCTCTTAGTGAAAACTTTCAGAATATTCGACCCTCAGGTCTAAATAAAGGTGTATATAAAACATTGAAAATATCTCAAAACATTTTGGTCCTCGAGGTAGCAGAATTTGGAAACATATTGTGGCACCTTGGATGTACCACAAGAAAATAATTCATTTTAAAAGTACGTCTCGAAATTTATTTTCTAAGATACTCAAGGTTTTCAAAGATAATTCAATGGGCTAGAATGCCCAAAAATTTCAGGTAATTACATGAAACATTATAGTGGCGTGGGTCCCGCGCCGGAACTCACCAGGCTAAAAACTATTTACAACGTCAAAAAGGCCGATGACGGTAATATTTCAAAAACTTACAAAAGCCATTTACAACATGTTAAATACCGTCATAAGAATTTCGCCAAAACGATCAAGGCCATAATATTAAAAACTCGGTTAATGGAATCGATTTTCGAAATAAAACTCAGTCGGTAAAATACCGAAAGCCATTACAAAAGAACTCACGCAGCGGATAAAAGAAGTAAAGTCAAACATGCACAATCCAGTAACACTACTCCACACATGAACGAAATATGAGGGACAAATAACCACATATCAAGAAATCAAAATCCATAAGAGGGTTCCGTCACTGAACAAATAATCATAAAAATAGCTCGTGACACACGAGGCACAACACAAAGAAGGGAGACTTACAGCCACAGGTCGCACGAAGATGATGATCGCCCCACGATACTAATCACGACCAACAAACTCAGATGACGCGTCGCGACACGACTCAGTCAGATAAAATCCGACGAAACAAAACTCAACAGACACCACTGACTCGACAGCCTAGGTTTCCACAACCTAAGCTCTGATACCATTTATGTAACACCCCTAATCTACTCAGGGATATTACACGCCGTAGACCTTGTCCTCGAGGATCTACCAGGCTGATAACTAAAATCAAACATCTAAACATCGCCTTTAAGGCTAAAATGACTCAGTAGACCGATTTGGTCTTTCAATAATAACATACAACTCAATTCCAAACACATACCCACGCAGGGGTCAAAATACAATAAACTCCCGTACAACAGGGAAAAGATACTGCAGCGGAAAAGAAAATACGACTAGACCAATACGACATCAACGGATCCTCGTGTGATTAGTATCGTTCATCTTTCATCATCCTTCGTGCCGACCCTGTGCTATGCTCCAAAACCTAAATGCAAAAATAGACATCCACCCCCCGAATACTCGGGGGTTAGAAAAACTCCACTATTTTGCTAGTGCAAGTACAAGTGCAAAAATACGAGCCATACAATTCAAGTTCCAAGAATAACAATAATCAGAAATCCTCAAAAATCCAAAAGTAACAAAAAGTACTTCCCAAGGCAAGAGTTTGGGTAAAACATTCCAAAACCGAAAGATCACAATTAAAGGGAAACAATTTATGAAACAGTTTAAAATGCCATCGAGAGTTTTAATAGAAAACAGTTTAGGATTTTCAAATCCTTCTCTTTCCAAAAATCAACAGGGTCACAGCCCAAATGTTTTGTTTTTCACAAATGAAACCAACAACAATACACAAGGTTAAAACCCACGTCACGCGTCCTCGACGGACATAAAATACACACGCACCCGTGAAGTTTCACTCGTGAATCCAGGGCGAAACCATTGGACTCCCTCCGTGGCCCCGTCGAACCCTCCCGAGGTGAGCAAACACATTCACAAAACATACACACCAAGCTGTGAAGTTTTTACTCGTGAACCCAGAGTGAAGTCATAGATTCCCCCGAGGCCCCGTCGGACCATCCCAGGGTGAGCAAAATACATTCACTAAACATACACACCAAGCTGTGAAGTTTTTACTTGTGAACCCAGAGTGAAGTCATAGATTCCCCCGAGGCCCCGTCGGACCGTCCCAGGGTGAGCAAAATACATTCACTAAACATACACGCACAGGCATCGCCTAGGACCAGGACGCCACTATGAATCCCACCCGAGGCCTCTAAGGACCCTCCCGAGCTGGCTAGCGAAACAATCAAGCACAGGCATCGCCTAGGACCAGGACGCCACCATGAATCCCACCCGAGGCCTCTAAGGACCCTCCCGAGCTGGCTAGCGAAACAATCATGCATAGATAACATATCACACCAAGGATATCCAACAATTCACCCAGAGGCATCAAACACTTAGAAAAACACTACGTCAAACCACAATGCACCGAAATGAAACTATATACGTCCACACGCAAATACCAAGTGCATCATCAACACCAAACATATCCATAGGATTCACATACTCATTCACGAATCACACCAATCATAAAACACACACGGTTTTAAAAGAGGGCCTTTAACAAGGCTAACCAAATCTTTTGAAAACTCATTTCAAACAAACAAACAACCACATCAAGACGATCACCAATCATTATATCCACAAAACAAGAATAGTATGGACAAGGTACTTGCCTCGAATAAGAACAACGCGGAGAATCGACCGAAGTAGGTTGACACGAACCGACTACGAACCCGACGACTCCACCGAACGACAATCCGCAACAATGAACTACGAACGAAAACAATAACAACGAAAATGAATTCCAAAGTACGACCCAAAGCCGCTGAATTCAAAGAACAAATGACGAAAGTTCAAGGATTTTCCCCAAAACGGCCAAGAACACGATTCGTCCCGTCAAAACACGAAAACGGAATTCCAAGTTGAAATATGGATATACAATCCAAAGAATATGTTTAACAACATCATTTAACCACAATCGATCCATCAAAAACGGATGAAAAACGAGATCGAGGATAAATCCCCCAAAAAGTCGATTCGAAGGAAATCAAGAAATATACTTCGATTCGACGAAGAACAATGGATTAAATGATGTTGAACACAAGAATACTACCAAGATTAATCATACCCATCATGAATTAATCAACAACACGGAACGAATCGGACAAAAATGCAAAAAACCCCAAATTCACGAAATTAGGGTTCTAAGGAAGATTACCTTGATTCGCTGGATCAAAGGATGATAACGGATGATTGATTGATGTTATGAACTCAAGAACTTCATGGATTTGTTGTTAAACAACATGGCTTCATCACCTATGAATCGCCAGCCGCGGACGGAGAAGGAAGGAAGTGAAAAATGAATGAAAACGCGACTGCACTGTCACATTTATACTGGGCCGGACTAGCGCGCGCTAGGCTGCCGAGCTAGCGTGCGCTATCGGCCCAGGCCGCAATCCAGTGACCTACTGGACTAGACTGCTCGGCCAGGTAGCGTGCGCAGCCTTCTGGCCGTAGCGTGCGCTACCTGCCGTCCGTAGCGTACGCAGCGACCGACAGTAGCGTGCGCTACCTGCCGAGCCTAACCGATTCCATAACCCCAGAACTCCACTGTCCAGACCCGATAGCGTGCGTTAGGCCAGGCGATAGCGTGCGCTACACCTGCCGGTTAGCGCGCGCAGCCTTCCGGCCGTAGCGTGCGCTACGCCGGTTCCTGCCGCACCCACCCGGCCGGTGCCCGCAATCGTTCGGCCCGATCCATAGCCGTCCGGATTGCTCGAACACTGGGCTCGACGACTCGATTTCAAAGCGTGCGGAGCGAACGGCGAAAAGTTCGCGGACAACATCAACGACCCGAAATGAAAACATAATGCAATAATTAATCATACGCGACCAAGAAACTGGTCAAGACAACAATTACAGATACGGATACCCGTAACTTTGGGTAAATTACAAAATGGCCCAAAACGCCCGAAAATCACGATACGTGACCGAATCTCCAAACCGAAGTTCACAACACGTCTAAAAAAGTTAAACGGACTTACGGGAAACTCGAAACAGCAGTTTCGAACGAGATTCGCAAGAATCGAACTCAAGTGCGGAAAAGTCGCTAAAAAGCATGGAACTCAACAAAACGACACCGAAACGAACTCGGATGTCAAAAAGTATAGAATTAATCATTCCCAGAATGACGAAACAGTCATGAGCGAGTCATCAAAATGGACTTCCGCCGAAAAAAAGAAATTACCGGAAATCGAAATTACGGGTATTACATTTCATTGTTGGATATTATGGATGACCCCGTCGTGGGATTTCTTTTTAGGTTATTGAGATATCGAGATTGTAGTGGTCTTGAAGAGATAATCTTCCCAGAGGATACTGGCTAGGACATGTTTTGTGCATTGAGTTTCTTGATTGGTTCTTGTATTCCGCTGCTAGAGTATCTTTATGGTTGGTCTTTTCCCGCTGCGTGAGTATTTTGAAATGCTCTTTTGGTATCTGGTAACTGAGGTTACTTTGGAAATCGTTTTTTTAACTTTTGAGTGTCGGCCGTTTGGCCTTGTGATTTCAAATGAGTTTTTACGATGGTTTTTGATAAATGTATTTTATAAGTCTTTGTGAATTTTTAAAGATAGTACCGTCGTTGGCATCTTGGGCATTTGTAAATGTTTGCGAAAATTTCTTTTAGCCTTGTGGGTTCCATCTCGGGGCCCACGGTGCTGTAATATTTCCGGTTAAATCTGGGGGTGTTACAGAATATGGTATCAGAGCTTAGGTTGAGAAAACCTAGGCATTTGGGTCGAGTTGGGTCGTGTTTTGTCGCGTCAGTCAAGTTGTCAATTGACTAATTCTAGAGCCTTGAGTTTTTGTTGTTCACTCGGGCTTATGCGTTATGTGATTTACTAGTGTGGTAGTGGGGTTGTTTTAAACTTTTCCAAATGGTGTTAACGTGATTCTCTGGAATGAGATGTATTGTGTTCTTGAGTTGAACTGAGTTTGCAAAATGTATGTTTTGAAAATATCCGTGTCGATTATTTTCTAGAGTCGAGATATGTGCCAGTATCACGGGGAATCATCGACTTCACGATCTGTAAGTATTTGGATTTTGGATTTCATTGAGATTTATTGCCGTTCTAAGTTGATATGTTTTGAGATTCAGAAAGATATTATGCGTTACATTATGAGATGACAAAGTTGGGACAGGATTGATGATCTTGAGAAGTTATTATTTTGGAAATCAATATGTCGGTTAAGTTTTGGAACGGAGTTGTGCATTCGGGAGAAGGACTGTGGATTGTTGAGAAGAACATGTAGTCATGTTAGTTCATTTTGTGATATATGAACTGTCTTTGAGCATTTGAAAATGATACCTTTCAAAATGAATATTTCACGGATGTTTTACGGAAAATGATTTTTGGGTCGAGACCAATCGAGTTTGAAATAGTTTTATAACTGAGGACTTGAAGTCCAGAAGGATTTTCTACTTTTTAAACTTCTTGTAATGCGGGACGAGATATGGGTTGAGACCCTAGTGTTTCAAAAAGGCTTTTTAGTTTTCATAAAACTCCCGAGATTTGTAAAACACTTTATCAATCTTTATCTATTTCATTTCTGCCCTTCGCGGTTTTGGTTTATTTGTTCAAATGAAACCTCTCGAGAAGTCTTTCGCTATGTTGATTTGTTTCAATGCTTTGGCATAGCATAATTGAGGTGATCCAGGATGGATTAATGATTGACGTTGTGAGCCATATGTGGAAAAATGAGTTCTTAGTCGGAGTTTATATATTGAGATTTTGGAACTCTATTGTGTGGTTTTCCGATGTAATATCAGTAGATATTGGTGACAAACCGAATTGGCATACAGGAGTATGGATATGGACAAGCATTTGCATAAATTCCATTTTATTTAATCTTGTGTATTCGAAAAAAATGATTATCGAATGCTTGGCATTAGCGAGCCAATTTAACTTTTCGAAAATTTATGTTTTGAGTTTTGAAATTTTTGAAGGAACTTTCGAAAATTTGTCTTCATGACGAGATATATGATTTCAAATTGGTCTTGAAAATATGATCGATATACACACGCATTTAGTGCATAGTGCATATCATGGTGAAGTTATGAGTATGACTCACAAATTGGATGAGACATCAGTATGGAACGATGAATAGAGATTCGAACTTCAGTATGGTAGTTTGGTCATCCAGGGATGATCGGTTGATTTATCAGATAAGAGGAATATGCTGCATATTGTAGATTCGACTACATGATGTGATTTTAGAAACTATGGATTTTATGAAACCGAGACATATGTGCTATGTAATTCAATTGGTATGGTAGTAGCGCGATTTTACCATAGTGATGTTTGAATGATTTCTTTGTAAGTGTAGATTTGGGGATGGTGATCCCATGCTGGTTGTTTGGATATTGAGTGGTCGTTCCCACTCCTTGTATGAATTGATATGTTCACCAATTTGCGATTGGTTATTCGTACGCCGAGGGGCATACTCACCAGTCGGGTATGTTTATTGAGATACATTGTATGTGATTGGTGTGTCATTTTGAGAATGTTATTATTTCATATATCTGTCTCTGTGGTTCTGTGTGTATAGTTGTGACAACCCGCAAATTTTCCGACATGTTCTATTCGGAGAAACAATCATTTATTTTGAGTTGGGTATTATTCATGAGTAACTAGACGTATTTATAGTCATTTTTATCAGAAATATTATTCTGAGCACATTGGTGTTATTCTTGTATCATGAATCTTCCGTTTACTAGTCTAAATGAGCCCCAAACCCTATATTGTGAAAGATATCATAAATTACGAATCTGGCCCCTGTGTTATACTTTCATTCGCACCCTCCATCTATTGGAAACTTTCCACTTTGTTTTTACAAGTTGGAAATACGTTTATATATGTAGCATAACCCATTTAGGGTTTTCACTTCTTCCTCTCTCTTTCCAGCCGACAACACCCACCCCACTCCCTCTTCATTTTTCGGCCGTTTTCAGGCCATCTGAGCCCACACCGCCGACAACCATGCCTCACCGCCAAGAAGCCACACCAAACACTATCATCGACACCACCACAGCCGCAAAACCACCATCAAAGACCACCATCTCTTGTTCTTATTGAAGATCCGTGAGCTTCGAAGGTGCTTGTAGATCGAGAATTGAGTTGTGTTGGTAGCCGCCGCTGTTTGAGTTTTTCTTTTGACGCCACTATTATGAGAAGATTTAAGGGTCTGTTCATTTGGTTACCTGTTGGTGGTTCGAGTTGTACACGAAGAAGACGCCACAGCAGTCATCTATCTTTTCTCTCGTCTGTTGTGGTATGCTCGACGTCACGACCCCTTTTCTAATCTTCATACATATACCGTTTATATATATATATATATATATATATATATATATATATATATATATATATATATATATTCTTGTGTTGTTTTGTGGATTTAAAAACTGAGATAACTTGAAGTTATTGTTTTGTGGATTAAAGGACGGATTAACTTGAGAATTTAAAAGGTTTTGGAAATATATTCGTGTGGTTAAAACATGATTAAAAGTGGTTTGTGTTATAAATGAAATCGGGCCTTCACAAGACTTACAAATCGTGTAATATTATTAGAATATAAGTGTATCGAATGGAATTATATTGTGTTAATCTTATTTGGTTAGTATGAAGAGTTTTGGGGTGTGTTTATGATGAATTAATCTGTATAAAACATGTATTTTTACTCTTATATACATCGGGTTAAAAAGGGTAAAAAGAATTAGGGTTTATGTGGATGTTTTGATTGGGACAGTTTTGATAGTCGAATTTGTATGCATCACACAATGAGTTTCATAAATGTTATATTCGGGATTTTTGCTCTAAAACTCATTTTAGGGTCTTAGTAAAGTATTCCAATTGGTTTGGATTGATTTGAGTTTGATTTAGTCCTATTTTTGAATTTTATGATACGATATGTCAAATCTGAGTTTTATGAATTTAAATTCAGTCTGGTTTCACGATTTTTCATTTGAAAACTATAAGGAGTTATGACTTGCAAATTTACAGGAGCTATATTTCACATGTTTTCTAAGTTCTGGACTTTTTGTGGATTTTTCCAAAGTGTTTTGATATGCCTTTGTAATGTATACCTTATGGGTGTTTCAGCAGTTTACTTTCTGGACAGTCGTGTAAAGAGTGATTTTTATTGTGTGCTTGTACTAATGAATAAAATATGAGAAAATTCAAGTAGACTCCTAAGACATATATACTTCAGTGGTAATTTTGAGAAAATGATTTTTAGCCTGGTGGGTTCCGGCGCGGAATCCACGGCGTGTAATATTCCCGGGCTGAACCGGCGGTGTTACAATTATGGTATCAATTATGGTATCAGAGCCCAGGCTGCGACTTGTAGTACATAAGTTATGACCTGTGGAAACTTAGACCTTTAGGTTTGCACTTTAGGAGCTTATGGAATAACTTTGGAAGGAATTGCTTTAGGTTCTCCCCTTAAGAACTTTAGTATGACCGGTGAGGATTGGGTAGATGATATGATAAGAAGTTGGTTAGTCATCTTGCTTCCGCATCACTCTGATTCGTGCCTTACGTTTAGTTAAGCCCTTTCAAGATCAATCTCTATGGAGGTTAGAAACTTATTATTTTGCACAACATAAGATTAGTGACCAAGTGAGTTTAGAGTTCCTCGAGAACTACATGGATACCTTACACCATTTAAGCTTCACTTTCTGATTCTGACCTCCATTCCGATTCGTTTGATAATCAGTTGGACACCTTTCAACCATTCTGAGAATCCTTATGAACATAATGTGTTTGACACATTCTGTAAACTCTATTACTTATGCTGGGCATATTAAGTTTCCTCTGACACTACTTGATTTTGCATAACCCATTTCTATTCCTATGAGAAATCTGGTGGTTATTAACCACGAGTATAGGAAATTGTCCACTCCATTCTGATGATGAATTAACTCTACTAATTGCTTCCTTTGGAAGGTTATGATTTTGATATTATTCTGATAGGTTACTTTTTCACAACTCGTGATAGAGTATGACCATCATGAGGGCATATTTATATGATGCTAGTATTATGACGCCTGATCAACGTGATAATACTTACATCATATAACGTGTACTTATTGTGATCATAGGATATCTTGAGGAGTGCCTTAGAAGCATTAGAAGTTTTGATATCTAACGAAGAACTATTCACGATATGTTAGCCCTTAGGTTCATTCTTATCCGTACGATTATCCTATCATTCCCATTATGCCTTCTGATATGTTTCGGTACTCCGATACGCGCCTAATGATCGTTAGTACTAATAGGTTATCCACCTTTTCTTAGGAAACTCTTGATACGTTTGATGAGTCGATTTGTGCTCCTTCGACTTTGGCAAATCCCTTGTTCATTCAGAATTCGGTAAAAAATTGATGAAGTTTCATCGTTTAGTACTACCTTTGTGCTTGCCTCGTAGGCATATGCGTTTCGTGTATCTCATTGTGATCTGTCATCTGCTACGCAATTGTTTTGCATTCATTGGATCAGATTTGTTACGATTTGTGTTCTATGGAGAGCCTGAGGCTATCCAAGTTTGTCGGGATCGAGTCATGAGAAAACAATCTGTTTGTGAAGATTCTTTTGGAAGAACCTCTCCGAGCGTGAGGCTAATTATCGTCATTCCTTTTGAAATTTCTACGTCTCCGTCGAACCTTCGCGACTCCAATTTTCGAGGACAAAAATTTTTCTTTTAGAGGGGAAGAGTTGTAAAACCCTAAAATTCAAATTCTCAATTTACGTCTAATTTTTAAATTTTCCCTAAAGTTTGAAATGATTTAATTTGAACCCTAAACTATATGTTATAATTAAATTAAATAGTAACTAACCAGAGTCCTAAGCCTAATATTACACGAAAAAGTCTTAAATTCACGTAGGGAACGTGAAGATGAATCCGCATGCGTTTATGCTCATTTCTTCACCTTGATAGGTAACTCGAATTGAATCGTGAGGACACGATTCTTTTTAAGGAGGTGAGGCTGTGACAACCCGCAAATTTCCCTACATGTTCAATTCGGAGAAACAATCATTTATTTTGAGTTGGGTATTATCCATGAGTAACTAGACGTATTTATAGTCATTTTTATCAGAAATATTATTCTGAGCACATTGGTGTTATTCTCGTATCATGAATCTTCCGTTTACTAGTCTAAATGAGCCTCGAACCCTATATTGTGAAAGATATCATAAATTATGAATCTGGCCCCTGTGTTATACTTTCATTCGCACCCTCCATCTATTGGAAACTTTCCACTTTGTTTTTACAAGTTGGAAATACGTTTATATATGTAGCATAACCCATTTAGGGTTTTCACTTCTTCCTCTCTCTTTCCAGCCGACAACACCCACCCCACTCCCTCTTCATTTTTCGGCTGTTTTCAGGCCATCTGAGCCCACACCGCCGACAACCATGCCTCACCGCCAAGAAGCCACACCAAAAACTATCATCGACACCACCACAGCCGCAAAACCACCATCAAAGACCACCATCTCTTGTTATTTTTGAAGATCCGTGAGCCTCGAAGGTGCTTGTAGATCGAGAGTTGAGTTGTGTTGTTAGCCGCCGCCGTTTGAGTTTTTCTTTTGACGCCACTATTATGAGAAGATTTAAGGGTCTGTTCATTTGGTTACCTGTTGGTGGTTCGAGTTGTACTCGAAGAAGACGCCACCGCCGTCATCTATCTTTTCTCTCGTCTGTTGTGGTATGCTCGACGTCACGACCCCTTTTCTAATCTTCATACATATACCGTTTATATATATATATATATATATATTCTTGTGTTGTTTTTGTGGATTTAAAAACTGAGATAACTTGAAGTTATTGTTTTGTGGATTAAAGGACGGATTAACTTGAGAATTTAAAAGGTTTTGGAAATAGATTCGTGTGGTTAAAACATGATTAAAAGTAGTTTGTATTATAAATGAAATCGGGCTTTCACAAGACTTACAAATCGTGTAATATTATTTGAATATAAGTGTGTCGAATGGAATTACATTGTGTTAATCTTAGTTGGTTCGTATGAAGAGTTTTGGGGTGTGTTTATGATGAATTAATCTGTATAAAACATGTATTTTTACTCTTATATACACCGGGTTAAAAAGGGTAAAAAGAATTAGGGTTTATGTGGATGTTTTGATTGGGACAGTTTTGATAGTCGAATTTGTATGCATCACACAACGAGTTTCATAAATGTTATATTCGGTATTTTTGGTCTAAAACTCAGTTTAGGGTCTTAGTAAAGTATTCCAATTGGTTTGGATTGATTTGAGTTTGATTTAGTCCTATTTTTGAATTTTATGAGACGATATGTCAAATCTGAGTTTTATGAATTTAAATTCAGTCTGGTTTCACGATTTTTCATTTGAAAACTATAAGGAGTTATGACTTGCAAATTTACAGGAGTTATATTTCACATGTTTTCTAATTTCTGGAATTTTTGTGAATTTTTCCAAAGTGTTTTGATATGCCTTTGTAATGTATACCTTCTGGGTGTTTCAGCAGTTTACTTTCTGGATAGTCGTGTAAAGAGTGATTTTTATTGTGTGCTTGTACTAATGAATAATATCTGAGAAAATTCAAGTAGACTCCTAAGACAAATATACTTCAGTGGTAATTTTGAGAAAATGATTTTTAGCCTGGTAGGTTCCGGCACGGAATCCACGGCGTGTAATATTCCCGGGCTGAACCGGCGGTGTTACAATTATAGTATCAATTATGGTATCAGAGCCCAGGCTGCGACTTGTAGTGCATAAGTTATGACCTGTGGAAACTTGGACCTTTAGGTTTGCACTTTAGGAGCTTATGGAAGAACTTTGTAAGGAATTGCTTTAGGTTCTCCCCTTAAGAACTTTAGTATGGCCGGTGAGGATTGGGTAGATGATATGATAACAAGTTGGTTAGTCATCTTGCTTCCGTATCACTCTGATTCGTGCCTTACGTTTAGTTAAGCCCTTTCAAGATCAATCTCTCTGGAGGTTAGAAACTTATTATTTTGCACAACATAAGATTAGTGACCAAGTGAGTTTAGAGTTCCTCGAGAACTACATGGATACCTTACACCATTTAAGCTTCACTTTCTGATTCTGACCTCCATTCCGATTCGTTTGATAATCAGTTGGACACCTTTCAACCATTATGAGAATCCTTATGAACATAATGTGTTTGACACATTCTGTAAACTCTATTACTTATGCTGGGCATATTAAGTTTCCTCTGACACTACTTAATTTTGCATAACCCATTTCTATTCCTATGAGAAATCCGGTGGTTATTAACCACGAGTATAGGAAATTGTCCACTCCATTCTGATGATGAATTAACTCTGCTAATTGTTTCCTTTGGAAGGTTATGATTTTGATAGGTTACTTTTTCACAACTCGTGATAGATTATGACCATCATGAGGACATATTTATATGATGCTAGTATTATGACGCCTGATCAACGTGATAATACTTACATCATATAACGTTTACTTATTGTGATCATAGGATATCTTGAGGAGTGCCTTAGAAGCATTAGAAGTTTTGATATCCAACGAAGAACTATTCGCGATATGTTAGCCCTTAGGCTCATTCTTATCCGTACGATTATCCTATCATTCCCATTACGCCTTCTGATATGTTTCGATACTCCAATACGCGCCTAATGATCGTTAGTAATAATAGGTTATCCACCTTTTCTTAGGAAACTCTTGATAGGTTTGATGAGTCGATTTGTGCTCCTTCGACATTCGCAAATCCCTTGTTCATTCAAAATTCGGTAAAAAATTGATGAAGTTTCATCGTTTAGTACTACCTCTGTGCTTGCCTCGTAGGCATATGCATTTCGTGTATCTCATTGTGATCTGTCATCTGCTACGCAATTGTTTTGCATTCATTGGATCAGATTTGTTACGATTTGTGTTCTGTGGAGAGCCTGAGGCTATCCAAGTTTGTCGGGATCGAGTCATGAGAAAACAATCTGTTTGTGAAGATTCTTTTGGAAGAACCTCTCCGAGCGTGAGGCTAATTATCGTCATTCCTTTTGAAATTTCTACGTCTCCGTCGAACCTTCGCGACTCCAATTTTCGAGGACAAAATTTTTTCTTTTAGAGGGGAAGAGTTGTAAAACCCTAAAATTCAAATTCTCAATTTACGTCTAATTTTAAAATTTTCCCTAAAATTTGAAATGATTTAATTTGAACCCTAAACTATATGTTATAATTAAATTAAATAGTAACTAACCAGAGTCCTAAGCCTAATATTACACGAAAAAGTCTTGACTTCACGTAGGGAACGTGAAGATGAATCCTCATGCATTTATGCTCATTTATTCACCTTGATAGGTAACTCGAATTGAATCGTGAGGACACGATTCTTTTTAAGGAGGTGAGGCTGTGACAACCCGCAAATTTCCCTACATGTTCAATTCGGAGAAACAATCATTTATTTTGAGTTGGGTATTATTCATGAGTAACTAGACGTATTTAAAGTCATTTTTATCAGAAATATTATTCTGATCACATAGGTGTTATTCTCGTATCATGAATCTTCCGTTTACTAGTCTAAATGAGCCCCGAACCCTATATTGTGAAAGATATCATAAATTATGAATCTGGCCCCTGTGTTATACTTTCATTCGCACCCTCCATCTATTGGAAACTTTCCACTTTGTTTTTACAAGTTGGAAATACGTTTATATATGTAGCATAACCCATTTAGGGTTTTCACTTCTTCCTCTCTCTTTCCAGCCGACAACACCCACCCCACTCCCTCTTCATTTTTCTACTGTTGTGCCATCTGAGCCCACATCGCCGACAACCATGCCTCACCGCCAAGAAGCCACACCAAACACTATCATCGACACCACCACAGCCGCAAAACCACCATCAAAGACCACCATCTCTTGTTCTTATTGAATATTCGTGAGCTTCGAAGGTGCTTTTAGATCGAGAGTTGAGTTGTGTTGGTAGCCGCCGCCGTTTGAGTTTTTCTTTTGACGCCACTATTATGAGAAGATTTAAGGGTCTGTTCATTTAGTTACCTGTTGGTGGTTCGAGTTGTACTTGAAGAAGATGCCACCGCCGTCATCTATCTTTTCTCTCGTCTGTTGTGGTATGCTCGACGTCACGACCCCTTTTCTAATCTTCATGCATATACCGTTTATATATATATATATATATATATATATATTCTTGTGTTGTTTTCATGGATTTAAAAACTGAGATAACTTGAAGTTATTATTTTGTGGATTAAAGGACAGATTAACTTGAGAATTTAAAAGGTTTTGGAAATAGATTCGTGTGGTTAAAACATGATTAAAAGTAGTTTGTGTTATAAATGAAATCGGGCCTTCACAAGACTTACAAATCGTGTAATATTATTAGAATATAAGTGTGTCGAATGGAATTACATTGTGTTAATCTTGGTTGGTTCGTATGAAGAGTTTTGGGGTGTGTTTATGATGAATTAATCTGTATAAAACATGTATTTTTACTCTTATATACATCGGGTTAAAAAGGGTAAAAAGAATTAGGGTTTATGTGGATGTTTTGATTGGGACAGTTTTGATAGTCGAATTTGTATGCATCACACAACGAGTTTCATAAATGTTATATTCGGGATTTTTGCTCTAAAACTCAGTTTAGGGTCTTAGTAAAGTATTCCAATTTGTTTGGATTGATTTGAGTTTGATTTAGTCCTATTTTTGAATTTTATGAGACGATATGTCAAATCTGAGTTTTATCAGTCTGGTTTAACGATTTTTAATTTGAAAACTATAAGGAATTATGACTTGCAAATTTACAGGAGCTATATATAACATGTTTTCTAAGTTCTGCAATTTTCGTGGATTTTTCTAAAGTGTTTTGATATGCCTTTGTAATGTATACCTTCTGGGTGTTTCAGCAGTTTACTTTCTGGATAGTCGTGTAAAGAGTGATTTTTAATGTGTGCTTGTACTGATGAATAATATCTGAGAAAATTCAAGTAGACTCCTAAGACATATATACTTCAGTGGTAATTTTGAGAAAATGATTTTTAGTCTGGTGGGTTCCGGCACGGAATCCACGGCGTGTAATATTCCCGGGCTGAACCGGCGGTGTTACAATTATGGTATCAATTATGGTATCAGAGCCCTGGCTGCGACTTGTAGTACATAAGTTATGACCTGTGGAAACTTGGACCTTTAGGTTTGCACTTTAGGAGCTTATGGAATAACTTTGGAAGGAATTGATTTAGGTTCTCCCCTTAAGAACTTTAGTATGACCGGTGAGGATTGGGTAGATGATATGATAAGAAGTTGGTTAGTCATCTTGCTTCCGCATCACTCTGATTCGTGCCTTACGTTTAGTTAAGCCCTTTCAAGATCAATCTCTCTGGAGGTTAGAAACTTATTATTTTGCACAACATAAGATTAGTGACCAAGTGAGTTTAGAGTTCCTCGAGAACTACATGGATACCTTACACCATTTAAGCTTCACTTTCTGATTCTGACCTCCATTCCGATTCGTTTGATAATCAGTTGGACACCTTTCAACCATTCTGAGAATCCTTATGAACATAATGTGTTTGACACATTCTGTAAACTCTATTACTTATGCTGGGCATATTAAGTTTCCTCTGACACTACTTGATTTTGCATAACCCATTTCTATTCCTATGAGAAATACGGTGGTTATTAACCACGAGTATAGGAAATTGTCCACTCCATTCTGATGATGAATTAACTCTGCTAATTGTTTCCTTTGGAAGGTTATGATTTTGATATTATTCTGATAGGTTACTTTTTCACAACTCGTGATAGAGTATGACCATCATGAGGGCATATTTATATGATGCTAGTATTATGACGCCTGATCAACGTGATAATACTTACATCATATAACATGTACTTATTGTGATCATAGGATATCTTGAGGAGTGCCTTAGAAGCATTAGAAGTTTTGATATCCAACGAAGAACTATTCGGGATATGTTAGCCCTTAGGCTCATTCTTATCCGTACGATTATCCTATCATTCCCATTATGCCTTCTGATATGTTTCGATACTCCGATACGCGCCTAATGATCGTTAGTACTAATAGGTTATCCACCTTTTCTTAGGAAACTCTTGATACGTTTGATGAGTCGATTTGTGCTCCTTCGACTTTGGCAAATCCCTTGTTCATTCAGAATTCGGTAAAAAATTGATAAAGTTTCATCGTTTAGTACTACCTCTGTGCTTGCCTCGTAGGCATATGCGTTTCGTGTATCTCATTGTGATCTGTCATCTGCTACGCAATTGTTTTGCATTCATTGGATTAGATTTGTTACGATTTGTGTTCTGTGGAGAGCCTGAGGCTATCCAAGTTTGTCGGGATCGAGTCATGAGAAAACAATCTGTTTGTGAAGATTCTTTTGGAAGAACCTCTCCGAGCGTAAGGCTAATTATCGTCATTCCTTTTGAAATTTCTACGTCTCCGTCGAACCTTCGCGACTCCAATTTTTGAGGACAAAAATTTTTCTTTTAGAGGGAAGAGTTGTAAAACCCTAAAATTCAAATTCTCAATTTACGTCTAATTTTAAAATTTTCCCTAAAATTTGAAATGATTTAGTTTGAACCCTAAACTATATGTTATAATTAAATTAAATACTAACTAACCAGAGTCCTAAGCCTAATATTACACGAAAAAGTCTTGAATTCACGTAGGGAACGTGAAGATGAATCCTCATGCATTTATGCTCATTTCTTCACCTTGATAGGTAACTCGAATTGAATCGTGAGGACACAATTCTTTTTAAGGAGGTGAGGCTGTGACAACCCGCAAATTTTCCTACATGTTCAATTCGGAGAAACAATCATTTATTTTGAGTTGGGTATTATTCATGAGTAACTAGACGTATTTATAGTCATTTTTATCAGAAATATTATTTTGAGCACATTGGTGTTATTCTCGTATCATGAATCTTCCGTTTACTAGTCTAAATGAGCCCCGAACCCTATATTGTGAAAGATATCATAAATTATGAATCTGGCCCCTGTGTTATACTTTCATTCGCACCCTCCATTTATTGGAAACTTTCCACTTTGTTTTTACAAGTTGGAAATACGTTTATATATGTAGCATAACCCATTTAGGGTTTTCACTTCTTCCTTTCTCTTTCCAGCCGACAACACCCACCCCACTCCCTCTTCATTTTTCGGCTGTTTTCAGGCCATATGAGCCCACACCGCCGACAACCATGCCTCACCGCCAAGAAGCCACACCAAACACTATCATCGACACCACCACAGCCGCAAAACCACCATCAAAGACCACCATCTCTTATTCTTATTGAAGATTCGTGAGCTTCGAAGGTGCTTGTAGATCGAGAGTTGAGTTGTGTTGGTAGCCGCCGCCGTTTGAGTTTTTCTTTTGACGCCACTATTATGAGAAGATTTAAGGGTCTGTTCATTTGGTTACCTGTTGGTGGTTCGAGTTGTACTCGAAGAAGATGCCACCGCCGTCATCTATCTTTTCTCTCGTCTGTTGTGGTATGCTCGACGTCACGACCCCTTTTCTAATCTTCATACATATACCGTTTATATATATATATATATATATATATATATATATATTCTAGTGTTGTTTTCGTAGATTTAAAAACTGAGATAACTTGAAGTTATTGTTTTGTGGATTAAAGGACGAATTAACTTGAGAATTTAAAAGGTTTTGAAAATAGATTCGTGTGGTTAAAACATGATTAAAAGTAGTTTGTGTTATAAATGAAATCGGGCCTTCACAAGACTTACAAATCGTGTAATATTATTAGAATATAAGTGTGTCGAATGGAATTACATTGTGTTAATCTTGGTTGGTTCGTATGAAGAGTTTTGGGGTGTGTTTATGATGAATTAATATGTATAAAACATGTGTTTTTACTCTTATATACATCGGGTTAAAAAGAGTAAAAAGAATTAGGGTTTATGTGGATGTTTTGATTGGGACAGTTTTGATAGTCGAATTTGTATGCATCACACAACGAGTTTCATAAACATTATATTCGGGATTTTTGATCTAAAACTCAGTTTAGGGTCTTAGTAAAGTATTCCAATTGGTTTGGATTGATTTGAGTTTGATTTAGTCCTATTTTTGAATTTTATGAGACGATATGTCAAATCTGAGTTTTGTGAATTTAAATTCAGTCTGGTTTCACGATTTTTCATTTGAAAACTACAAGGAATTATGACTTGCAAATTTACAGGAGTTATATTTCACATGTTTTCTAAGTTCTGGAATTTTTGTGGATTTTTCCAAAGTGTTTTGATATGCCTTTGTAATGTATACCTTCTGGGTGTTTCAGCAGTTTACTTTCTGGATAGTCGTGTAAAGAGTGATTTTTATTGTGTGCTTGTACTAATGAATAATATCTGAGAAAATTCAAGTAGACTCCTAAGACATATATACGTCAGTGGTAATTTTGAGAAAATGATTTTTAGCCTGGTGGGTTCCGGCACGAAATCCACGGCGTGTAATATTCCCGGGCTGAACTGGCGGTGTTACAATTATGGTATCAGAGCCCAGGCTGCGACTTGTAGTACATAAGTTATGACCTGTGAAAACTTGGACCTTTAGGTTTGAACTTTAGGATCTTATGGAATAACTTTGGAAGGAATTGCTTTAGGTTCTCCCCTTAAGAACTTTAGTATGAGTGGTGAGGATTGGGTAGATGATATGATAAGAAGTTGGTTAGTCATCTTGCTTCCGCATCACTCTGATTCGTGCCTTACATTTAGTTAAGCCCTTTCAAGATCAATCTCTCTGGAGGTTAGAAACTTATTATTTTGCACAACATAAGATTAGTGACCAAGTGAGTTTAGAGTTCCTCGAGAACTACATGGATACCTTACACCATTTAAGCTTCACTTTCTGATTCTGACCTCCATTCCGATTCGTTTGATAATCAGTTGGACACCTTTCAACCATTCTGAGAATCCTTATGAACATAATGTGTTTGACACATTCTGTAAACTCTATTACTTATGCTGGGCATATTAAGTTTCCTCTGACACTACTTGATTTTGCATAACCCATTTCTATTCCTATGAGAATTCCGGTGGTTATTAACCACGAGTATAGGAAATTGTCCACTCCATTCTGATGATGAATTAACTCTGCTAATTGTTTCCTTTGGAAGGTTATGATTTTGATATTATTCTGATAGGTTACTTTTTCACAACTCGTGATAGAGTATGACCATCATGAGGGAATATTTATATGATGCTAGTATTATGACGCCTGATCAACGTGATAATACTTACATCATATAACGTGTACTTATTGTGATCATAGGATATCTTGAGGAGTGCCTTAGAAGCATTAGAAGTTTTGAAATCCAACGAAGAACTATTCGCGATATGTTAGCCCTTAGGCTCATTCTTATCCGTACGATTATCCTATCATTCCCATTATGCCTTCTGATATGTTTCGATACTCCGATATGCGCCTAATGATAGTTAGTACTAATAGGTTATCCACCTTTTCTTAGGAAACTCTTGATACGTTTGATGAGCCGATTTGTGCTCCTTCGACTTTGGCAAACCCTTGTTCATTCAGAATTCGGTAAAAAATTGATGAAGTTTCATCGTTTAGTACTACCTCTGTGCTTGCCTCGTAGGCATATGCGTTTCGTGTATCTCATTGTGATCTGTCATCTGCTACGCAATTGTTTTGCATTCATTGGATCAGATTTGTTGCGATTTGTGTTCTGTGGAGAGCCTGAGGCTATCCAAGTTTGTCGGGATCGAGTCATGAGAAAACAATCTGTTTGTGAAGATTCTTTTGGAAGAACCTCTCCGAGCATGAGGCTAATTATCGTCATTCCATTTGAAATTTCTACGTCTCCGTCGAACCTTCGCGACTCCAATTTTCGAGGACGAAAATTTTTCTTTTAGAGGGGAAGAGTTGTAAACCCCTAAAATTCAAATTCTCAATTTACGTCTAATTTTAAAATTTTCCCTAAAGTTTGAAATGATTTAATTTGAACCCTAAACTATATGTTATAATTAAATTAAATAGTGACTAACCAGAGTCCTAAGCCTAATATTACACGAAAAAGTCTTGAATTCACGTAGGGAACGTGAATATGAATCCTCATGCGTTTATGCTCATTTCTTCGCCTTGATAGGTAACTCGAATTGAATCGTGAGGACACGATTCTTTTTAAGGAGGTGAGGCTGTGACAACCCGCAAATTTCCCTACATGTTCTATTTGGAGAAACAATCATTTATTTTGAGTTAGGTATTATTCATGAGTAACTAGACGTATTTATAGTCATTTTTATCAGAAATATTATTATGAGCACATTGGTGTTATTCTCGTATCATGAATCTTCCATTTACTAGTCTAAATGAGCCCCGAACCCTATATTGTGAAAGATATCATAAATTACGTATCTGGCCCCTGTGTTATACTTTCATTCGCACCCTCCATCTATTGGAAACTTTCCACTTTGTTTTTACAAGTTGGAAATACGTTTATATATGTAGCATAACCCATTTAGGGTTTTCACTTCTTCCTCTCTCTTTCCAGCCGACAACACCCACCCCACTCCCTCTTCATTTTTCGGCTGTTTTCAGGCCATCTGAGCCCACACCGCCGACAACCATGCCTCACCGCCAAGAAGCCACACCAAACACTATCATCGACACCACCACAGCCGCAAAACCACCATCAAAGACCACCATCTCTTGTTCTTATTGAAGATCCGTGAGCTTCGAAGGTGCTTGTAGATCGAGAGTTGAGTTGTGTTGGTAGCCGCCGCCGTTTGAGTTTTTCTTTTGACGCCACTATTATGAGAAGATTTAAGGGTCTGTTCATTTGGTTACCTATTGGTGGTTCGAGTTGTACTCGAAGAAGACGCCACCGTCGTCATCTATCTTTTCTCTCGTCTGTTGTGGTATGCTCGACGTTACGACCCCTTTTCTAATCTTCATACATATACCGTTTATATATATATATATTCTTGTGTTGTTTTCGTGGATTTAAAAACTGAGATACCTTGAAGTTATTGTTTTGTGGATTAAAGGACGGATTAACTTGAGAATATAAAAGGTTTTGGAAATAGATTCGTGTGGTTAAAACATGATTAAAAGTAGTTTGTATTATAAATGAAATCGGGCTTTCACAAGACTTACAAATAGTGTAATATTATTAGAATATAAGTGTGTCGAATGGAATTACATTGTGTTAATCTTAGTTGGTTCGTATGAAGAGCTTTGGGGTGTGTTTATGATGAATTAATCTGTATAAAACATGTATTTTTACTCTTATATACATCGGGTTAAAAAGGGTAAAAAGAATTAGGGTTTATGTGGATGTTTTGATTGGGACAGTTTTGATAGTCGAATTTGTATGCCTCACACAACGAGTTTCATAAATGTTATATTCGGGATTTTTACTCTAAAACTCAGTTTAGGGTCTTAGTAAAGTATTCCAATTGGTTTGGATTGATTTGAGTTTGATTTAGTCCTATTTTTGAATTTTATGAGACGATATGTCAAATCTGAGTTTTATAAATTTAAATTCAGTCTGGTTTCACAATTTTTCATTTGAAAACTATAAGGAGTTATGACTTTCAAATTTACAGGAGTTATATTTCACATGTTTTCTAATTTCTGGAATTTTTGTGGATTTTTCCAAAGTGTTTTGATATGCCTTAGTAATGTATACCTTCTGGGTGTTTCAGCAGTTTACTTTCTGGATAGTCGTGTAAAGAGTGATTTTTATTGTGTGCTTGTACTAATGAATATAATCTGAGAAAATTCAAGTAGACTCCTAAGACATATATACTTCAGTTGTAATTTTGTGAAAATGATTTTCAGCCTGGTGGGTTCCGGCGCGGAATCCACGGCGTGTAATATTCCCGGGCTGAACCGGTGGTGTTACAATTATGGTATCAATTATGGTATCAGAGCCCAGGCTGCGACTTGTAGTACATAAGTTATGACCTGTGGAAACTTGGACCTTTAGGTTTGCACTTTAGGAGCTTATGGAATAACTTTGGAAGGAATTGCTTTAGGTTCTCCCCTTAAGAACTTTAGTATGATCGGTGAGGATTGGGTAGATGATATGATAAGAAGTTGGTTAGTCATCTTGCTTCCGCATCACTCTGATTCGTGCCTTACGTTTAGTTAAGCCCTTTCAAGATCAATCTCTATGGAGGTTAGAAACTTATTATTTTGCACAACATAAGATTAGTGACCAAGTGAGTTTAGAGTTCCTCGAGAACTACATGGATACCTTACACCATTTAAGCTTCACTTTCTGATTCTGACCTCCATTCCGATTCGTTTGATAATCCGTTGGACACCTTTCAACCATTCTGAGAATCCTTATGAACATAATGTGTTTGACACATTCTGTAAACTCTATTACTTATGCTGGGCATATTAAGTTTCCTCTGACACTACTTGATTTTGCATAACCCATTTCTATTCCTATGAGAAATCCGGTGGTTATTAACCACGAGTATAGGAAATTGTCCACTCCATTCTGATGATGAATTAACTCTGCTAATTGTTTCCTTTGGAAGGTTATGATTTTGATATTATTCTGATAGATTACTTTTTCACAACTCGTGATAGAGTATGACCATCATGACGGCATATTTATATGATGCTAGTATTATGACGCCTGATCAACGTGATAATACTTACATCATATAACGTGTACTTATTGTGATCATAGGATATCTTGAGGAGTGTCTTAGAAGCATTAGAAGTTTTGATATCCAACGAAGAACTATTCACGATATGTTAGCCCTTAGGCTCATTCTTATCCGTACGATTATCCTATCATTCCCATTATGCCTCCTGATATGTTTCGATACTCCGATACGCGCCTAATGATCGTTAGTACTAATAGGTTATCCACCTTTTCTTAGGAAACTCTTGATACGTTTGATGAGTCGATTTGTGCTCCTTCGACTTTGGCAAATACCTTGTTCATTCAGAATTCGGTAAAAAATTGATGAAGTTTCATCGTTTAGTACTACCTCTGTGCTTGCCTCGTAGGCATATGCGTTTCGTGTATCTCATTGTGATCTGTCATCTGCTACGCAATTGCTTTGCATTCATTGGATCAGATTTGTTACGATTTGTGTTCTGTGGAGAGCCTGAGGCTATCCAAGTTTGTCGGGATCGAGTCATGAGAAAACAATCTGTTTGTGAAGATTCTTTTGGAAGAACCTCTCCGAGCGTGAGGCTAATTATCGTCATTCCTTTTGAAATTTCTACGTCTCCGTCGAACCTTCGCGACTCCAATTTTCGAGGACGAAATTTTTTCTTTTAGAGGGAAAGAGTTGTAAAACTCTAAAATTCAAATTCTCAATTTACGTCTAATTTTAAAATTTTCCCTAAAGTTTGAAATGATTTAATTTGAACCCTAAACTATATGTTATAATTAAATTAAATAGTGACTAACCAGAGTCCTAAGCCTAATATTACACGAAAAAGTCTTGAATTCACGTAGGGAACGTGAAGATGAATCCTCATGCGTTTATGCTCATTTCTTCACCTTGATAGGTAACTCGAATTGAATCGTGAGGACACGATTCTTTTTAAGGAGGTGAGGTTGTGACAACCCGCAAATTTCCGTACATGTTCAATTCGGAGAAACAATCATTTATTTTGAGTTGGGTATTATTCATGAGTAACTAGACGTATTTATAGTCATTTTTATCAGAAATATTATTCTGAGCACATTGGTGTTATTCTCGTATCATGAATCTTCCGTTTACTAGTCTAAATGAGCCCCGAACCCTATATTGTGAAAGATATCATAAATTACGAATCTGGCCCCTGTGTTATACTTTCATTCGCACCCTCCATCCATTGGAAACTTTCCACTTTGTTTTTACAAGTTGGAAATACGTTTATATATGTAGCATAACGCATTTAGGGTTTTCACTTCTTCCTCTCTCTTTCCAGCCGACAACACCCACCCCACTCCCTCTTCATTTTTCGGCCGTTTTCAGGCCATCTGAGCCCACACCGCCGACAACCATGCCTCACCGCCAAGAAGCCACACCAAACACTATCATCGACACCACCACAGCCGCAAAACCACCATCAAAGACCACCATCTCTTGTTCTTATTGAAGATCCTTGAGCTTCGAAGGTTCTTGTAGATCGAGAGTTGAGTTGTGTTGGTAGCCGCCGCCGTTTGAGTTTTTCTTTTGACGCCACTATTATGAGAAGATTTAAGGGTCTGTTCATTTGGTTACTTGTTGGTGGTTCGAGTTGTACTCGAAGAAGACGCCACCGCCGTCATCTATCTTTTCTCTCGTCTGTTGTGGTATGCTCGACGTCACGACCCCTTTTCTAATCTTCATACATATACCGTTTATATATATATATATATATATATATATATATATATATATATATATATATATATATTCTTGTGTTGTTTTCGTGGATTTAAAAACTGAGATAACTTGAAGTTATTGTTTTGTGGATTAAAGGACGAATTAACTTGAGAATTTAAAAGGTTTTGAAAATAGATTCGTGTGGTTAAAACATGATTAAAAGTAGTTTGTGTTATAAATGAAATCGGGCCTTCACAAGACTTACAAATCGTGTAATATTATTAGAATATAAGTGTGTCGAATAGAATTACATTGTGTTAATCTTGGTTGGTTCGTATGAAGAGTTTTGGGGTGTGTTTATGATGAATTAATCTGTATAAAACATGTATTTTTACTCTTATATACATCGGGTTAAAAAGGGTAAAAAGAATTAGGGTTTATGTGGATGTTTTGATTGGGACAGTTTTGATAGTCGAATTTGTATGCATCACACAACGAGTTTCATAAATTTTATATTCGGGATTTTTGCTCTAAAACTCAGTTTAGGGTCTTAGTAAAGTATTCCAATTGGTTTGGATTGATTTGAGTTTGATTATTCCTATTTTTGAATTTTATGAGACGATATGTCAAATCTGAGTTTTAAGAATTTAAATTCAGTTTGGTTTCACGATTTTTCATTTGAAAACTACAAGTAGTTATGACTTGAAAATTTACAGGAGTTATATTTCACATGTTTTCTAAGTTCTGGAATTTTTGTGGATTTTTCCAAAGTGTTTTGATCTGCCTTTGTAATGTATACCTTCTGGGTGTTTCAGCAGTTTACTTTCTGGACAGTCGTGTAAAGAGTGATTTTTATTGTGTGCTTGTACTAATTAATAAAATCTGATAAAATTCAATTAGACTCCTAAGACATATATACTTCAGTGGTAATTTTGATGAATTTTTAATTTGACATCTGGTGTGGTGTTAAAGTTCATAAAATGAAGGCTAAAACATAGTAAAACCAGAATTTTGTTAGAAGATTAATATTTTTGTGATTTTAATACCATTTAATATACTTGAACCCTAAAATGCACTTGAACATTAATTATGATACAATTGGTCATATGTTAACCTAATTCCAATAACGAAACTCTAATCACATTAATAAATGGTGTTAAGTAATTAAGAACCTGTTATGACATTATGAGCTAATAAGCATAAAATGAACCTAATTCGTGTAGATTCGCTGAAGAAGGAGTGACTTCCTATTCTTATGTTATGACATGGTTTCGTTAGCAGTTTAAGGTACGGATATTCTTGATACCCCCTTCTCTCTATCATTGTTGTCGGTTGTTTAGTTTGTTTGATTAACCGTACAGATATTCTAACCTTATCCCTTAAGGTTTCTCATGATTTGCTCACAACAGTTTGATATTAGTTTTGATTATGATGCCTTTGATATGAACCTTCTTATTATGGCTTTGTTATTTAATCTATGCCTTTGCTATGCTCCATTAGATTTGTATACCTTTGATTATGAACCTTTGCTTTGAACCTTTGCTATGAACTTATGAACATTTGGTATGAACCTTTGATATGAACTTTGATATGATATGACATTTGAACCCTTCAGTTTGATACCCGAGCCAAGTTCGTTTCCTAGCCATGAAGGTAACATGGCCGTGTTATTGATGCACCAATGGTACGACTCTAGTGTGGTTGAGTGATGTTCCACACCGTCCCATTTTGTTATTATTTGTGCACTCTATACTTGTATGGCCAATATGATTGTTCGGGGGCGTATGGATGCATCCTAGGTTCGATTTGTATTTGATTGGATATGATATGATATGTTCGGTGATTGATGCTTGTGTGCAATACACGTCTTTCACATGTTCGGGAGCTAGCTACGCCATGGTTACTATGATATTTGATTTGATTTGTGTTCGGGCTCATGGTAGATTACTGACCTCTCCTTATTTTGATATATCTTTGTTATACCTTATGCTTGCTCAATGCACTATATCCTATTATTCTTTGATTCGTCATATTCTTGATTCAGTTGACTCACGAGATTTGTTCAGTTGACCGTTAATCCCTTATTCATTTGACAGATGACATTCTTTTCAGCAAGAGCTTATTATTTCTTTTCTTATTCTTATATGCGTATTCGATTATTCATTTGTTTATATATCTGTTCACTGAGCTTGTTAAGCTCAGTCGCATTTCTTTTCTCCGCGGCAGGTTTTAGGTTGGAAGCTGGGTTTGAGTGGAGAGTGCATAGGAGCTCTTAGTGGACTACCCTGAGGATTAGAAGCCCATTTACATCTCGATTAGACTTGGATTGGATTTACTTTGGATTTGTATTACATATTGTATAGAATTAGCATTTCTTTTGTTCCCTTAGAATACTTTGTAATTATTATGTTTAGAAGTCTTCCGCTTGTTGTATGTTCTGATTTGGCACCATAATGTGATACTTGTACCCTTTTCGGGTTGGGGTGTTACAATAGTGTTGGAATTTACCTTGTGAAGGTATTCTCGATTTTCGTTGATCGTTCGTTGGTAATATTGAAGTTTATCATGATGATGATATTCTCGGCCGTGTTTTGACCTTTGGATTGGTCGTATTAGAGTTTATCATGTCGATGATATTCTCGTTAAATTTATTGGTTGATTATTGCTGGTGATCATCTGAGCGTTCAGATTGTCTGTCGATGTTTCGGGATTTGTTGCCATGGTATTGAGAATTTGTTTCACAGATGTATCGGGTATTATTCGTTTTATCAGAATTGGGACTTGATTGTATAATCAGGTAGACGAGATTTGACACGGATAGATTATTTCATCCGAAGATGATATATTTTGTTGAATACTCAAGGAATTGTGATTATAAACGTATTGAGACTGTACAGTGAGATCGCTTGCTAGTATCTCAGGAGATCGTCGACCTGCGTATTTGTAAGTGTGTTCTTTTGGTTATTTGGTAATGATGATGATTGATCGTTGTCGTGATGGTTTTGGGATATTTTGGTTGAACGGTATGTTTGTTTGTTTTTATGATGGCTTGCAAGTTTCGAGGACGAAACTTATTTTAAGTGGTGTAGAATGTAATATCCGGAATTTCTACTACTGTTGTTTGATATTATTTTATCCGAGTTATATTGTACAGCGTGGAATCTGTACAGTATGGATAAAATAAATAAAGGACTGAGATGTCAGTATCGGTATAATTGTCGTATCTGGTCGATAGTTGCATTTTAGGATATTGTGTATCGTATGAGAATATTATTGGAAGGAGTATGTATATTTGGTATGCCATATGTTCATATTCTGTATGTTGATACGTTGGACATGAATAGCTGAAAATGGCTAAGTATAACATTATTAGCGCACGCTAATATACATGCCTATCGCACGCTATCGTTCTGGTTTAGCGCACGCTAGAGGAAAAAGATAACGCACGCCAGTACGGACCAGATCAAAAGGAATCTATGTGTGGACCCGGTCACTTTCGGCGCATGTGCCGACAAGGTCAACGGATGTTTGTTGTGAACTATTAGCGCACGCTAATGTATATTTATAGCGCACGCTAATCAGATCGGTCAATAGGGAATCTTGGCTTTATTGGTTGCTTTCGGCATGTGGGTCACGAGCATCTTCGTGGTAGGTGTAGACTGTAGCAAGTCAACTGGTATTAGCGCACGATAAATGTAAGGACTTGCGTACGCTAGACAGTGTAAGTTACGTACGCTAATGCATGGGCATTACGTACGTAAGCACATGTACGAAGCCAGACAGTAGCCTCTGGACTGCGATAGCGCACGCTAACCAAGTCAGTTAGCGAACGCTAAGGACGTTGCCCACACTAAACACAAGGTTTAGCGCACGCTAGTAATATACTTTATAAAAAGGGACAGAAGGGTGTTATGAAGCATTTCGTCTGTTCCTTCCTTGCAACCGAGAGGGAGAGTTTTTAGAGAGAAGTTTGAGGTCTCAAACACTGAGAGATGATGATCTTTAACAAAGATTAAGCTGAGGAACATGGATTAAAGTCTTGTTCTTGAAATTATTGATGATTCTTGGAGTAAAGTTGATTGTTCTCCTTCATGGTTCGTCCATACAAGGTAATAGTTCTTCACTTTTTGGATTTCGTTTGGATTGATTATTGATGTTCTTGAGTCGATGATTATCATATATTCGAGTTGATGAGCATGATAACGAGTTGGATTACCGAACTAAGTTAGTGTTGTTATCAATATATGAGTATTGATATGTTTCGTATGGTTTTAGATGGAATTCAAGGGATATGTTGATGTAATTCCCTTCTTCAATTCGGATTGTTGATGTTTTGTCGTTGGTTACTTCGTATGGTAACGATTATGGTGGTGCTATTGTGATTCTTGAAGTTATATGAATTGTATGTCGAAGAACATGATGAATAAGGACTTTTAGATGTTAGAACACATCGGCTTATGTCACTTTATGGATCATGAACGTGAATTCGGATAATTCGTGTTCTTGAAGAACTATTGAATTATATATGTCATGATTGTTATGAATAAGAACTGGAAATTTAGAAAGGTTACGGATGACTTTGGAATATGATTATTCATGATAATAACCGGTAAATTGTTCTATGAATTTACCAAATATGAACAAGAAGGAATCTTGTTGATTCGTGTTTAAAGATAAAAGTTGGAATCGAATATGTTATGAAATCCTTAATATCGAGATGAGTTGATCATTGATATGATGGAAGTGTTAGATGATGCTTGGAATGCATGCCACTGTACAGCATTAGCGCACGCTAACGGGAGCAACATAGCGCACGCTACATTATGCGTTTAACGTGCGCTAAGTAGGCAGACAGTGCAGGATTTTTGTGTTGTCATTATGAGTGCGTGATGGTTTGATTTGGTTTGTTCAGACTGCGTTTATTCGAGGTTTTTGTTGAACCGTTGAGTTCAATTAGTTGGTTTTGTCGGTTGTTGATTGTTATCGGATATGTGTTATTTGATTACTTCGATAGGTTGAGATTATTGATCGGTGATTATAACCGGATGTTGCGGTCGTGTTCGAGTATGTCCATTGTGTTGCTTTTGATCGGGGCCGAGGAGCTCATAGACAAAGGCAATGTGTTCGGTAGCAGCTTCGTGGTATCGGTATCGAGGCAAGTAATTACTTGCTCAGTTATAATATTTAATGAATGGTTTCAGTTTCATTTCGTTTATAATGCATATAGCAATGATTATATGTTGTCATTCCGATTCTGAGAGTTTAATCATAATGTATATGATTTATTTCGGTTATTGGCATATTCGGGTATCGAGGTTACATTATGGTAAAGACGAGGATATGAGTATCTGTAGTCCATGGTACGTTTGGATCGCCGAGCATTGCGGATAATCGTCGGTGATGGTTTGATATCGAGATTTCTCCGAAGGACTCGGGGCAAGTATCTTATATCGATTCAGTTAGTGTTAGTGATTTGATCATGCATATTGTCATTCATGTTGTCGAACATGAGGTTGTCTTAGTTGATTTGTCATATTGTCATTCATGTTGCGTTGTTCATGTTGATGAACATTTTGATTTGCATATGTAAGCATAATTGTGTTGTTTGTGTTGTGTTGATCTGATGGGATCGTGTGATCTATGCTGAGGGCGCTGGATCAGATGTCCACCTCGTGTTGGTCCGACGGGATCATCTTGGGATCTATGCTGAGGGCACTGGATCATTGGATGGGTTTTTCCACCTCGTGTTGGTCCGATGGGATCATCTTGGGATCTATGCTGAGGGCGTTGGATCGTTGGATTACCCAGTGTCGTGTTGTTTTGCATATGTAGATTGTTGGTTATCCACCTCGTGTTGATCTTGTAGGATCATCTTGGGATCTATGCTGACGGCGCTGGATCATGGGATTTCCATCGAGTATACATAGTTGTATTGTTTTTTAGCATATTGACGTTGTCATATGAGTATGCATTTGTAAGTCTTGTGTTAGGACCATGTTCATATATTGTGTTGATCTGATCTCGGATTAGACTGACGTGATTGTCGTGGCATTGTGCATCTCGAGGTATGTTCCGTATTTTCCTCTTGGTATTCGTCATTGATGGACAGTTGGCTTTAGCGTTGAGATTTGATGATGATATCTGATGGATTGAATCGACGAGTTAGTAGATTTAAATGTGAGTGAGTTATGATAATGTTTTGAGAACTTTGGGTATTGTGTGAGAAACAGTACGAGACGTAAATCTCGGTAGAGTGATGGCGGTTAGATTTCTTTGGTAGTATTCTTACTTAGTACTTCATTGGTATGTAATTATTGATGTGATGTGATTGATTTCATTGTTGGATATTATGGCTGACCCCGTCGTGGGATTTCTTTTTAGGTTCTTGAGATATCGAGCTTGTAGCGGTCGTGAAGAGATGAGCTTCCCGGAGGATACTGGATAGGACATGTTTTGTGCATTGAGTTTCTTGATTGGTTCTTGTATTGTAATACCCGGTTGTAATTCAGTCATTATCATTCAATATTTATCATTCAATAATTGTCACTCAGTATTTTTCACTCATTAATGATCATTTGTCACTCATATTCAATCATTGTATTCATCGTTCAGAGTAATTGCATCGTGTATCAATCGTCATTCATCATCAATCTAGTTGGAGAATCGTGCGGTGTTTACCATCGTTGTCATTTCATAGTGTGTTGTGTTGGAGGAGTAGCGCACGCTACGTACTCTCTTTAGCGTGCGCTAATTGAGTACGGGTAGCGCACGCTACCTCTCAACACTAGCGCACGCTAGTATGTTTCAAGCAGGCAGTCCAGAAGGCACTGGACTGCAGTTGGGTTATAAGTAGCGCACGCTACAAATGGTAAGTAGCGCGCGCCAGTAGGATGGAGTAGCACACGCTATGCAGCCGGTATAGCGCGCGCTAAGGTCGGATCAGGTTGAGTCCAGTGGCTACTGGACTGCATTGGATTAATTCATAGCGCACGCTATGAGTGGTTTTTAGCGTACGCAAATGATATTGTAGCGCACGCTAAATATTGATTGTAGCGCACGCTACCGCGATCAGATCAGAGGACAGAAGGTCCTGGACTCCAGTACTGGGCATCAGATAATTCGTTAGTGCACGCTAACATTTTGGGGCTAGCGCACGCTAAGTGTTCAGCTGTAGCGCACGCTACAAGAAGGTACGTAGCGCGCGCTACCGTTGTCGGACAGTGAGTACTGGACTTACCAAAATACCCGTTAGCGCACGCTAAGAACTGGGGCTAGCGCGCGCTAAACTGGAATCTCTATAAATTGGACAGTGTAGCCGGATTTCGGCATTTGTCATTTCTTCTCATTCTCTCATCGGTTCCGGATGATTTGGAGCGATTTGGAGAGTATTCTTCGAGGTGTAATCATCAATCATCATCTTCAAGTCTTTGAGTTGGATTAATCATCACTTCATCATCTCCAAAACATCAAATCAAAGGTATTAATCTCTTGGATCTAGAATTTCGGATTTTTGGGTTTTTCTTTCCGATTTCTTCGTGTAAGCTTGGATTGTTGTTGGAATATGTTAGATATGGATTATCTACCTTGGATAAATATATTTCTACGGATTTAATGGCTATTTTGGGAATTTATTTCAAGAACCCTTGGGGTTGACTTCGGTTAATTTGGGGATTTCCAATTGATGTTGTTGTAATCTTGAATTGTGGATTCCTATTGGATTATTGATGCCATTGATATGGTTTTGCTGGTTTGAATCAATCATTTGAAAGTTGGTCTCGATAATTTGGGTTTTGGTTGTAACCAACGGGAAGGATATTTTCAACGTATTCGTTAGAGTGCACCTACGAGTTTGGATATTGTTGTATCGACGTTTGAGTTGGTTATAATCGTGTTTGATGCGTGTATTGATTGAATTATTGGTAATTGTGTTATTCAAGGTTGTTCGAGCGACCGACATTTCACTTAGGACGTTGTTCGTGGACGGACATTCTTCATCGGTGTTGTGTAAGTTAATTCTTACTCAGTTAAAAGGATATTCATTCCTTTCGTTGTTGTTCATTTATATTCATAATTCAATCATAAGGTACTAACCGTTTTAAAACTTGTAATTGTCACTTAATTACTTCATTCACGAGGAATGACAGTTCCAATCATTTCAATGAGCTGTCATAAATTTCACCATCATTTCATCTTGGTGAGTCATTATTCATTTTCGATGTCACTTTTGTTATATCGTGGCATTCCGGGTCATACTGGCGTGCCGGTTGGTATGTGTAGGATTTTCATGTCGGGCACATTTATGTCGTGTGTTGGTTGTTGGCCTCACATTGGACTGTGCACACGAGTCGATTGCTTCGTGAGACTGATTAGGTACAAGACCACACGTGTATTCGATCGATACTCGTTAGTGGCTTGTGCACGGACACATTTCCATCCCGGACGTAGTGTGGCGCCATTTCCTTTGAGCCGTACTGTTAGTTGATTCATATAGCATGTTTCATTGCGTATGTTTCGACAGGATTGTGTGTATTCAACTCTTGAGGATTGTTGTTCTGTGTAATTGACCCCGTTGGGGGATATTGTTTTTCAGGTCATGGCAAGCCAAAAGCACGGGGAGAGCACGTTGACGGCGAGGAGTCCCAATGATACTAGCAGGGGGCCCCAGTCTTTTCAGTCATTTATGTTTCCTTCATTTTATTCTGCTGCAGACATTCCGTTTGAATACTCATTTTACTCAGTGTTGTATATTTTATCTCCATATAAAATATACATGTTTTCTGTAATATCTTGGGTGTGTTGTATGAAACTCCTCATCGGAGTAATTAATGTTGTAATGTGGTTCGGTACTACATTTACCCTGTATAATTCATTCATTTTTATTCGCCTGGTGGGTCCCAGTCGGGGGTCCACGGCACTGTAATATCTGCCTAGTTTGGGGTGTTACAGTATTCCGCTGCTAGAGTATCTTTATGGTTGGTCTTTTCCCGCTGCATGAGTATTTTGAAATGCTCTTTGGGTATCTGGTAACTGAGGTTACTTTTGAAATCGTTTTTTTAAACTTTTGAGTGTCGGTCGTTTGGCCTTGCGATTTCAAATGAGTTTTTACGACGGTTTTTGATAAATGGATTTTATAAGTCTTTGTGAATTTTTAAAGATAGTACCGTCGTTGGCATCTTGGGCATTTGTAAATGTTTGCGAAAATTTCTTTTAGCCTTGTGGGTTCCGGCCCACGGCGCTGTAATATTTCCGGTTAAATCTGGGGGTGTTACATAGTACACTTGGGCTTCTCAGTTGTATTTGGAGCATCTCTCGCTGTAGGATGCTTCTGATTGGATTTGCCTGGTTTTTGCTCCGATTTCTTCCAATGTGCTGAATTTTTGAAGCAAATGCTTGCCTCTTCTGCTGATAAGACCTTTGTATCTCCTTTTCGCTAACCTGCGGCAGTAGCTTTGTCAACTATTTTTCTGAACTCAGTTGATGTAGACATCCTCACTTCTCTTCTAATTTCAGGTTGGAGGCCTCTTAGGAAATGATCCACCTTCTCCGCATTATCCCTAGCAATATAGGGAACATACCTACAGCCTTCTTCAAATTTCCGAATATATTCACAAACAGACATATCCCCTTGTTTCAGCTCCAAAAACTCTTTGACCTTGAGTGACCGTGCATCCCTGGTGAAGTATTTATCATAGAATATTACTTTAAATCTCTCCCACGTCAACCCTTCCAAGTTGACTGCAAGTTTGGCTCCTTCCCACCAAGTTCTGGCATTCTTTTTGAGTTGAAAGCTCGCATAAAGTATCTTCTCAGCATCGTCGATGTGCATGTAATCAAAGATAATATCAAGTGATTTGACCCATTCCTCTGCAACCATAGGATCAGCCTCACCATGAAAATCAGGAGGTTCCATTTTCCTAAATTTTTCATACACTGCTGGTCCATTATTGTTTCTTGGTGGAGGTTGTCGGTTTTGTTCTTCGTTTCTTTGTTGCATGTTCAACAATTGTTGCATTTGTTCACCATACAACCTTGTCTGTTGTTGCATCAGCTCAGCTAAATTCTCAAGAAGGTTATGGTTTGGATTTGGATCATCTCTTGCCTTTATTTTGGGTGCCATCACATCCGTTGTACTACCCAATCTCACCCATTTATAAGCCAATAACGATCACATAACAATGATGATGACAACTAATATATTGTAATCTATTAAACACAATACTTAATAGATAAAGTTGACCATATCCTTCGGTCGAGAATGTCCATATGCCATCTTCTGTCTGCAGGAAAGATTTAAACCTTCGCTCCGATAACACAACTGTAACACCCCCTAACCTAGTAGCTGAATCGCAAAGTGGTCCGTGCTACTAAGTTGGGGAGTATCACACTTTTAAACTTTGAAAACCAAAAAGAAGTAGATTTGGTAATGCGAATACCCAGGGAAATAATGCAAACCGGTATTATTTATTCAAAACATTACACAACCTTAAGTTTAATACATAACAAAACCATAACAGAGTGATCTTATTAAAAACAAAACATAGTCTTCCAGTATAGGGGCGAAATAGCTGGGGAATGTCATATGGACAAGTCTCCGGCTGTCAACACTGAAGAAGATAGTCAACTCCTAAACATGAGCATCATCACCTGTATCATAAGAATCTAATGAGCTAATGGCTCAGTAAGATGAGACTTCTGTAATAGAAAAGTATCACGTATCACATTTATCAACAAATAACTACTATATATATAGTCATGTTCTTGTAAAATCCTTTCTTCGGGTACCCTTGAAGTGTGATACTCGACTGATAGTGATAGGCCATGGTTTTCGGAACCTGTTCATATAATTGGCCAATAAAAGATGTATACGGGGGTTCCCATACTGGTTTTTCAACCAATGGTATTAGCCGTATTCAACCTTTTTCATTCATTGTGGGTTTCCTTGACCGACTTTCAGCCGCAAGTATTTGCCACCATGTGTTGGGTCCGCCGGTCCCCCGCATCCCGTGCCTACCCGCCATCAATCAAGTACCATACTTCCTGTTCTTAAACATTCTTTCGCATACACATGTTATGCATGATCGTTCAATAACAGTCACATATGCAAATATCAATCAATATATGATCCTTATGATACAGCAAGGAAAAGCCTCATCTTACCTCAAGTCCTGTGCCTGTTGATGTGAAAAGATCAGTTTCTATGGATGGATGTGTTAAAATCCTTGAAGAAACAATCTGAAATCTCTTTGGGGACTTTTAACAAACACCTTGGAAAAACTGTCAGATTTGAGCTTCCTGTTTAATCGGGTTTTTGTAGCTTTTGTAATTTTTGGAAGTGAAATATGTTACGGGCGTCTTAAAGTAGAGATTCATAGATTCAAAATGGTATATCATTTGTTGGTAGATACGTAAGTATACATATATTTATAGTAGTCCAAAGTCGGCTGAAAGTCAACCTTACTCGGACAGCTGGAGGCCTTATCCGGACAGCTGGCCGAGAAGGTTCTGTCGGTCGTGACCGACCTTATCCGGACAGTGGGATGACCTTATCCGGATAGTGGCCTAGAAGTTTCGCCGGTCGTGATCGACCTTATCCGACAATTTGGACAGGCTTATCAGGATAGTGGCCTAGAAGCTTCGCCGGTCGTGGCCGTGATTGTCGATCAGCGTGTCCGGCGGTGACCGGCAAATGTCAGTCAACTTGGCTCAGCCGGTTCGACCCCCTCCCGATGTCCAAATTCGATTTTCCGACCTGTTCCGGACTCGTCGGAGTTAAATCTTCGACATGCTCAGAATGGATTTTTGATAATATTAAAATAATAATTTAATATTATTTTTGCAGTATAAGTGTTCTGTAATGAAAATTTTATTGTATCAATTTGTAGGAAATTTTCGAAATTACTTTCATAAATTCTAAAATAATCCTTATAATTTATTTTGAAATCTTTTCTTTTTAAATCTTTCATTTTATGTTGGAAACATATCGGTCCAAGTATTGGACAACTTGTAACTATTGAAATCCATGATCATTAGCAAAATAAATAGCATTTAATTAAGTCTTTGAATTTTATAGGGTATTACAATTATTATTTTATAATCGGTTAGCACATCGATCTCCTTACCGAGAAACTGAGCTCCTCACTGCAACAAAACATCTCACAATGACTTTTATCATGTTAGAGGAGACAATTAACATGTCGTATAAAATGTAATGCGAATGGGCATAGCAGTTACTCATGCTCATGAAATGTCTACTTGTATGCCATGCTTCCATAATGCATATTATGTAAATGCATTTAGGTATTAAATGGTTATTGGCTTAGGGGATAACCGGGCATTACAGAAAAGATCAAAGAAGGTCAAGATGAAAGAACGTACTATTTCAGGTGAGGATAAGGGTTTCAGTATGTCCGATGATGGCACAATGTACTATGAAGGGAGGATTTGTGTGCCCAATGTTGTCAAGTTGAGAGAAGAGATATTGAAGGAGGCACATAATACCCCATATAAAGCACACCCTGGGAGTACAAAGATGTACCAAGACCTTAAGGGGACTTTTTGGTGGGAAGGTTTGAAAAGAGATGTGGCAGACTTTGTCAGAAGGTGTATAGTTTGTCAACAAGTGAAGGTAGAACACCAACGCCCCTTTGGATTACTTACATCATTTCATATTCCGGAATGAAAATGGGAACAAATTACGATGGACTTTGTGGTAGGTTTGCCGCGAACAGAAAGAGGAAACCACGCTATTTGGGTTGTTGTGGACTGACTCACAAAGTCAACTCATTTTATCCCAGTTAAGATGAATTTTCGAATGGATCAGTATGCTCAACTTTACATCCGTGAGATTATTAAATTTCATGGTGTGCTAGTCTCTATAGTATCCGACGGGGATACTCGTTTCACATCGCGTTTTTGGGAGAGTTTGCAAGAAGCCTTGGGAACACAGTTGAATTTTAGTACGGCTTATCATCCTCAGACTCATGATCAGTCCGATAGGACCATCCAAATCCTTGAGGATATGTTGCAAGCATGTGTGTTAGACATGGGAAATAATTGGGAACGATTGTTGCCTTTGGTAGAATTTGCTTACAACAATAGTTACCGATCGACGATCGGTATGGCACCGTATGAAGCCTTATACGGTAGGAAGTGTCGATCACCACTATATTGGGATGAGCTAGGTGAGAGGAGAATTTTGGGTCCTGAGATGGTCAAACAGATGGTTGGTGTGGTGGATAAGATTCGTGAGAGGATCAAGATAGCACAGGATCGTCAGAAGTCGTACGCCGACAAGAGTATGAAGGATCTCGAATTTTGTGTTGGCGACAAAGTATTCCTGAAGGTATCTCCTACCAAGGGAATTGTTCGTTTTGGTCCAAGGATCAAGTTGAGACCGAGATACATTGGACCGTTCGAAATTCTTGAACGAATTGGAGAATTAGCTTACCGCTTAGCTTTACCCCCAGAACATTTGGCTGTGCACAACGTTTTCTACGTATCGTTGTTGAGGAAGTATGTGCACGATCCCTGTAATATCCGGAATTTATACTACTGTGGTTTAATATTATTTTATCCGAGTTATGTTGTAGAGCGTGGAATCTGTACAGTATGGATAAAATAAATGAAGGACTAAGACATCTGTATTGGTATTATTACCGCACATTGTTGACAGTTGTATTGGAATACATTGTGTGTCGGGCTTATCGTATGAGAATATTATTGGAAGATGTATATGTATTCAGTATGCCGTATGTTCGTATTCTGCATGTCGAGACGTTGGACAAGAGTAGCTGAAAATGGCTAAATGTAACATTACTAGCGCACGCTAATGTACATTCCTAGCGCACGCTATCGTGCTAGTTTAGCGCACACTAGAAGGAAAAGATAGCGGATGCTAGAACAGACCAGATCAGAAGGAATCTATGTGTGGACCAGGCCACTTTCGGCGCATGTTCTGATAAGTCAATGGATGTTGTAATATAGTACTAGCGCACGCTAAACCCTAAGGTTAGTGCACGCTAATTGTAGATCGGACAAAAAGGAATCTTATCCTCGTCAGTGCTTTCGGCGTGTGGACCTGTCTTCGGAGCATACAAACAAACGAGTCAATTATGATTAGCGCACGCTATTGTTTAACACTTGCGCACGCTAAGTGTAGCAATTTACGTACGCTTTTGCATGGGCATTACGTACGTAAATCGATTATGCAAGCAAACCGATGCCTATGGACGATGATAGCGCACGCTACTAAGGAAAAGTAGCGCACGCTAATAACAATCAGTATATATATGATTGCAGATGTGAATTATGTTCATTCGGCCATTCCTTCCTTTATTTCGAAAGAGACAGTTTTTAGATAGAAGTCTGAGGTTCCAAACACTGAGAGATGATGATCTTTAACAAGATTAAGCAGAGGAACATGGATTAAAGTCTTGTTCTTGAAGTTATTGATGATTCTTGGAATGAAGTTGATTGTTCTACTTCACGGTTCGTCTATACAAGGTAATTGTTATTTACCTTTGGGTTTCGTTTTGGATTGAAGATTGATGTTTTTGAGTTAATGATTATCATATAAACAAGTTGGTAAGCATGATTATGAGATGGACTACCGGAGTATGATGATATTAATGTGATTTGTATGGTTTGAATCGTGTTGTTCGTCTTCTGGAGATAAGTTGGTTAATTCTTCTCCTCAGTTTTGGATGTTTATGTTGTTGTTGATAATTACTCCCTGTAATGATAGATTATGGAAGTGTTGTTAGAGTTCTTGGTGTTCATGATGTTGATATTTGAGGAAGAAGATGATATGTGAATAAATGAATTGGATTAAGAGTTGGATAATCACCTATATGTTAAAGGATATCGGATTTCGTTGTTTTGATAGCTATGAACATGGTTTAGAATCACTTAGTGTTCTTGAAAATCGCCATATGTTGACCGGAATCTGAAAAACATGCATCTGTACAGCATTAGCGCACGCTAAGCTTACTGGTGGTTGTGAATTCGTGCTGGTTTGAGTCGGATTGTTCAGACTTATGTTTAACCAAGATGTCGTAGAACCGTTGGGTTTGTGGATTGGTTATGTCAATTATTGATTGTTATCGGATTGTTGTTTATTGATTATTGCAATAGGTTGAGATTATTGATCGATGATTAGAACTATGCGTTGCGGTCATGTTCGAGAATGTTCGAAGATTTCATTGATCAGGGCCAAGGGACTTGTAGGTGACGACAATGGAATTGGTAATGGCTTCATCGGAATCGACGCAAGTTATTACTTGCTCAGTTTATAATATTTAATGAATAGTTTCCATTTCATTCGTTTATAATTCGTATAGCAATGTTTATAATCGTAATCACAAGAAATTTGGGATTATAAGTTGTATTCGAGTTTTTGGGAATTAAATCATAATGTATATGATTTACATTTGTTTATTGGTATGCTTGGTATCGAGGATACATTGTGGTATAGACGAAGACATGAATTATTTATCGTCCGTGGTATTTTGTACCGTCGAGTATTGAGGATAATTGTTCGTGATGGTTTGGACATCGAGATTGCTCTCAAAGGACTCGGGACAAGTACTCTAATCATTTTTGTCATTTGTGTAGATCTTGTTGTGATACATTCGTGTATCATTGTTGTCATGAATTTGTGCACGGTTGTTGTCGTGCATTGTGTACTGTTGTTTTGTGCAGTTGTGCATTGGTGTCATGTGTACACCATGCGTTGGCCCGACAGGATCAACATGGGATATCTATAGCTGTGTGTGCTGGATCGTTGGATTACCATGTCTTGTTGTTATTGTGCATATGTATATTATGGGTTTGCCATAAGTATACAGTGTTGTATTTGATGTGAGCATATTAATGTTGTCATATGAGTATACATTTGTAGGTCTTGTGTTAGGACTGTGTCCGTATGTTGTTGATCTGATCTTGGATTAGACTGACGTGATTTCGTCGTGACAGTTCATATCTTGAGGTATGTGCCGTATTTCCCTTGGTATATATCTTTGATGGACAATCGGTTTTCGTGTTGAGATTTGATAATGATACCCGATGGATTGAATTGGACCGAATTAGTAGATTTCGTAACAGTGGGTTATGATGATATTTTGAGAACTTTGAGTATTGTCTGAAATACAGTACAAATATTTGAGTATGGGTTTATTGTGTTGTTAAGAATACGAATCGTGGATTTTTGTAAAGTTATGGCGGTATGATTACATTGGTCGTATTCTTACTTAGTATTCTCATTGGTATGTAATTATTGACGTGATATGATGGTTATCATTGTTGGATATTATGGTTGACCCCGTCGTGGGCTTTCTTTTTAGGTTCTTTGTATATCGAGCTTGTAGCGGTCGTGAAGAGATGAGCTTCCCGGAGGATACTGGCTAGAGCATGTATTTATGTGTTGAGTTTCCTGATCAGTTCTTGTATTCCGCTGCTAGAGTATTTTAATTGTTTGTCTTTTTCCGCTGCGTGAGTATTTTAAATGGCTTGTTGGTATCTGGTAACTTAGGTTACTTTGGCAATCGTTTTCTAAACTATTTTGTCAGTACGTGTAAGCGATAGCTTAACGTATGTTTTTAAACTGTTGAGTTTTGGCATTTCGGGCCTTGTGGTTTCAAATGAGATTTTTACGACGGTTTTGATAAACGGATTTTATTAAGTCTTCGAATGTTTTTAAAGATAGTACCGTCGTTCGCCTCTTAGGCGTTTGTAAATGTTTGCGAAAATTTCCTTCAGCCTTGTAGGTTCCATCTCGGGGCCCGCGGCGTTGTAATATTTCATGGATGGCTCTGGGGGTGTTACAGAATATGGTATCAGAGCTTAGGTTGTGAAAACCTAGGCAGTCGGGTCGAGTTGGGTCGTACTTTTGTCGTGTCATTCGAGTTGTCGATTGACAAGTGTTTGAGCTCTGAGTTTTTGTTGTTCACTTGGGCTTGTGCATTATGTGATTTACCAGTGTGGTAATGGGGTTGTTGTAAACTTTTCCAAATGGTATTAACGTGTTTCTTTAGATAGAGTCGTGTTGTGTTCTCGAGTTGAACTGAGTTTGCAAAATGTGTGTTTTGTAAATATTTGTGTCGAGTATTTTCTTGAGTCGAGACATGTGCCAGTATCACGGGAATCGTCGGCTTCACGATCTGTAAGTATTTGGATTTTTGGATTGCATTGAGATTTATTGCCGTTCTAAGTTGATATGCTTTGAGATTCAATAGAATATTATGCGTTACAGTATAAGGTGATAGAGTTAGGATAGGATTGATGATCTTGAGAAGCTATGGTTTTGGAAATCAGTATGTTGGGTAGATTTTGGAACGGAATTGTGCATTTGGGAGAATGTTGTGGATGGTTGAGAAGAACATGTAGTCATGTTAGTACATTTTGAGATATATGAACTGCTTTTGAGCATTTGAAAATGATACTTTTCAAAATGAATGTTTTACGGATGTTTTACCAAAAATAATTTTGGGCCGAGACTCAATTGATCTTGAAATAGTTTTATAACTCAGAACTTGAGGTCCGAAAAGGGTTTTTCTACTTTTTAAACTTCTTGTAATGCGGAACGAGATACGGGCTGAGACCCTAATGTTTCAAAAGGCCTTTTTGTTTTCCAAAATCCCGAGATTTGTAAAACACTTTATCAGTCGTTTATCTATTCCATTTCCGCCTTTCGAGGTTTTGGTTTACTTGTTCAAATGAAACTTCTCGGGAAGTCTTTCACTGTGTTTGACTTGTTGGTTATTCAATGTTTTGTCATACCATAGTTGAGGTGATCCAGGATGGGATAATGGTCGACGTTGCGAGCCATATGTGGAAAAAGGAGATTTTGGTCGGAGTTTATATATTGAGATTTTGGAACTCTATCGTGTGGTTTTCTGATGGAATATCAGTGGAATTGGTAATGTACCGAATTGGTATACAGTAGTATGGATGTAGTCGATCATTTGCATAGTTTTCATTTTAAAACATCGAAATCGTGTGGATTCAAAGGAAACTGTTATCGAATACTTGGCATTAGAGTGCCAGTTTAACTTTTCGAAAATTGATTTTATAGTCTTACCAAAATTTATGTTTTGATCTTTGAAATTTTTTTGAAAGGACTTTCAAAAATTTGTCTTCTTGACGAGATTATATGATTTCAAACTGGTTTTGAAAATGTGATCGATATACATACGCATTTAGTGCATAATGCATACTTTGGTGAAGTTCTGAGTGAGACTCACAAACGGGATAACACACTAATGGTACGAGGAAAAAAGATCCGAATTCTAGTATGATAGTTTGGTTATCCAGGGATGATCGGTTGATTGATCAGATAAGAGAATATGCTGCGAGTTGTAGATTCGGGTACATAATATAATTTTGGAACTTTGGATTTTGTGAAACTGGGACATATGTGCTATGTGATTCCATTGGTATGGTAGTAGCGCGATTTTACCATAGTGATTTTGAATGATTTCTTTGTAAGTGTGTATTTGGGGATGGTGACCCCATGCTGGTTGTTTGGATATTGAGTGGCCGTTCCCAATCCATGTATGATTTGGTATGTTCGCCGATTTGCGATTGGTTGTTCGTATGCCGGGGTGTATGTTCATCAGTCGGTTGTGGTTATTAAGATCCACTGTATGTGATTGGTGTGTCATTTTGAGAACTTTATTCGTTCGTATATCGGTTTCTGTGGTTCTGTATTGATCGTGTTAGAGTTTACCGTGTGAAAGTATTCTCGATTATCGTTGATCGTTCGTTGGTAATATTGGAGTTTATCATGTTGATGATATTATCGGCTGTGTTTTGACCTTTGGGTTGGTCGTATTAGAGGTTATCATGTCGATGATATTCTCGGTTAATTTATTGGTTGATCATTGTTGGTGATCATCTGAGCATTCAGGTTTTGTGTCGATATTTTGGGATTTGTTGCTATTGTGTTGGGCAGTTGTTTCACAGATGTATCGTGCATTATTGGTTTTTCGCAGATTGCGACTTGATTGTGTAATCAGGCAGACCGGATTTGACACGGATAGATTATTTCATCCGAAGATAATATATTTTGTTGAGACTCATAGAATTGCGATTTTAAGTATCTCAGGAGATCGTCGAATTTGCGCAATTGTAAGTATGCTATTTTGGTTTTTCGTTAATGATGATGATTGATCGTTGTTGTGATGGTTTCGGAATATCTTGGTTGAACGGTTTATTTGTTTTCTATGATGGATTGCAAGTTTCGAGGACGAAGCTTATTTTAAGTGGTGTAGTATGTAATATCCAGAATATCTACTACTGTGGTTTAGTATTACTTTATCCGAGTTATGTTGTACAGCGTGGAATCTGTACAGTATGGATAAAATAAATGAAGGACTAAGACATCTGTATTGGTATTATTACCGCACATGGTTGACATTTGTATTGGAAGGCATTGTGTGCCGGGCTTATCGTATGAAAATATTATTGGAAGATGTATATGTATTCAGTATGCCGTATGTTCGTATTCTGCATGTCGAGACGTTGGACAAGAGTAGCTGAAAATGGCTAAATGTAACATTACTAGCGCACGCTAATGTACATTCCTAGCGCACGCTATCGTGCTAGTTTAGCGCACACTAGAAGGAAAAGATAGCGGATGCTAGAACAGACCAGATCAGAAGGAATCTATGTGTGGACCAGGCCACTTTCGGCGCATGTTCTGATAAGTCAACGGATGTTGTAATATAGTACTAGCGCACGCTAAACCCTAAGGTTAGCGCACGCTAATTGTAGATCGGACAAAAAGGAATCTTATCCTCGTCAGTGCTTTCGGCGTGTGGACCTGTCTTCGGAGCATACAAACAAACGAGTCAATTATGATTAGCGCACGCTATTGTTTAACACTTGCGCACGCTAAGTGTAGCAATTTACGTACGCTTTTGCATGGGCATTACGTACGTAAATCAGTGTACGAAGCAAACAGTCGCCTATGGACGATGATAGCGCACGCTACTAAGGAAAAGTAGCGCACGCTAATAACAATCAGTATATATATGATTGTAGATGTGAATTATGTTCATTCGGCCATTCCTTCCTTTATTTCGAGAGAGAGAGTTTTTAGATAGAAGTCTGAGGTTCCAAACACTGAGAGATGATGATCTTTAACAAGATTAAGCAGAGGAACATGGATTAAAGTCTTGTTCTTGAAGTTATTGATGATTCTTGGAATGAAGTTGATTGTTCTACTTCACGGTTCGTCTATACAAGGTAATTGTTATTTACCTTTGGGTTTCGTTTTGGATTGAAGATTGATGTTTTTGAGTTAATGATTATCATATAAACAAGTTGGTAAGCATGATTATGAGATGGACTACCGGAGTATGATGATATTAATGTGATTCGTATGGTTTGAATCATGTTGTTCGTCTTCTGGAGATAAGTTGGTTAATTCTTCTCCTCAGTTTTGGATGTTTATGTTGTTGTTGATAAATACTCCCTGTAATGATAGATTATGGAAGTGTTGTTAGAGTTCTTGGTGTTCATGATGTTGATATTTGAGGAAGAAGATGATATGTGAATAAATGAATTAGATTAAGAGTTGGATAATCACTTATAAAGGATATCGGATTTCATTGTTTTGATAGCTATGAACATGGTTTAGAATCACTTAGTGTTCTTGAAAATCGCCATATGTTGATCGGAATCTGAAAAACATGCATTTGTACAGCATTAGCACACGCTAAGCTTACTGGCTAGAGCGCGCTAACGGGAGAAACTTAGCGCACGCTACGTTAAGTGATTAACCTGCGCTAAGTAGGCAGACAATGCAGTATTTTCGTCTTGTGGTTGTGAATTCGTGCTGGTTTGAGTCGGATTGTTCAGACTTATGTTTAATTGAGATGTTGTAGAACCATTAGGTTTGTGGATTGGTTATGTCTATTATTGATTGTTATTGGATTGTTGTTTATTGATTATTGCAATAGGTTGAGATTATTGATCGGTGATTAGAACTATGCGATGCGGTCATGTTCGAGAATGTTCGAAGATTTCATTGATCAGGGCCGAGGGACTTGTAGGTGACGACAATGGAATTGGTAACGGCTTCATTGGAATCGAGGCAAGTTATTACTTGCTCAGTTTATAATACTTAATGAATGGTTTCCGTTTCATTCGTTTATAATTCGTATAGCAATATTTATAATCGTAATCACAAGAGATTTGGGATTATAAGTTATATTCGAGCTTTTGGAAATTAAATCATAATGTATATGATTTAGATTTGTTGATTGGTATGCTTGGTGTAACACCCCCAAGACATTCAGGGCATATTACAGCGCCGTGGACCCCACACTGTGGAATCCACCAGGCTAACATACCAAACAAGACATTCGACGACGACAAACTATTATGAATAAAACGACAATTCAAATGAAAGACTACAAACCGACAATTAAAAACTGACATCAAATCCATTTCCCAAAACGGGGACACAACATTAACAATTTCAAACAGGAAGTACTCGAGTACTTAAACCAACTTTATAATACATAAATCTCAAAACCAGACACCAATAGTAACCGACAGACATGACATCGAAAATCAAACACTGGACAATATCATGCTTGCCCATCATCCTCATACGTCCCGAGTGCTCGCTTGTCCCCACGATCAATACCTGAAATACAAAAAGTATTTCCCCCATTTAAGGGGTTAGCGACAACTGCTAGTGCAAGTACAATCCATTTGAACTACATTCTAATCAGATGAATATATGCGCCAAAAATCATTTTAGAAAACATTTTATATTCCGGAATATTTATGATGTACAAACACAAACACATTATCTCCAACAAATCATAATTCAAAGTTAACCGTTGGCACGAGACTCACGGCCACCGTACCCCGCAGAGTCCGTCGGACATCCCCGGGTGGCTAACCACAGTTCACGATACGCACACTCACGGCAATACGTATCCCTAGAGGCCCCGTCGGACCGTCCCTAGGTGAACATACACATAACCATCCACAACAACCACGATTCAACCATAATTCAAATACTAGAACATGTAAACAAATGTAAAGTACTTGCCTTTGTGACATCTTCGAAGGATCGGAAGTGAAAAGTGACTACGGATGATCCGAATGGACAACGACGGTTCCTAAACGAAGAATTAGCATAACTCAGTCCCAACGGACATCAGTAATCGAAAGGAATACTCCCAAAACCCTGATTACCAATAACGACAATAGACGATCAATTGATACGAGCGAGGGTTTACGCAAAATCTCCCGTATCGATAATTCGCGGATTAAAATCAAGGAAATTGGATTTGGAATCATTCAACAATCACAATCGGTGAAGAATATCCTAACATACCGGAATAATTCGGTTCCAATTAGTAAAACCTTAAAAACCCCCAAATTTGACGAGTTAGGGTTCTATTCGAAATTACCTTGATTTCGGATGATGGATGACGATTATACTGATGATAATATGTTAGCACAACTCTACGGTGATGGAATGTGAATAGAACGCCGATTGGAACTGATGGAAATCGCCTCTGAGGTCGCACGTCGAAGAAACGAAGGGAAAAGAATGAAACTGCTGCTCTGAAAACTGCCCGCTGGGCTTATATAATTGTGAAGTTAGCGCACGCTAACTGCCATATGTAGCGTGCGCTAACGGGGCCGCGACAGTCCAGTGGCTACTGCCACATTCGTTAGCGTACGCTAACAATAAGGGTTAGCGTACGCTAACTGTTCTTCGGTAGCGCACGCAAGGCAACAGGGGGTAGCGTCGCTACCTACACAGATTGATCGCTGGCGATGTCATATCGCCAAGAAGCACGCCGAGGGTACGATACACGATACACACGACGAGACCAGAATCCAGGAACATGAACACGCAGCATACAAGACGACGGAGCTAAGTGCTGAAAGAAAATACAATTCCGACCACCGAAGGGTCCGTAATGCGACAACGAAAACGAGATTCCTAAACTATTAGGAAATTACAAAAATGGCCCAAGTGCCCGAAAATCACGAAACGACGTCGGATTTACGAACCGAAAGTCTCCACAAGACCAACTCAACCATACGAACTTGTACAAACCCAGAAATAACGAAAACGAACGAGTTTTACAAGAATCGAACGTTCATACGGCAAAACATGTCATAAAATGAAATTACGTGAAAACATCATCAAAACTCGTCCAAATGGAAAAACTCCAAGAACAAAATAGATTCAAAATGTCGAAACGGTTACAAGCGAGTCGATAAAAATAGACATACACCAAAAATGGAAACTGCTAAAAATGGGAAAATTACGGATATTACATTCTCCCGGTCTAATATAAAGTTTCGTCCCGAAACTTAAGACTCAAAAAGCTCGGGGTATCTCGAACGCATATCCTCCTCTAACTCCCACGTCGCTTCTTCTACTCCGTGCCTCGACCATTGCACTTTAACCAAAGGAATGGTTTTGTGCCTTAACTGTTTATCACGACGCTCCAAAATTCTAACGGGTCTCTCTTCAAACGTAACATCCTTCTCAATCTCCATGTCCCCAAAGTCAATAATGTGGGACGGGTCCGGAACGTACTTCCTCACATGGGAAACGTGAAATACGCTATGTACATGACTAAGCGACGGAGGTAAAGCCAAACGGTACGCTAACTCACCGACTCTCTCCAATACCTCGAAAGGTCCAATATATCTCGGGCTGAGTTTCCCCTTCTTCCCGAATCGGAAAACTCCTTTCGTCGGAGATACTCTCAACAGAACGTGATCTCCCACCTCAAACTCCAAAGGTCTACGCCTAACATCCGCATAAGACTTTGTCGACTCGGGCGCCCAACATCCTCTTTCTAATCAATTCGACTTTCTCCCTCGTCTCGGCACCAGATCCGGCTCGGTGCCAACCAAATCGGACGGCTCATCCCAACATATCGGTGATCGGCAACGCCGGCCATAAAGTGCCTCATATGGTGCCATCATAATCGACGCGTGCCAGCTATTATTAAAAGTAAACTCAATCAAGGCCAAATCATCCTCCCAGATACAACTCCAATCAAACGCACACGCGCCCAACAAAACCTCGAACGACTGAATAGTACGTTCGGACTGCCATCGGTGCGGGGATGGAACGAAGTGCTCAAACGTAGCTGAGTCCCCAATGCCTTATGCACTGCCTGCCAAAAATGCGATACAAATCGGCCATCTCTGTCTGAAATAATGGTCCTCGGCGTACCATGAAGCCTCACTATCTGAGTGATAAAAATACGAGCCAACTTTTCCGGACCCCAAGTATCCTTGATGCCCAGAAAATGTGCCGACTTAGTCGGTCTACAATTACCCATACCATATTCATACCAGTCTTCGTCCTCGGTAAACTCGTGACAAAATCCATAGAGATGTCCTCCCATTTCCATTCCGGAACGGGAAGTGGTTTCAATAATCCGGCTGGCCGTTGATGCTCAATCTTGACTTGCTGACAAGTCAAACACTTAGCTACAAACTGAACTACCTCCTTCTTCATATCGCTCCACCAGAAATTCTTCCTCAGATCTTTATACATCTTACTCGAGCCCGGATGGACTGAGTATGGTGACGCATGAGCCTCTCGCATAATGCTCTGTCTCAGTTCCGAGTCGTTCGGAACACACAACCGACCTCGGAATCTCAACACGCCGTCCTCATGAATAACGAATCCCGGGGCTTTCCCCTTCTCTACACTCTCCCGCAGCTGAATAAACATCGGGTCCTCCAACTGTCCCGATTTAATGTCCTCGACCAGAGACGAAGAAATCTCAAGAGTACGCAATCGCCGGAACTCTCGGGCAAGACAATCTCAATGCTCAACCTCATAAACTCTCGCTGAAGTCCCGATCGGGCCGTGAGTAACTCAAGCACCCGAGCGATACCGATTTCCGGCTCAAGGCATCTGCTACCACATTAGCCTTGCCGGATGATAGAGGATCTCAAGATCGTAATCCTTAATCGGCCCAACCATCTCCCGTCTCATATTAAGCTCCTTCGCGTGAAGATGTACTTCGTGCTCTTGTGATCGGTGCAATCGACACGACGAGCCATACAAGTAATGACGCCTGATTTTCAACGCAAACACAATCAAGGCCAACTCAAGATCGTGCGTAGGTAATTCAATTCATACGGTTTCAACCGACGGAAGCATAGGCAATCGTCCTCCCGTCCGCATAAGTACGCATCCGAGCCCTTGGCCCAAGCATCACTATAAACAGAGAAACCATCATTACCACTCGGTAAAGCCAACACGGGAGCGGTCGTCAACCGCTTCTTCAACTCCTCAAAACTATTCGCCTCTCATCGGTCCACACAAACTTCTCCGACTTCAGAATAACAAGCCAGGCGGTCGAGCGAGCTTAGAGAACCCCTCGACGAACCTGCGGTAATACCCGGCTAATCCCAGAAAACTGCGGACCTCTTTCACGTTCTTGGGCAGCGCCCAATCCAACACTGCCTCTACCTTATGTGGGTCCACACGAACACCCTCGTCCGAGATCACATGACCGAGAAACATGACTTCCCGTAACCAAAACTCGCACTTTGAGAACTTCGCAAAAAGATGCTGAGTTCTCAAAATATCTAACACAATATGCAAATGATGGGCGTGTTCCTCCTCGCTCCTCGAGTAAATCAGGATGTCGTCAATAAAAACGACTACACACTTATCGAGGTACTCGATAAAGACTTTGTTCATAAGCTGCATGAACACGGCTGGTGCGTTGGTTAGCCCAAAAGGCATAACCACAAACTCGTAGTGACCGTATCTCGTCCGAAAGGCCGTCTTTGGAATATCGGTATCCTTCACTCGGAGCTGATAATACCCCGATCTCAAATCAATCTTCGAAAACACGGTCGCTCCTTGCAACTGATCAAACAAGTCATCAATCCTCGGGAGTGGATATTTGTTTTTGATGGTCACTTTGTTCAACTCTCGGTAGTCGATGCACAAACGAAGTGACCCATCCTTCTTCTTTACGAATAGGACCGGTGCGCCCCAAGGCGAAGCGCTCGGTCGAATATATCCCATGTCTAGCAACTCTCCCAATTGTTTCTTCAACTCAAGCATCTCGGCAGGCGCCATACGGTATGGCGTCTTAGAGATAGGTCCGCACCCGGCTCTAAATCGACGGTAAACTCAACCTCTCGGCCCGGCGGCAAACCCGGCAACTCATCCGGAAAACGTCAGATACTCACATACTACCGGAATAGACGAGAGCTCGACTCCCCTTCTTCCGATCTCAAAGCGTAACACCAATAGCCCGTGCAACCTCCCGAAGAAGCCTCACCGCCTCAAAGCGCTGATCGCAATCTCGACTACCCCGCTTACGCCCCACAAAAGAATGCTCGGTACCATCAGAGGCTAACATCGTAATAGTCCTCGTTCTATAATTCATGATCGCCCCATGACGGTCCAGCCAATCCTCACCTAATCAAATCCTCATCTCTAATATCTATCGCAATCGATTAGAAAGCCAATCCCTCCCGCGATACTCACAGAAAAATCTCTAATCTCACGGTCCCCCACGATGCTATCCCCGCTAGGAAGTTTAACAACAAAAGGCTCACAAGCAACAAGGCAATCAACATGCGCATTTACGCACGCAATCCATAGATATAAAAGAATGCGTAGCACCAGAATCGAACAATACGGAAACAGGATGGTCAAGGATGTGGACGGTACCTGTAGCCACCGTCGCGTCGGGATCTCCGGCTCGCCTCATCTCATACACACGGGGCGGAACAGACCCCGCACTAGAAGCTCCCCCTCTAGAAGGCTGACCACGACCTCGGCCTCTACCAAAACTCTGCTGCGGCTGAGGAACTGTCGGTGCCTGATTCACACTCGGCTCTCCTGCAGCTGGAGCAGATATCTGAGTAACTGGAGCCCGAGCTGAATCCGTACAAAACTTAACACGGTGACCCATACGGCCACAAGCAAGACACTGAATCGGAGGCCTATCACACTCACTCATCATGTGGCCCGGACGACTGCAGTTGAAGCATGTAGGACCACGAACGGAACCAGCAGGAGCAGACCTAGAACCGTTCCCTCGACCAACTGATGGCGATTGACCCCCGAAGACTCGCGAATCGACCGAGCCTTCGGATACCCTCCCGACTTGCCTCCCGAAAACCGACCGAGGTCTTCGCTTCTTTCCTTCACCGCTGCCTCTGCCGCGTAAAACGACATCTCGTAAGCCATCGCTTTATTCTCGATAATCTTTCAAAGTCGTGCACCCTGCACTGCACATGTAGTGGCGCACCCTCGCTTCATCCGCATATCAAAGTGGCGGATCTTATCTAGCTCATCTCGGACTTGGTTTCTCACGTAATGCATTGATTGTAGTCCTTGATAGCTTGAGAAATAGGAACATCTTGGGGCTTAGCCTCAAAGAAGGCTCGGATCCTCCCCTCTTCACCGGCCAAGGCGGTATTCATCTTCCATCGATCTCGAAACTCGCCCACGTAGCTGCCCGGTCACGCGGTTTCACCGCTTGCCACCACGCCGCCTCCTTGGCGAGGAAGTACCGAGCAATGGGTACTTTCCTCTCCTGGAACAATTAGCAGCCTCAAACACTTTCTCCAAGTCGAATAACCAATTCTCCCAACCAGAAGGGTCAGAAGCACCATCAAACTGCGGAGGACGCATACGAATCACGTCCTGAAGTAGCTTATCATTACCGGATCCAGTAGGCGGAACCGGGTTGGCATTAGCATGGCCGACCGTAACGGCTGAGTCGGAGCGTCATCTGGTTCGCTACTTGCCGTAATATGTTGGCCACTCCAACATTCTCATGGGCATTACCGGAGCTAGCAGTGGTCCTGTGACCTCCGGAACTAGGGGAACACTGCTCGACAAAGAGGGCATCGCCGAATCGGTTCCCGAGTGATCGGACATGGCCGCCCCACTGCCGCGCCACGCCCCTACGGCCCGCGACCGCGTCCGCGTCCTCTACCGCAGGAATTCAAGAAGCAACGGGTAAGTACAATTCAAACGCAAAAGCAAAAGATACTAAGACAGAATAGAATGTAACGGTGAAACGAGTCAAGTTAGGAAAACTTACGAGCACCGGCGTACTGAGATGATGGCATAGCAGTGATACTGTCCCAAAAACGACACTTAACTAGACCCAAACGACCGACAGCCTAGGTATCCATAACCTAAGCTCTGATACCATATTCTGTAACACCCCCAAGACATTCAGGGCATATTACAGCGCCGTGGACCCCACACTGTGGAATCCACCAGGCTAACATACCAAACAAGACATTCGACGACGACAAACTATTATGAATAAAACGACAATTCAAATGAAAGACTACAAACCAACAATTAAAAACTGACATCAAATCCATTTCCCAAAACGGGGACACAACATTAACAATTTCAAACAGGAAGTACTCGAGTACTTAAACCAACTTTATAATACATAAATCTCAAAACCAGACACCAATAGTAACCGACAAACATGACATCGAAAATCAAACACTGGACAATATCATGCTTGCCCATCATCCTCATACGGCCCGAGTGCTCGCTTGTCCCCACGATCAATACCTGAAATACAAAAAGTATTTCCCCCATTTAAGGGGTTAGCGACAACTGCTAGTGCAAGTACAATCCATTTGAACTACATTCTAATCAGATGAATATATGCGCCAAAAATCATTTTAGAAAACATTTTATATTCCGGAATATTTATGATGTACAAACACAAACACATTATCTCCAACAAATCATAATTCAAAGTTAACCGTTGGCACGAGACTCACGGCCACCGTATTCGCATGAGTCACGTCGGACATCCCTGGGTGGCTAACCACAGTTCACGATACGCACACTCACGGCAATACGTATCCCTAGAGGCCCCGTCGGACCGTCCCTAGGTGAACATACACATAACCATCCACAACAACCACGATACAGCCATAATTCAAATACTAGAACATGTAAACAAATGTAAAGTACTTGCCTTTGTGACATCTTCGAAGGATCGGAAGTGAAAAGTGACTACGGATGATCCGAATGGACAACGACGGTTCCTAAACGAAGAATTAGCATAACTCAGTCCCAACGGACATCAGTAATCGAAAGGAATACTCCCAAAACCCCGATTACCAATAACGACAATAGACGATCAATTGATACGGGCGAGGGTTTACGCAAAATCTTCCCGTATCGATAATTCGCGGATTAAAATCAAGGAAATTGGATTTGGAATCATTCAACAATCACAATCGGTGAAGAATATCCTAACATACTGGAATAATTCGGTTCCAATTAGTAAATACCGGAAATACCCCCACATTTGACGAGTTAGGGTTCTAGCGAAATTACCTTGATTTCGGATGATGGATGACGATTATACTGATGATAATATGTTAGCACAACTCTACGGTGATGGAATGTGAATAGAACGCCGATCGACACTGATGGAAATCGCCTCTGAGGTCGCACGTCGAAGAAACGAAGGGAAAAGAATGAAATCGCTTTCAAAATCGCACGGGCTTATATAATTGTGAAGTTAGCGCACGCTAATCGCCATATGTAGCGTGGCGCTAACGGGGCGGCGATCCGATGGCTATCGCCATTCGTTAGCGTACGCTAACAATAAGGGTTAGCGACGCTAATCGTTTCTTGATAGCGCACGCAAGGCAACAGGGTAGCGTGCGCTACCTACACGCAGATTAAGATCTGGCGATGTCATATCGCCGATAGCCGCCGAGGGTACGATACACGATACACACGACGAGACCAGAATCCACGAACATGAACACGAAGCATACAAGACGACGGAGCTAAGTGCTGAAAGAAAAATACAATTCCGACCACCGAAGGGTCCGTAATGCGACAACGAAAACGAGATTCCCTAAACTATTAGGAAATTACAAAAATGGCCCAAGTGCCCGAAAATCACGAAACGACGTCGGATTTACGAACCGAAAGTCTCCACAGGACCAACTCAACCATACGAACTTGTACAAACCCAGAAATAACAAAAACGAACAAGTTTTACAAGAATCGAACGTTCATACGGCAAAACATGTCATAAAATGAAATTACGTGAAAACATCATCAAAACTCGTCCAAATGGAAAAACTCCAAGAACAAAATAGATTCAAAATGTCGAAACGGTTACAAGCGAGTCGATAAAAATAGACATACACCAAAAATGGAAACTGCTAAAAATGGGAAAATTACGGATATTACACTTGGTATCGAGGATACATTGTGGTATAGATGAAGACATGAATTATTTACCGTCCGTGGTATTTTGTACCGTCGAGTATTGAGGATAATTGTTCGTGATGGTTTGGACATCGAGATTTCTCTCGAAGGACTCAGGACAAGTTCTCTAATCATTTTTGTCATTTGTGTCGATCATGTTGTGATACATTCGTGTAATGTTGTTGTCATGCATTTGTGCACGGTTGTTGTCGTGCATTGTGTACTGTTGTTTTGTGCAGTTGTGCATTGTTGTCATATGTCCACCATGCGTTGGCCCGACGGGATCAACATGGGATATCTATAGCTATGTGCGTTGGATCGCTGGACAGGTAATGCCACCATGCATTGGTCTGACGGGATCATCATGGGGATCTATAGCTGTGTGCGCTGGATCGTTCGATTACCATGTGTTGTTGTTATTGTGCATATGTATATTATGGGTTTGCCATAAGTATAGAGTGTTGTATTTGATGTGAGCATATTGACGTTGTCATATGATTATGCATTTGTAGGTCTTGTGTTAGGACTGTGTCCGTATGTTGTGTTGATATGATCTTGGATTAGACTGACGTGATTTCGTCGTGGCATTTCATATCTTGTGGTATGTTCCGTATTTCCCTTGGTATATGTCTTTGATGGATAATTGGTTTTCGTGTTGAGATTTGATAATGATACCCGATGGATTGAATTGGACCGAATTAGTAGATTTCGTAACATCATATTTAAGTTACCATGGTTAAGAGCATTATAGTTTGAATTTTGTTATGATGAACAAGTAAGGGAAGTTTTCTGAGATTGATAATCTGCATTGGATTGTGACTTCGTAATGATCACAGACTTGATATTAATATCACTTTTGTTAGACGAACCTAGGAGGATGAACGTTAAAGGTTTTGTCGTATCTTGTAAGTTGGATTTACTAGCTAATCTTCATGATGGAGTTTGAATGAAACGATGATATTGGTAACAAGTGTATCAATCATAGATTATCTGAACTGCATATATGAACTCATAATCGAGATTGGAGTAAGGTATTATGATGACATGTTTATCCTTGAAATTCGAAGATATAAAACACCTTCGGATCATTCTTTTTCTTATGAGAAATATGTTTGTGAGTATAACGCACATTAAGAAACATGCATTACGTACATTATATCATCAGATGAGTCAGTCATCTGATCAGAGAAGTGAACTGCCCAACATGCTTAGCGTACGTTAGGCTTCTGAGCTTACGTATGCTAACGTACACACTTAGCGTAAGCTACGTGGGTGTGTAACGTACGTTATGAAGAGTACAGTCAGGATTCGTAATGTTGAACTTTCGGAGGTAGTTTGGAATATTAGATGTTCGTACGTTAACTACTCAACCTAAGATAAACTCTATATTATTTCTTTTGTTTAAGGTCCGAGTTTTACTACGTGATTGATCGAAGGGGCAACCTTCGATTGTGTTGATACCCGTCGAAGTATTATCCTTGTCATCAAATTGAGGCAAGTACTCTAATTTTATTTGTGCATATTAATGTCGGTTATGTTATTGTTGTATTGTGCATACTTGTTAATTGCCCACCATGTATTGGTCCGACAGGATCATCATGGGAATCTATAACTGTGTGCATTGGATCGTTGGACTGGTATTTCCACCATGCATTGGTCCGATGGAATCATCATGGGAATCTATAGTTGTGTACGCTGGATCATTGGAATACCATAGTATGTTGAGATTGTCATGATGTGTTATGTGTTGATATTATTTCTCGTTGGAGAAACTTGACATGGTTATGGTTGATAATATTGATGTCATTATTTAAGGATTGATGAATAAATCCTTGTTGTATAATTATCGTACTTGTACTAGCATCGTTGTGCTAACCCCTTCGGGATAAACATTTGCTTCATTTGAAGGTACGGATATGCACATTGAACTAGGCAATGAGAATCTTGATGATCATGATCATCATTCGGATGATATTGAAAATGTCAATGACAATGACAATGTAAGGGGTAAATCTTTAGCAATTCAAGAAGATGCACAAGGTAATGGTTTCATATCTTTCTTTCCTTTGATATGTCCTTTTAATTTTTATCAGTCAGTGATTTGAAGAATATTTTATTTTAGTTGAAGGTGGTGGCTCGTCTACTACTAAGAAGAAAAATGAGAGTGAAAAAAAAGGGGAAGAAATAATTTCAGGCAATTGCAAAGCTTAAACATAATGAAAAGTTATAAATTGATTTCTACAATAATCGAGCTGTGGGGATGAATCACAAAGTATTTGCAAGACATTTGGAAATCATAGTGCTAGATACAAATATGTGTCCTCTGGGAGTGCACAAGTGGAATGATATTGGAGAAACAGAAAAGGAACACATGTGGAATGCCGTTACGGTAAGAAGTTAGATAAGCAGATTTAAGTTTTTTCCCTTAAATTAATGCATAAACTATTTCAGCTTCCCCCTTTTGAATAAAATACAGAAAGCTCTAAAAAGATTGAACTAATTCAAATATCATAAGATGAAACATAAAAAAATATAAATTAAAATAAATACTTTACAGTCAGGCATAAACTCTCCCTCCCTCCCTCTCTCTCCCTCTCTCTTTCTCTCTCTCTCTCTCTCTCCACTTGGTACTACTGTACAAGTCAAGTAGTTTAACTTTTTTCATCAAAGCATATCAATTATCATTATTATTATTGATATCCGCTGTCATTTGCTTATTGATATCCAAGTTGAATCTGAAAGATCTCACCCCTAGATTATTTATCTTATTATAGGATGTCTTTACTAATGAAAATATGGAAACTTACAAGGAGCATGTTCTTGCGCATATGAGAGAGTTATGGAAGAATTGGAGAGCATACTTATTAAGGTATAATGTCACCAAAAAGAAAATCACCTTACAAGCTGAATACAAAGGTAAACCACCCAATGGACTCGACAAGGATGAGTGGAAGTGGCTCATAAAGCAGATCTATTCAAGTGATGATTTTAAAGTAACTTGCACATAAGCTGGGTACGACACTTTTTAGCAAACAGTTGAATTTATGATGACTATTTTTCCACAATCAAATATTGTCGAATCCTTATATGCTCCTTCCATTGTATTTATTGCAATAATAGTAGTTATTTTAAATTTTAGGAAAGAAGTGCAAGGAACTCCATTAACAGAGGTTATTACGCTAAAGGGCTAATGCATCGAACAGGGAGCAAGCCTTTCAGGCAGGTCATTTGGGATGATTTGGTAAGAAAGATAATATTTAGATTATTTTCTCGTTGTTTGAAATTACATATGAATAAAAATTATTTTGAGAATTGATGATTTGTTTACGGAAAAAGGGAGCAAATAAGGGGAATAAACCAAATTTGGTTGATGTGTTCTATTCGACTCGCAAGAAAGGCACTGAACTTCCAAATGTCGAGACAACACAAAAATATGTATGTCCATTGAATGCCAATGTAGAATTGAACCAACTTAATTTGTTTAATTTTTATAATATTAATAATTCGATTATGGTTATATAGGATGAAATTCGAGACACAATGGAAAAAGAACCATCCCTTTCCCATGTTGAGGTGAGAAATACTTTCGTTATGTTTTTTTTTTGCACCTATATCAGGTATATATATATATATATATATATATATATATATGATGGTTTTGAATCTGTCTTTTTTTAGAGTCGGCTTCAATCTATTAGGCATTTTCATATCATGTCTAATTCCTGTGTGTGAAAGTTGGATTTGTTAGATTTTTAGACCACCTGACTAATAATTTGACAAGTAATTATTACAAGTAATATTTAGACCACCCTACTAATATCTGCACATAGAGAGTTGTTTCACAAGTAGTAATTAGTGTCATTAAACCTATTGTTTCTATTAATAGGCATAGGTAGAGGACATTCTTAAATAACATTGACACTCTGTTGTTGTAGGAGTAATAAACAATTCATTGAACAGTTGAGTGCAGAGCATTTCTTATTACATTTGATGTTAGATTTTGAAGTTATTTCACTTGTATAATATTTCTCACTAATGTTAATGTTGTGATAAGTTCTTTAATCAGAATTTGGTTCAGGTACAACTTCGCTGCTAGAGATAATAATATGTATTACAAATCCAAAGTTATCCCGATAGAATTGTCCCTTACCTAAAATATATTGATACATCTTTAATTTATAATTGTTTTAACAATTTACTATGTGATAAAGTGTAAAATTGTTTATCAAAGAGAACACCAATAAATCACTTACAAGTACGATAATCAAGTGCAAGGAAGTAAAAAAACACAATATGTACGTGGTTCTATCCGAAGATATACGTCCACGGGGTAGTTTCAGTATGAATAATTCTGTGTGTACAAAGTATGCGGGTATCCAAAATCTGGAACCCTAAACCTAACCTAAATTCTACTATTTATACAAGAGGATTGATAAGATTACAACCTTCTGTTACCATAGCTAATGGCTCACTTCCTTTAAGATGCATGTGGTTGTGAGCTCGCCAGAGACATTTTGTTATGCTGGAAGGGGCGGGGGCATTTCTTTTCTTGTTGGCTGCATTGTCGCGATGGATCGCTTCTTCTCCTTGTATTCAGATGAGTCCGAAAGCAGGCTTATTGATTCAGACCAAGCCAGAACAGGAGCTGAGCCAGCAGGAGAGGGAATTGCTTAACCCTTTTCCCGTTGGTCTAGTGACTGTGTTATTGAAGAGACGGCCTCAATGAGTCAAAATGATTTCGGTGCCCTTTGAAAAATCATGTCCAAATTGCTTCATTTTTTTTACTTTGTTGGATTTTATATGCAACTGCAATTTCTCTCTTATTTAATTCTCTTTGGTTTTATAAAATTTCAGCTAGAGTTATCAGTTTTTTAGAGTGTAAGGCCCACTGTATAAAATATAACTTTATGAAAAAGATAGTTCTCTTTGGTTAATTCTCTTATTTAATTCCCTTCGTTTTTTTTGTTGATGTTCTGTTCTTTTTGCTTATTTCAACTACTTAAGAATACTGATTTGTTTGTTCTTTTATGAAGGTAGCAAAGAAGGTTTTTAAGTTGAAGTCTCGTGATCGGGTTGTGGGTTTTGGAGTAAGAGTAACACTTAAAGATATAACAGGGCCACAACCTTGTAGAGAGAAACTTGTATCTGAGTTGTCTGCTGCCAAAAAACAAAACCAAGCTCTTATCAATCAGGTGGAAACAATAAAAGAAGAGAACAATGAACTTAAGGGCCGTATGGGTTCATTTGAAGCTCAGTTGAAAATATTTAAAGATATGCTGGTGCAACAACTTAATGTTTCCATTCCTTCGGAGAACGTTTCAGGCTCATCTAATACTTGAAGATGAGTAATGGCGGCTGCACGTTAGTCCTCATAAGACTTTTATGTAGTAGTTTTTTTGTTTAAAAACAAGAATTTTTCCCTACAAGACTTTGCATGTCGTAGTAATGACAACATTGGATGTTTGTGGTTTCAAGTAACTAGTACTGTTGGATTATTAATGTTTAAGTTACAAAAGTTAGTTTGATTTAGTTGTTTAAAGCTTTTTGATTTATGTGGAATAAAATAGCAAATTCAAAATAAATCGAGGTAATGCGGTTCTTAATATATGTAATTAGAGTTAGCGGTGGATTTTTTGGTCGTTATAGTCAAAAAAAGTTAAAACAGTTGGCCGTTAGAATAAACTTTCATGAGGGACAATTTGGTCATTGTGGGGTAAGAGTCGTCGTTAATGGATCTTTAATCAACGACAGTATATTGTTCCATCGTAAATAAATAACGACAAGTTATTAAGTTGGTTGTTAATTGTTAACGACGAATACTTAGGTTGTCGTTATTACTAAACGACGAATAATTAGGCCGTTGTTATTTGCTAACGATGAACGTCGTCGTTAAAACCTTTAATGACGGAACCTATTTCAATAACCCAATGACAAAATTCTTTTTGTTGTTAAAACTTTTAACGACCTTTTTTGGTGATTTAGCGATGACTTTGTTCGTCGTTAAAAGACCTTTTCTATTAGTGTAGCCTCACTTCTTCCCCCGTGTTCCTCACTCTCTCTCCATAACTCTCTCTCTCTCTCTCTCTCTCTCTCTTACTCTCTCTCTCTACCCCCGCTCCCTTTCTATCCCGTTATCTCTCTCTTCTTGGCCGAGGGCTGCAAACAGAAAAACAGACACACACTCTCGATCCAACACCCACAGAAACACATAAAACTCACACACGCACACAGGAAGTCTGCATCACACACCACGCGACCGGCGACAATTCAAATAGAAATCGGCGGAGGAGATTAGGTCGCGATGTGCGCCTGCAATGGCGAAGATTCCGGTGAATCGAAGGTGAGAGCTCCGATTCTGATCTCTGGTTTCCAGTTCGGGTAAGGTTTCTAGATTTGGGCAAGTGTATACGGTTTTAGATTTGGGAATTTCGGGCTCGATGAACTTGAAGGGGCTGAAGGTGTTCGGGTTTTTGATTTCTGGTTTGAGGTTGTTTCTTGCAGGTTTTGGCCGAGGGTTTCTGTTTCCTGAATTTGAGTTCAGGCTCGTCCCGGGACTGAAACTTTGAATATCAATTTCATGTTCGGGGTTGTGTAATTGGGTTTCTGGTTATGGAGGTCACATTGTTTGTATTTGTTATTAAAATTTCTAGTTTTTGAAACTTTTGGTAGATACAGCATAATCCAATATGAACATAAGTCTGAAAGAAAAGAAATTGGGGGTTGAATTTACCTTTGATGGGGAGGAACAGAGAAGATGAAATTTGAAAAGATTCTCGAACGCTGTGAACTTTGACTGCAGAAAGTTGGACTGAAACGTCTTCACCAGGAAGAGCGATGAGAATTTGCAGAAAATGAAAATTTGGTGGCTGGGAAAAATGGGGTGGAACAGTCTGATCTTCCTTTTCATAGAATTATGCCGTACTTTGTACTGTATGCTCTGTATTTTCCTTTTTTTGGATGCTGAATGTTTGTAAAGGATTCTGTACTGCAGAGATAGTATATTTATAGATATAGGTTTTGAAGTGTTTTGATTCAACTAGGATTGTATTAGGATAAAGATCAAGGAGTTTGGTGAAGTGAGAACTCTGATGAAGAATGACTGAATAAGGATATCTTGATTATGGTTAATTAAGTGTAATCATAGTTGGTTAAATTATAACACAAGGTTAAATATAATTGATATAATAATAATAATATTATAATACTAAGTATAAAAGTAGTAATTCGGTAATAATGATAATAATATCACAAAATGATAATGATAATAATAATAATATTAGTACTAATAAAATAGTAATAATAATATTATTAATAATAATAATGATGATAATATTAATAATAGTAGTGTTAGTATAATGCTTGAATAAATAATAACACTATTATAATAATGACTACTGACAAAATGACTCGGGTTAGAACTTGTGATACGTCGAAATAAATATTCATGATCCTCTAAATGAGATTAAATGAAATGAAAATGCATTATTAATATTATTATAAATAATAATATCATATTATAAAAATGGCGGATATTACATCCTACCCCTCTTAGAAAAATTTTCGTCCTCGAAAATAAATGACATACCTCGATTGAAGAAATTCGGATAACGAGCTTGAAGTTCTTCTTCGCACTCCCAAGTGGCTTCATCTTTACTGTGGTTGCACCATTAGATTTTGACAAACACCTTCTCTTTGTTCCTCAACTGCCAGACTGACCGGTCGAGAATAACTTCTAGTTGTTCTTCATAAGTAAGATCTTTGTTCACCTCCACGACGGTATAGTTGATGACGTGGCCGGGATCATGCACATACTTCCTCAACAATGATACATGAAAAACGTTGTGCACAGCCGAAAGTTCTGGGGGTGAAGCCAAACCGTAAGCTAAAACTCCAATTCGTTCAAGAATTTTGAACGGTCCAATAAATCTCGGTCTCAATTTGCTCCTTGGACCAAAAAGAACAATTCCCTTGGTAGGAGATACCTTCAGGAATACCTTGTCTCCAACACAAAATTCGAGATCTTTCATACGCTTGTCGGCGTAAGACTTCTGACGATCCTGTGCTATCTTGATCCTCTATTGAACCTTATCCACCACACCTACTGTCTATTCAATCATCTCGAGACCCAAGACTCTCATTTAACCAACTTCGTCCCAATACAGTAGTGATCGACACTTCCTACAGTATAAGGCTTCATACGGTGCCATACCGATCGTCGACTGATAACTGTTGTTGTAAGCAAATACTACCAAAGGCAACAGTCGTTTCCAATTATTGCCCATGTCAAACACATATGCTCGCAACAAATCCTCAAGAATCTGAATGATCCTCTCAGACTGACCATCATTCTGAGGATGATAGGCCGTACTAAAATTCAACTGCGTTCCCAATACTTCTTGTAAACTTTCCCAAAAACGCGATGTGAAACGAGTATCCCTGTCAGATACTGTAGAGACTGGCACTCCATGCAACTTAATAATATCACTAATGTAAAGTTGAGCATACTGATCCATTGGGAAATTCATCTTAACTGGGATTAAATGAGCTGACTTTGTGAGTCGGTCCACAACAACCCAAATAGTGTGGTTTCGTCTTTCCGTTCAAGGCAAACCTACCACAAAGTCCATCATAATATGTTCCCATTTCCATTCTGGAATATTAAGTGATTTAAGTATTCCAAAGGGGCGTTGGTGTTCTGCCTTCACTTGTTGACAAACTATACACTTTCTGACAAAGTCTGCCACATCTCTCTTCAAACTTCCCACCAAACTGTCCCCTTAAGGTCTTGGTACATCCTTGTACCTCCAGGGTGTGTTGTATATGGACTATTATATGCCTCTTCCAGTATTGCTTCTCTCAGCTTGACAACATTGGGCACACAAATCCTCCCTTCATGGTACATTGTGCCATCATCGGACAACTGAATCCCTTATCCTCACCTGAAAGAGTACTTTCTTTCATTTTGACCAAAAAGTCATCTTGTCCTTGACCTTCTTTGATTTGATTCCTCAAGGTTGGTTGTACCACCAAACTCTCCAATAACGACTCAACTGGCTTCGATGGTGTAGCCATCTCAAGGTTCATTCTTGCAAATTCCTTGACTAGGCTTTCCTCTTTGGTCAACATACAGGCTAGGTCTCCTCTCGCCTTACGGCTCAGTGCATTAGCAACTACATTTACTTTACCAGGGTGGTAATAGATCGTACAATCATAGTCTTTAACTAAGTATATCCATCTGTGCTGCCTCATATTCAATTCCTTTTATGTGAAAATATATTTCAGACTTTTGTGATCTATATAAATTTCACACTTACCTCCATACAGGTAATGTCTCCAAATCATCAAGGCATGAACTACCACTGCTAATTCCAAATCATGAGTAGGGTAGTTCAGATCGTGTGGTTTTAGTTGCCTCGAAGCATAGGCAACTACCTTGCCCTTCTGCATCAATACACATCCCAAGCCTTGCTTAGATGCGTCACTGTAGATGACGAATTCTCTCATCAGATCGGGAATCGTCAAAACTGGTGATACAGTCAACCTTCGCTTAAGTTCTTGGAAACTCTTTTCGCATTTCTCATTCCATAAGAAAGCTTCTCCCTTCCTAGCCAATCTAGTCATTGGTGAAGCTATCTTCGAAAATCCCTCGATAAATCTTCGATAATAACCAGCTAAACCCAAGAAGCTGCGAACTTCATTTGCATACTCGGTACTTTCCAATAATTGAGTGCCTCTACTTTAACCGGGTCAACCTAGATTCCTCTAGAAGTGATCACATGTCCCAAAACTGCAACTCGGTTAAGCCAGAATTCACACTTGCTGAACTTCGCATACAACTTCTCCTTGCACAGTATTCCCAATACTATTCTAAGATGCTGCTTATGTTCAACCTTGCTCTCTGAATACACAAGTATGTCATCTATGACCACAATGACAAACTTATCCAAATAAGGTTGAAATACACGGTTCATGATGTCTATGAATACTGCTCCCACATTAGTCAACCCAAATGGGATCAGTATAAACTCATAGTGTCCAAATCGAGTTTGAAATGTTGTCTTTGAGATGTCATCATCCTTAATCCTCAGTTGGTGATATCCGTATTCAAATCTATTTTCGAGAACACTCCTGATCCTCCAAGTTGATCTAATAAGTCCTCTATCCTAGGAATTGGATATTTGTTCTTTACGTTAGTCGATTAAGCTCACGATAGTCTATGCACATCCTCAAACTTCCATCTTTTTTCTTCACGAAGAGTATTGGCACACCCCATGGTGAAACACTTGGTCGGATAAATCCAGAGTTAAGCAGTTCCTGAAGTTACACTTTCAGCTCTTGTAATTCCTTGGCCTCCATTCTATAGGGGGATTTCGATATTGGTGCTGCTCCTGGCACTAAATCAATCGAGAACTCAACTCGACAACTCGGCGGAACTCCCGGCAAGCCTTCGGGAAGTTCAAAAATCCGAACACGAACGAGTCGATAGATTTGAAAATACAGAAGTTCAAAAATCCGATCCATTTCTAAGAAAAGAAGTTCATCCCCGAAATTCAAAACAACAAGGCGAGGAGATAACATAACATACGACCGATAGACTACGCTCTCAGGGACTCCTCAAAGTCAATCCTGATACCAGTGCTCAAGTTCGTGCCTCGGAAGGCTTGGTGACTAACTTGCAAAACTAATCCCGGTGTCCCACGAGTCCACACTTGTAACACGTTACTGTAACACCCCCAATCCGCTCAGGGATATTACACGCCGTAGAACCTTTCCTCAAGGATCTACCAGGCTGGTAGCAAAAATCGAACATCTCAAAAATGCCTTTAAGGCTAAAATGATCCAGTAGACCGATTTGGTCTTTCAATAAATACATATAGCTCAATCTCAATACATGCCCACGCAGGGGTCAAATACAAAATACTCCCGTACAACGGGGAAAATATTGCAGCGGAAATGACGTACAACTGAATCAACACAACAACAAATGGGTCCTCATGTGATTAGTATCGATCATCTTTCATCATCCTTCATGCCGACCCTGTGCTATGCTCCCCAGAACCTGAATGCAATACAGACATCCACCCCCCGATTACTCGGGGGTTAGCAAAATTCCACTATTTTGCTAGTGCAAGTACAAAGTGCAAAATACGAGTCGTACAATTCAAGTTCCAAGAATGACAATAATCAGGAATCCTCAAAGATTCAAACACAATGAAAAATACTTCCCGAAGCAAGAGTTTAGGTAAAACGTTCCAAAATCGAAAGTTCACAATTCAAGAGAAATAATTTACAAAATGGTTTAATAAGCTATCGGGAGTTTTAATAGAAAACAATTTAGGATTTTCAAATCCTTCTCTTTCCAAAAATCAACGGGGGTCACAGCCAAAAGATTTGTTTTTCACAAATAAAACCAACGACAATTCACGGGGTTAAAACCCACGTCATGTGTCCTCGACGGACATAAAATCAACACAACATAATCACCCAAGATATGCAAATCTTGGTCACACAAATACAACACCAACTCGTGAATCCAGGGCTATACCATTGGATTCCCTCGAGGCCTCGTCGGACCCTCCCAAGGTAAGCAAAATACATTCTCAAATCATATACACACCAACTCGTGAATCTAGGGCTATACTATTGGATTCCCTCGAGGCCTCGTCGGACCCTCCCTGTAACACCCCAATTCACAACTGGGACATTACACGCCGTAGAACCCTCGTGAGGTCTACCAGGCTAACACTTGACATATAAACCACAAGGTAATCCCGAATGATGCACTCAAAAGTAAATAAGGCCGTGGCCTCGGCCAAAACATTTTTAACGTAAGACATGAACAGAGATTAAACACCAATTCATTGCCAACGCAGGGGACTTAAACCAAGTTTCAAAATAGACAGTCTAACTTCAATACTCGACAATGCAATGACAAAACATAAAAATGCAGACTCGAGCCACATCATCAAGCCAGCCCATCCTTTGCATGTATGTCCCGTGCTTGCTCCTCAGCCCTCCCGGTACCTGAAATGCATAAGACGCATTTCCCCCATTTAAGGGGTTAGCATTCGAATAGCTAGTGCAAGTACACAATTACACAACATTATATACATACACGATTCAATGCAAACAAATCATTAGGAAAAATCATTATTCCGGAATATCACATTTACACCAAATCAATATATTATCAAGCTTTCCACATCACAATTATCCACGTTTGGTAACTCGCGACCGTACCCATTAGTATCGGCCCCCAGAGGTCCCGTCGGACCGTCCCCAGGTGAGAAACCACTTCCGCGGCCGTACCCATTAGTATCGGCCCCCGAGGTCCTGGCCGAACCGTCCCCAGGTGGAAGAACATCAACGCACGCACCCAAGTCCACTTCCGTGGCCGTACCCATTAGTATCGGCCCCCAGAGGCCCCATGCCATCCCCAGGTGGAAGAGTAACCAACACAATCGTTCAATAAACCAGTTTACATCATTCGCATCAAAACCGTACACACATAATGAAATATAATACATGTACTTGCCTTGGATAGTACGACGCGAAGGAAACGACGAAGGAATAGGTTATGGTCCGAACAATCCTCTCACATCCGACCCTAACACAATAATGATATACAACCAATCTCAACATCATGAACACGAAGAAATTCATCCTAGTTCTACCCGTTGGGACAATTCATCGGACACCACGCGCGCATAAGGAAATGAAATCGGTCAACGGTGTAATAACGGGATTTCATCCCAACCAATAACAAGAAAACCAAGGGTCACGAGTGTACTATCAAAATCTAACAACAACATCGGTTGATTCGGATTAAAACACAAGATCACCACCAAACCCTCCCCAAAATCATACTAGGGTTAAAGGAGTTCTTACCTCTTGAAGATTCAAGTCCTATAATCCGAAGAACACGTGCTAGATCCACAATCCGAGTTACGCGATCGAAGGAAGATGAAGAAAAACACACAATCAAATGGTAGATGGAGAAAAATCCCCCTCTCAACCCTCTCTCTCTCGCGTACGGTGGAAGGAAGGAAAAATGAGCTGCAGCCGCTAAAAAGAAACGCTGATATAGCGCTGACCGCATTGTGTGCCGCGGCTCAGCTAAACTGTGCCGCGGCATAGGGCTAAAAATTTCGCCTAGTGATCGGCTGACCGCTCGTTGTGCCGCGGCTCATTCGAAGTGTGCCGCGGCCCAGACTCGGCATGTGCCGCGTCGCCGGACCGTGCCGCGCACGCGGCATAAAGAGGTTTTGGTCGGCAAGTGCCACACGGTGTGCCGCGGCCGACAAGTGTGCCGCGGCACCGACTGTGTGCCGGCGCACAATCCTTGTGCCGCGCACACGGCATGCTTTGCTCGGCCAACAATCGGGTGATGTGTGCCGCGCGCACAATCCTTGTGCCGCGCCCACCCCCTCGGGTCCCAAAATGACGAAAAATGATCCGGAAGGAGAATAAAAGCAATAGGAATCGATATTTGGGCAACAATAACACGAAATGGAACTACGGAACCCCAAAACGATCTGAGGCACACAACCAAAGTCGAACAAGGAACAAATTCCCTAAACTTCTAGGAAATTACAAAAACGGCCCAAACATCCGAAAATCACGATACAACGTCGTATTAACAATCCGAAACTCACAACATGCTCTACTCAAACATACGAGCTCATGGGAGTAAGAAAATGACGAAATCGAACGAGTTTAACAAGAATCGAATACACATGAGACAAAATATAACACAAGATGAAATTACGTAAAAACATTATCGAGACCCGTCTAAGCGGAGAAACTCCAAGAACAAAATAGGTTCAGAATTACAAAACAGTGCCAAGCGAGTTGTCCGAAATGAATACGCACCAAAAATAGAAATTACTAAAAATAGAAAACGCGAATATTACATTATCTCCCCCTAAAAATAAGTTTCGTCCCGAAACTTACAACACGAATAACTCGGGGTATCTCGACCTCATACTCTCCTCCGTTTCCCACGTGGCTTCCTCGGATCCATGCCTCGACCACTGCACTTTGACCAAAGGAATGGTTTTGTGCCTGAGTTGCTTCACTCGACGCTCTAAGATCTGAATCGGCCTCTCCTCGAAGGTAATGTCGGGCCCCAACTCGATCTCTCCAAAATCAATAATATGGCTAGGGTCCGATACGTACTTCCTAAGTTGGGAAACATGAAATACGTTATGCACGTGGCTCAGGGACGGCGGAAAGCCTAACCGATACGCAAGCTCTCCGACTCTATCTAAAATCTCAAACAGCCCGATATATCTCGGACTAAGTTTACCTTTCCGACCGAAGCGGTAAACTCCCCGTGTCGGCGACACCTTAAGCAAGACGTGATCTCCCACCTCAAACTCCAACGGTCGGCGACGTGTATCGGCATAAGACTTCTGCCGACTCTGGGCCGTCAACAATCTACCACGAATCACGGTAATCTTCTCCCTCGTCTCAACTATCATGTCGGGCTCGGTACCGATTAGCTCGGACGTATCATCCCAACACAACGGTGATCTGCACCTCCTCCCATACAACGCTTCGAATGGTGCCATTTTGATCGAGGCATGCCAACTATTGTTGTACGTGAACTCGACCAACGGCAAGTGTGTCTCCCAATCATCCTTCCAATCTAAGGCACAGGCTCTCAACATATCCTCCAACGTCTGGATCGTCCGCTCCGATCCGTCCGGGCCCGAGGGTGGTAAGACGTCTTGAGTCTCAACTCGGTCCCCAAAGCTCGATGAACCGCCTTCCAAAATGTGATACAAATCGCCATCACGATCCGAAACAATACTCTTAGAGTCCCATCCAATCTTACGATCTCCACAATAAACACTCGGGCCACCTCTCTCCGGTCCCCAAGTATCCTTAATACTCGAAAGTGAGCCGATTTGGTTAGTCGATCAACAATAACCCAAATCATGTTCATTCGGTCCGAGTCCTAGGCATCCCTAATGAAGTCCATAGAGATGTCTTCCCATTTCCATTCGAATGGGAAGTGGTCGTAGCAACCCCGCTGGGTCGCCGATGCTCAATCTTAACTCACGACAGTCAAACACTTCGCCACAAACTCGCTAACATCCGTCTTCAAATTGCTCCACCAGTAGTTGCTCCTCACATCCTTGTACATTTTACTCGTACCAGGATGTATGGAGTAAGGTGTAGCATGAGCTTCACTCAAGATCTTCTGTCTCAGCTCAACAACACTCGGTACACAAAGTCTGCCGTGAAACTTCAAAACTCCATCATCGTGAACCACAAATCCGGGGGCTTTCCCCTTCCTCACATCCTCCCTCAGCTGGACTAAAAACGGATCATCATACTATTTCGCCTTGATATCATCAGTCAAGGACGAAGTGATCTCTAACGCACATAACTGGCCCTGGACTCTCTGAACCCAAACCTCAATACTTTGGCAAATAAAATCTCGCTGGATCCTACTCTGTGGTGTAAGTACCTCTAACATCTGTAATGCCATCGGCTTCCGGCTCAATGCATCAGCCACTACGTTAGCCTTGCCCGGATGGTAAAGTATCTCGAGGTCGTAATCTTTAATTAGCTCCAACCACCTGCGCTGTCTCATATTCAACTCTCTCTGACTGAAGATATACTTCAGACTCTTGTGGTCCGTAAAAATCTTACAAGACGATCCATAGAGATAATGCCTCCATATCTTTAAGGCGAAAACGACCGCAGCTAACTCCAAATCGTGCGTGGGATAATTTACCTCATAAGGTTTCAATTGGCGGGACGCATAAGCAATCACTCTGTCTCTCTGCATCAAAACACATCCTAGACCAAGGCCCGAAGCATCACTATACACTACGAAATCCTCGTTCCCCTGAGGCAATGCTAAAATGGGTGCGGTGGTCAAACGTCTCTTTAACTCGTCAAAACTGTCCTGCCTGTCTGCGGTCCACTCGAACTTCTTAGTTTTCTGGAGCAACTGAGTGAGTGGTCTAGCGATATTAGAAAATCCCTCAACGAATCTACGGTAATAGCCGGCAAGACCCAGAAAACTCCTCACCTCCTTCACATTCTTAGGCGGCTCCCAATCCATCACTGCCTCTATCTTCTGCGGATCTACCCGAACTCCCTCTGCTGAAATAACATGCCCGAGGAACATCACTTCCTCGAGCCAAAACTCACACTTAGAGAACTTCGCGTATAACTGCTCCGCTCTCAAGATGTCTAATACGATCTGGAGATGTAAGGCGTGCTCCTCACGACTCCGTGAGTAGATCAGAATGTCATCAATAAAGACGACTACGAATTTATCTAGATACTCAATAAAAACTTTGTTCATTAACTGCATGAACACTGCTGGGGCATTAGTTAGCCCGAAAGGCATAACCACAAATTCATAATGGCCATATCTCGTCTGAAAGGCAGCTTTCGGTATATCGATGTCCTGAATCCTCAACTGGTAGTAACCCGATCGCAAATCGATCTTCGAAAAGACCGTCGCCCCCTGAAGCTGATCGAACAAGTCGTCGATCCGGGGCAAAGGGTATTTATTTTTGATGGTCAACTTGTTTAATTCTCGATAATCGATGCATAAACGAAGCGACCCATTCTTCTTCTTAACAAAGAGTACGGGCGCACCCCAAGGCGATGCGCTCGGTCGAATATACCCTTTATCTAACAATTCTCCCAACTGATTCTTCAACTCTAACATCTCCGACGGTGCCATACGGTATGGTGCTCGAGAAATAGGGGCTGCATTCGGCTCAAGATCGATAGGAAACTCCACCTCTCGCGGCGATGGTAATCCCGGCAAGTCGTCTGGGAAAACATCGGGATACTCACAAACAACTGGAATTGACGACATGTCAATTCCACCATCCTCCGCCTGCAGAGCGTAACACCAATAGCCGACACAACCCTGGTTCAGAAGTTTCATCGCCTTTAAGGCGCTAATCACACTCCCCGATCTCCCCGGCTTTCGACCGATGAGGGTATGCTCGGTGCCGTCCTCGGCTACTATCGAGATGGTACGAGTCCGATAGTTCATGATAGCACCATGACGCTCTAACCAATCATCCCCGAGGATTAAATCCTCACCCTTAAGGCTATAACAATGAGATTCGAGGGCCAATCTCAGCTCCCGATCCTCACGGGGCAATCCCTAACTTCCCGGTTCCCAACCATACGATCCCCGCTAGGCGTACCCACCACAAACGGTTCACACTCAAACAAGCAGTTAAAGCCAATACGATTCACACAATCCGATGCAATAAAGGAATGGGTAGCACCCGAATCAAAAAGCACGGAAACTGGATGAGTAAGGATCTGAGTGGTACCTGACGCCATCGGAATTTCTGCCTCCTCTGTGCGCCTCATCTGATACAATCGGGGGTGAACTGAACCCGAACTCGAGGCTGCACGGCGATCCGGCTGACCCCGACCCCTACCACGACCCGAACCCTGCGGAACATGAGTGGCTGGAATACTGTGATCCTTCTGATCGGTAGTGGTAGTTGGAACTCTAGCGGCCCTGGTGTCCCTCTCACAATGAGCTGCCCGATGTCCGGTCTGTCCGCAAGTAAAGCAAGCAACTAACGAAAATGGGCAATCCTTCATAACGTGCTCGGGCTGACTGCAATTAAAACAAACTCTCCCGCCAGGTGCCACAGACTGGACCGAACGGTTACCCTGGGATCCACCGGCCGATGAAACGGCCTCTTCCCCGGTGTAGGAGCGTAACGAGACCTAAAATCGCCCATCTTTACTGCCGAGAACCCGCGGTAGTCTCGCTTCTTAGCTTCCAAACCGCCTCTCGATTCCGGACAGCCATCTCGATCGCTGAGCGCGATCCCGGTATTCCTTCAACGTGGCACACATGAGCGGTGCCATACTCGCCTGATATGCGGCTTCATGCGTATATTGAAGTAACGGATTTTATCGCCCCGTTCTCACTTGATCTCTTACGAAACCCAATGCTGATTGTAAGAAATGATGGCCTGAGAAATAGGCACATCCTGAGGTGTAGCGGTGAAGAATTCCACAATTCTGCGCTCCTTGACTGGCGGTGGACAATACTCTGCTTCCATAGCAGCCTTGAATTCCTCCCAAGTAGCTCGACGGTCTCTGGGCACAACGGCCTCCCACCATTCCCAGCTTCCTTATCCAGGAGGTACTGGGCGATATGTACCCTCCTGTCTTCAGGGCAAGCTACGGCATCAAAGGTCCTGGACAACTGAAAGAGCCAATTCTCCCAACCGAGGGAGTCAGAAGCTCCGGAGAAACGAGGAGGGTGCATCTTAGTCACCGTCTGAAGCCATTTACTAGCCTCCTCTTCAGGTGTCGGCGGCGGATTCTGGCGTCCGCCCTGAGCTATCTGAGCAAGCTGAGCTACTAATCGGCAAGTACGCAAGAGCTCGGCGCCGCATTATTACCCGACGGCACTGAGTGAGAAGCTAAGTCCGCAGAGGACTGAGAAAGTGAGCCCTCTTCATTATCAGCACCCCGACCACGGCCTCGGCCGCGTCCCCTAGCTGGTCTACCACCACGACCTCTCAACATACTAGAGGAAGAATGAAAAGGACAAAATCAGAAAGATTCACAATTGACAAAGTTGGTATCACAATTTACAATCCCGAACAACGCAAGAAAACGAATTACAGGAATCTAAGAGTTCGAGGAGACTTACAGCCACGGGTCGCACGAAAAGACAGTAGCATGATGATATTAGGCTCAACGACTGACTCTAAATGACGCCACTAACAGACCCAAAATTAACCGACAGCCTAGGTATTCAAAAACTAGGCTCTGATACCATAAATGTAACACCCCAATTCACAACTGGGACATTACACGCCGTAGAATCCTCGTGAGGTCTACCAGGCTAACACTTGACATATAAACCACAAGGTAATCCCGAATGATGCACTCAAAAGTAAATAAGGCCGTGGCCTCGGCCAAAACATTTTTAACGTAAGACATGAACAGAGATTAAACACCAATTCATTGCCCACGCAGGGGACTTAAACCAAGTTTCAAAATAGACAGTCTAACTTCAATACTCGACAATGCAATGACAAAACATAAAAATGCAGACTCGAGCCACATCATCAAGCCAGCCCATCCTTTGCATGTATGTCCCGTGCTTGCTCCTCAGCCCTCCTTGCACTAAATGCATAAGACGCATTTCCCCCATTTAAGGGGTTAGCATTCGAATAGCTAGTGCAAGTACACAATTACACAACATTATATACATACACGGTTCAATGCAAACAAATCATTAGGAAAAATCATTATTCCGGAATATCACATTTACACCAAATCAATATATTATCAAGCTTTCCACATCACAATTATCCACGTTTGGTAACTCGCGACCGTACCCATTAGTATCGGCCCCCAGAGGTCCCGTCAGACCGTCCCCAGGTGAGAAACCACTTCCGCGGCCGTACCCATTAGTATCGGCCCCCAGAGGTCCCGTCGAACCGTCCCCAGGTGGAAGAACATCAACGCACGCACCCAAGTCCACTTCCATGGCCGTACCCATTAGTATCGGCCCCCAGAGGCCCCATGCCATCCCCAGGTGGAAGAGTAACCAACACAATCGTTCAATAAACCAGTTTACATCATTCGCATCAAAATCGTACACACATAATGAAATATAATACATGTACTTGCCTTGGATAATACGATGCGAAGGAAACGACGAAGGAATAGGTTATGGTCCGAACAATCCTCTCACATCCGACCCTAACACAATAATGATATACAACCAATCTCAACATCATGAACACGAAGAAATTCATCCTAGTTCTACCCGTTGGGACAATTCATCGGACACCACGCGCGCATAAGGAAATGAAATCGGTCAACGGTGTAATAACGGGATTTCATCCCAACCAATAACAAGAAAACCAAGGGTCACGAGTGTACTATCAAAATCTAACAACAACATCGGTTGATTCGGATTAAAACACAAGATCACCACCAAACCCTCCCCAAAATCATACTAGGTTTAAAGGAGTTCTTACCTCTTGAAGATTCAAGCCCTATAATCCGAAGAACACGTGCTAGATCCACAATCCGAGCTACGCGATCGAAGGAAGATGAAGAAAAACACATAATCAAATGGTAGATGAAGAAAAATCCCCCTCTCAACCCTCTCTCTCTCGCGTACGGTGGAAGGAAGGAAAAATGAGCTGCAGCCGCTGAAAAGAAACGCTGATATAGCGCTGACCGCATTGTGTGCCGCGGCTCAGCTAAACTGTGCCGCGGCATAGGGCTAAAAATTTCGCCCAGTGATCGGCTGACCGCTCGTTGTGCCGCGGCTCATTCGAAGTGTGCCGCGGCCCAGACTCGGTATGTGCCGCGGCCCTGCCGGACTGTGCCGCGGCACGCGGTACAGTAGGTTTTGGTTGGCAAGTGCCACACGGGTGTGCCGCGGCCCGGACAAGTGTGTCGCGGCACTGACTCGGCTGTGTGCCGCGGCACACGGTACAGTTTGCTCGGCCAACAACTGGGTGATGTGTGTGCCGCGGCTCACAATCCTTGTGCCGCGGCCCACACCCCCCCTCGGATCCCAAAATGACGAAAAATGATCCGGAAGGAGAATAAAAGCAATAGGAATCGATATTTGGGCAACAATAACACGAAATGGAAGTACGGAACCCCAAAACGATCTGAGGCACACAACCAAAGTCGAACAAGGAACAAATTCCCTAAACTTCTAGGAAATTACAAAACGGCCCAAACATCCGAAAATCACGATACAACGTCGTATTAACAATCCGAAACTCACAACATGCTCTACTCAAACATACGAGCTCATGGAAGTAAGAAAATGACGAAATCGAACGAGTTTAACAAGAATCGAATACACATGAGACAAAATATAACACAAGATGAAATTACGTAAAAACATTATCGAGACCCGTCTAAGCGGAGAAACTCCAAGAACAAAATAGGTTCAGAATTACAAAACAGTGCCAAGCGAGTTGTCCGAAACGAATACGCACCAAAAATAGAAATTACTAAAAATAGAAAACGCGGATATTACACTCCCGAGGTGAGCAGAATACATATACATCATATCGTGAACACATGCCACGTCATCTCACGGTTGGATCAATCACTTGTTGTCTCCTGACCATATGATCTCATGCCATATGTCACCGCAGGTCTTGTCTTAGGCTCTCACGGTTGGATCAATCACTTGTTGCATCCTGACCACATGGTCACATGCCATGTGTCACCGTAGACATTCGACCATATCCACACATTCACACAAATAACATAGCACGCCAAGGATATCCGAACAACTCACCCAAAGGCAATAAACACATAGCACAACACAAGTGTCAAATCACAACACACCGAAATGAGATAAGATATGTATGTATATTATCAAAGCACAACAACAACACCAAGCGTATTCATAGAGTTCACTTAACCGTTCACGAAACACACCATTCACAAAACACACGCGTTTTGAAAGTGAGCCCTTAACGAGGCTAAACCGAATCTTTTGAAAGTTCTTCTCAAACAATCAAACAAACATACCAAGAGAATCACCAATCATCATATCCACAAAACGTGAGATGTATGAACAAGGTACTTACCTCGAATCAACACACACGCGGAGAATCGACCGAAGTGTGATGGCACGAACCGACTATGAACCCACCAACTCCGCCGAACGCTAACCCGCAACAATAAACTACGAACAACAATAACAACAATGAAAATGAATTCCATAGAACGACCTAAAGTCATTGAATTCAAGGAATAAACGACGAAAGTTCAAGGGTTTCTCCCAAAATGGCCAAGAACACGAATTGACCGACCAAAACATGAAAACGAAATTCCAACCCGAAATTTGGATATACAATACATAGGATATGTTTAACAACATCATTAAACAACAATCGGTTTATCAAAACAAAATGGAAAATAAAATCAAGAATAAAACTCCCAAAAAGTCAACTTGAAGAAAATCAAGAATTTACCTTGATCCGGTGAAGATTGATGGATTAGGTAATGATATAATCGGCAAGAATCGTCCAAAACTCCTAGAAATCGAGAGGAATCAACCAAAAACTCCACTCCTCGACTTCTCCCGTCGCCAGCCGCCAAAAGATGAAGAAATGGGTGAGAAATGAGGTCTGGCCCGTCACAGGTCAATATATGGCCGGCAGTGCCTTACGGCCGTAACTCGGTCAACTGCCGCTAGCGCACGCAATGGCCGAAGCCTTGCGTACGCAACTGTCGAACCTTACGGCCGTAATCGGCATAGCCTTACGGCCGTAACCGAAGTCCCAGGGGCCACTGACTGAAATCTGTCGAGTCACTACGGCCATAACCGGCCAGCACTTAGTGGCCGTAACAAGCCTTACGGTCGTAACCTGATGAACCTTATGGCCGTAACCGAGTCCTCCCAGGCCAAGGGGTGCGGACGCCTTACGGCCGTAATCGGCCAGGCCTTACGGCCGTAATCGGCCTAGCCAGCCCTCCGACTGCCCGGCTAGATACTCGATGACATCTCGACCACGCGAACGCACCGGCTATGATCCAAAACAATAACGAACAGGCTACGAAACTCAACGTACTACAGTACAAGCATGCGATTCCAAATACGTGGACGACAACAGTCCGTTCTACCAAAGAAAAATCAACGAAACCGGAATGAAGATCTCGGGTAATACATTACCATAGCACGCGCTAACCAATAAGTGTAGCGTGCGCTAACGACTCAAAAGGATAGCGACATTTTTCTCGGAAATGGGTACGACGACGGATACTCACAACTTTGGGAAATTACAAAACTATCCCAAAAGTCCAAAAAATCACGATATGACAACGGTTAATCAAACCGAAGCTCACAACATGTATGACAACGTTAAATGAACTTACGAGGCGATACCAAAAACAGATTAAAAACGCAATACTTGTGATACTGAACCACAATAAATAGTCTTTACTCCGATTAGGAGTTTATAATAACATGGCCAACGGCCTTATTATACACAAGATCCAAAAATGCAAGTATAAACCATATGGAGATGGAATATACCTCAAATAATAATACATTCGGTAAAAAATTTAAATAAAGCGGAAAGATAAAATTACACGGTTTTGGACATAAACGGACAACAGAAAGACTTGGGGCCCCCAAACTAGTATCCTTCGAACCCTTCGCCGTCACCATGATCTTCCCGTGCCTTGCCTTTTTCTCGACCTAAAATACAACACAAGTATTTCGCCCATCACAGGGTCAGATATACATGATAAATGATTTCTCAAGATATTATACAATTTCACATATATATTAGATCTCAAGGAAAACATCTCGACTAACGAACATACCCCTCGGGCGTCTGAACGGTTAGTCACAAAACGTCGAACATATCTAAATATACATGGACTATGAACGACCAAAATAGTACGGCTCAAGATGGACATCACATTACGGACATAAACAGACAACAGAAAGACTTGGGGCCCCCAAACTAGTATCCTTCGAACCCTTCGCCGTCACCATGATCTTCCCGTGCCTTGCCTTTTCCTCGACCTAAAATACAACACAAGTATTTCGCCCAGCACAGGGTCAGATATACATGATAAATGATTTCTCAAGATATTATACAATTTTACATATATATTAGATCTCAAGGAAAACATCTCAACTAACGAACATACCCCTCGGGCATCTGAACGGTTAGTCACAAAACGTCGAACATATCTAAATATACATGGACTATGAACGACCAAAATAGTACGGCTCAAGATGGACATCACAGTACGCCCGATCCAGAAATATGTCAGTGCACATGTCTACCCCGTATACGGAATCCAGGATATCCGTGGGATAATGTACCTAATTAGCCTCACGAACTACGTCTCGTGTGCACAGTCCAATACGAAAACATTCACGCATGACTATATATGTGCCTGGCTAAAAATCCAACATAATAACCAATCGGAACGCAGATATGATTCTGGATATGTCACGATACAACATGACAACTGTTGTTGCCCGAAATATTATCCGAAGATAGATATTGCTGGAATGGTCGAGCAACAGTAAATTGTGACAGCACGTCCGTGGGGGTGTGAATAACACAAGATTTGCCGGGTTTGTTAGGCCTGGGCTTGAATGCTCTCACAAGATGTTATTAATAAGAATACGTATGAGTACAAATATTAATGTAAGAATCTAATTACAATGAGTGTAAAAGATCCTATTTATCTAGCTCTTGAGCGAAGTTCTGCGTGTTCTTGTTTCTCATTTCTGTCGACCGTCTCAGGATAGAGAGGTGCTGGGAGAGAGAAAGGCCGAGAGATAGCTGTTGCCAAGAGTGAGAAAGCCAAGTTATGAGTTGAGCTTCTGAACTGGACGTGAACTAGTTGAAAAGCAGACCCTTTTCCAAGTGTAGGCATCCTTCTATTTATAGGAGCTGAGATGCTCTGTTTTCTGACGGGCGATCGCCTTTCATGTAATATAATAAGGGGCGATCGTCTTTATGTCACATGGGCTGTCTGCCTTAAAGTCCGCGGCTGCTGCTGGCAACACTGTGGCGATCCAATGAGGAGCTCGCACGCGCCCCGAAAGGCCGCCACGGCGGTCCCACTGTGCACCTTTTGGCGGGTCTGTTGGTAGGTGAGATTGGTGACAGGCTGTGGTCAACGATCCAGGTCTTGCGGCGCCTTTTCCGGATCTGCACGTGGGTTCTTGCTTCGAGCTTCGGCCTTTGCCGACTGGACGGGCGATGGCTTCGCGTGGCATGAGGCGTTCGTCATTGGTCGGTCACCAGGGGTCGATCGCCAAGTACCGAGAGACGATCGCCTTAGATGTCGATCGCTCGGCACCGGGACTTGACCTGGGACCTTCGATCGGCTAATCTGCCTTGGCTGTTGGGCTCTGGCTCGGTCGCCCAGTCTCTGTGACGATCGCCTGTTGAGATGTATAAATCTCGACACAACAATTGCCCCCCAGCTTGCTCCGATGTTGAAGACATGGGGTGAGGTGGTTCTTGCTGGCGATCGTGTATGATGAAGACGGGTGATCTGTTGAGCGGACTTTGGTTTCGCACTTGGGCGATCTAGTCGATTGGCGAGCTATCTTCGATCTTGTACCTGCAATAAACAATTTTGTCGATCCCTCGTAGAAACTTGATAGTTTCGTCATTGAGGAACTGTGCATAGTCGCGGAGTTCGATGGACCGACTCCATGACCATGTCTTATGCACGAGAGACATTGTCTGTCTCGTGACTCATTTTATTGTGAGGGTCCTCCATTAGGCTGCGCCTCGCCTCGTATTTAAACGAAGGGCGTGCGGTCTTGGTCTGGAGAAGTCCTTGCGCGGGGCGTCGTCGGATGAATCGACTCCACGTCCGCGGCTAGTTAGCTCTTTTCTACCTCGGATCGTCATGTTAGATGGCAATCCTCGACGGTATACGTTGAGACGGGGGTAGTGACGCGTCGCATTGTCCGGGTTCACCATGTTAGATGATGAACCTTTGAGGGCGGGCGATCATGTCCACTGATTGATTTGGAGGGTCCTTCGACTACGCCCGCCTCGTATTTAAACGAAGGGCGAGCGATCTCAGCCCAAAGGAACCTTGCATGGCCGAAGCAGTCGGTTCCATCGACTACCAAGACCATGGCTGCACTCTTCTACCTCGGATCGTCATGTTAGATGCCGACCGTCGACGGTGTACATTGTGCGGGGGAGGCGATCTCGTGCCTTAGTCCATCATGTTAGATGACGAATTGTAGAGGGCGAGCGAGTCCTCCGATTTGGTGACATTACTTGACTTTGGCGATCGGGTTGGAAGACTGGTTTCGGTCGCCGATCGCACTGCTCATAGGTCGAGAAGAAACCTTTGCCTGGCCAGAAAGTCTACGGCTTTAGCGTGGAAGATCGCGTAGGTCGGGGGATGGTCCTTTGTAAGATGCCTAAACATAGGCGAAAGACCATGGAATCCCCCTAGGACCGAGTATAGGGCGATCTCGTCGCTTATGGGCATGCCGTTGAGGATGATCTCATCTACACGGTCGATATAGTCTGCGTCGGACTCTTCGTCCCCCTGCCTGATTTGCATCATGCGATGGGGACCTTCCGGCCGAGCGACCTTGGCGGCGAAGTGAGCTGTGAAGATGTTCGCCAGTTGATCAAAGGAATTGATGGATCGTGGCGGCAATGAGGTGTACCACCTGTGGCCAAGGTTGTCCAGCGTCAGTGGGAACATTCGGCATTTGGTTGCATCTGATGCCCCACACCCGATCATATAGATTCGGAACTTGCCCAGGTGAGTCTCGGGGTCCGACCTCCCTTCGTACAAAGGTGTTTGCGGAGGAGCGATCTTACGCTGCACGGGGGCGAGCTCGATGTGGACCGCGAGTGGCTCGCTCGGCCCGGCGATCTCTCTCTTGGCGCCTGCCCCAGATTATAGGAGCGCCTTCATGTCGTCGAGCTGGCGTTGCATCGCGGCCATCGCTGTTGCTTGGTCGCTCGTGGTTTGGCTTCCGAAGCGGGAGCCGAGGCGATCGTGTACCGATCTCCTGACTCCGCGGTCGCCGACCTCGGTTCTTTGGGGAGGAGGAGCCAGATGGCTGGCCTGCCTCTTGGGAGTTGGATAAGCTGAACTCCTGGTGACGGATTCGGGTTCCGTCTCTCGTGGCTGGGGCCAGATTGCCCCGGTCGCCATGATGGGTCGCTGCCTAGGCGGCTGAAAACAGAGGTGCCCCGGCTTGCGAGCGCCTCTTCTTGTGAATCGGGGCCTCCTGGCGATCGTTGGGACATTAGCCCCTTGAACTTCCGTTTGGTCATGCGGCGGATGGCCGAGGGGGTTATAGCGGGCGGCGCGTCGAAAGCTCTCCGTCGCTCCAGTAGGATGTCCAGGGCTCCTTCGATCTGTTCCGCGGTTTGGAACTGATCGAGCGAGAGGCTTGGGCCGTCCCTCGGGGGCGGGATCGAGAGTTTCGGACCGCGACGGCTGCCCTCCGCCATAGGCTGGGGCTCGGATTGAGACGGAAGGAGGCGTATGGCGGATCGGCCAGCGGCTTTCTTCGACGAGGAGGCAGGAGTCATGATTCTGAAAGATTTCTTTGAAGAGCAGTGAGTGTCTCTTCAAGTATATGCCCCAGAGAACAGTGAGTGTTCTTCGAGACGGTAGGAATAAAAATGAGGGTTAAGATGCCCCTTCTGCTAGCGCCAATTATTGTTGCCCGAAATATTATCCGAAGATAGATATTGCTGGAATGGTCGAGCAACAGCAAATTGCGAGAGCACATCCGTGGGGGTGTGAATAACACAAGATTTGCCGGGTTTGTTAGGTCCGGGCTTGAATGCTCTCGCGAGATGTTATTAATAAGAATACGTATGAGTACAAATATTAATGTAAGAATCTAATTACAATGAGTGTAAAAGATCCTATTTATCTAGCTCTTGAGCGAAGCTCTGCGTGTTCTTGTTTCTCGTTTCTGCCGACCGTCTCAGGATAGAGAGATGCTGGGAGAGAGAAAGGCCGAGAGATAGCTGTTGCCAAGAGTGAGAAAGCCAAGTTATGAGTTGAGCTTCTGAACTGGACGTGAACTAGTTGAAAAGCAGACCCTTTTCCAAGTGTAGGCAGCCTTCTATTTATAGGAGCTGAGATGCTCTGTTTTCTGACGGGCGATCGCCTTTCATGTAATAAAATAAGGGGCGATCGTCTTTATGTCACATGGGCTATCTGCCTTAAAGTACGCGGCTGCTGCTGGCAGCTAGATGTGTGGTCCAATGAGGAGCCTGCACGCGTCCTGAGTTGCTGTCTCGGGCGGTCCCACTGTGCACCTTTCAGCGGGTCTGTCGGTAGGTGAGATTGGTGACAGGCTGTGGTCAACGATCCAGGTCTTGCAGTGCCTTTTCCGGATCTGCACGTGGGTTCTTGCTTCGAGCTTCGCCCTTCACCGACTGGATGGGCGATTGCTTCGCGTGGCATGAGGCGGTCGTCATTGGTCGGTCACCAGGGGTCGATCACCAAGTACCGAGAGACGATCGCCTTAGATGTCGATCGCTTGGCACCGGGACTTGACCTGGGACCTTCGATTGGCTAATCTGCCTTGGATGTTGGGCTCTGGCTCGGTCGCCCGGTCTCTGTGACGATCGCCTGTTGAGATGTATAAATCTCGACACAACAACAACGATTTCAATAAATCACATATTCGATTAAGGATCAAGAAACTCACCAAAATGACAATAAAGATCAATGATCTCAAAAGTTCAAAGTGACGAACGTGGGAATGCAATCCCACGATGAAAAACAGAACATCATCAAGAATAATATCAAATCACAGATCACAAATTCATAAGTGTTTCATATACACGAAACGCATAACCATCACAAGAATCCAAACATCATTATATCCAAGCAAGATAACTTGCCTCAATACGGAGACGAGAATAACCTTCCTTGTCGGACAAACAAGCGGTCCTCGACTAATATCGGTTACTCGAACAACCAACCTTGAATGAAATATACTTCACTCAATAACACATTCATATAATCATCGATATCGAATTTAGTGACATGACATCCTAATTTCCATTTGAATAGTTCAACTTTCTCAAGACATCAAAGTTCTATTCCAAGAACTCTATTTACTTCGTTCCACTCTTACAATTGGTTTACAAGACATTACCGAATATATGCAAGAATAGGAATTGATCGATATTATGTTAAACAATCATCTTGTATCATTTAAGCCTATCAAGAACATCACAATTTGATCAAAGTGAAAATCTACATAACCTTGTTCAATCACTTTGTTAAGTCTATTTAGTTATAAATCCATATTATGATCATGAAGATTAACTCATATTAACACCATCCTTATAATCTTCTTACCAACCTGGAGAATCAAATATCATACCTATGAATTCACCTAGCTTAGGTTCAAGAACATCATTCTAATCTTCCAATATTCATCAAGGTGTTCTTAAAACATTTTATGACAATAATTCCAACAATCAACCTTAACTACAAGGAAACAAGGATTATTACTATCCTAATGATGTTATTAGTCCAGCAAGAAGAGTGTGATTCTAGTAAACATGCTAACCACCATTTAAAACATCAAGAATACATCATTCCAAACCCTTAATTATCATATTCATCACTAAGTTATTAAAAGCTTAACTACAAACATGTTTTACTTGATTAATTCAACATTAGGTGTAGTATAATCTATCACTAACATTATAACTACGAAATTATAGAGTGAAGTCGTACAACATACCTTCAGAAATGAAGAACAAAACACCAAAACCACAAAAACACACTCCAAGCTTCAAGAATGACTCTAAACATCCAATCAACAAGCTCCAAATCAAGATGCAAAGCTCAAACACAAGTTGTAAGTAGGTATAATTGGTCTAGGGAGGTAGGGGGATGATTATAGGGAGAAAAATCGGAGTTTGGACATGAAAAATGAAAGACACAAGTTGTCTTTTTATAACTGCACAGTTCGTACGTTATCCACATGTGTTTAACGTACGTTAGCCACTTTACGTACGCTACACCAAAAGTGTTACATACGTAATCTAGTACCAGAGGCTACTGACTCAAAACATGAACATCATTACGTACGTTATGGCTTGGAGCATTACGTACGTAATGTAGGTCAACTAGGCTACCTCAAAAAGGTCAGATATTCGAATCACGCCCGGCCCCACACGCCGAAAGTTGAGATCGAATAAGACTACAAGCATTACGTACGTAAACAGCACTTCCTTACGTACGTAAAGCCAACAAGATAGCGTACGTTAGGCTAGAGTCTTAGCGTATGTTAAACACGGAATTACTAACCCAAAAATGCACCTATCTGTACAATGTCAAGAAATCAATCACAGTGCGAATGATAATTTTATTCAAGTCTATTATGATATATTCCAACATCAATAAATATTAAAAAAATGCAACAAGACTACAACAGTATTTGAATTATCCAAATAATACAACAGTAGGTAAGAATTTTAGTCGGATATTACAACATTGTTTGTATTTGTCATTAAAATTTCTAGTTTTTGAAACTTTTGGTTGTATACAGCATAATCCAATATGAACATAAGTCTGGAAGTAAAGAAATTGGGGGTTGAATTTACCTCTGATGGGGAGGAACAGAGAAGATGAAATTTGAAAAGATGCTCGAACGCTGTGAACTTGACTGCAGAATTTTGGACTGGAACGTCTTCACCAGGAAGGGCGATGAGAATTTGCAGAAAATTAAAATTTGGTGGCTGGGAAAAATGGGCTGGAACAGCCTGGTCTTCTTTTTCGTAGAATTCTGCCGTACTTTGTACTGTATGATGTGTATTTTCCTTTTTTTGGATGCTGAATGTTTGTAAAGGATTCTGTACTGCAGAGTTAGTATATTTATAGATACAGGTTTTGAAGTGTTTTGATTCAACTAGGATTGTATTAGGATAAAGATCAAGGAGTTTGGTGAAGTGAGAACTCTGATGAAGAACGACTGAACAATGATTTCTTGATTATGGTTAATTAAGTGTATAGTTGGTTAAATAATAACACAAGGTTAAATATAATTTATATAATAATAATAATAGTATAATACTAAGTATAAAAGTAGTAATTCGGTAATAATGATAATAATATCACAAAATGATAATGATACTAATAATAATAATAATAGTACTAATAAAATAGTAATAATAATATTATTAATAATAAAAATGATGATAATATTAATAATAGTAGTGTTAGTATTATGCTTGAATAAATAATAACACTATTATAATAATGACTACTGACAAAATGACTCGGGCTAGAACTTGTGATACGTTGAAATAAATATTCATGATCCTCTAAATGAAATTAAATGAAATTGAAAATGCATTATTAATATTATTATAAATAATAATATCATATTATAAAAATGGCGAATATTACATCCTACCCCTCTTAGAAAAATTTTCGTCCTCGAAAATAAGTGACATACCTCAATTGAAGAAATTAGGATAACGAGCTTGAAGTTCTTTTTCGCACTCCCAAGTGGCTTCATCTTTACTGTGGTTGCGCCATTGGATTTTGACAAACACCTTCTCTTTGTTCCTGAACTGCCAGACTGACCGGTCGAGAATAACTTCTAGTTGTTCTTCATAAGTAAGATCTTTGTTCACCTCCACGGCGGTATAGTTGATGACGTGGCCGGGATCATGCACATACTTCCTCAACAACAATACAGGAAAAACGTTGTGCACGGGCGAAAGTTCTGGGGGTAAAGCCAAACGGTAAGCTAAAACTCCAATTCGTTCAAGAATTTTGAACGGTCTAATATATCTCGGTCTCAATTTGCTTCTAGGACCAAAACGAACAATTCCCTTGGTAGGAGATACCTTCAGGAATACCTTGTCGCCAACATAAAATTCGAGATTTTTCCTATGCTTGTCGGCATAAGACTTCTGACGATCCTGTGATATCTTTATCCTCTCTCAAACCTTATCCACCACACCTACTGTCTGTTCAATCATCTCGGGACCCAAGATTCTCCTTTAACCTACTTCGTCCCAATACAGTAGTGATCGACACTTCCTACAGTATAAGGCTTTATACGGCTCCATACCGATCGTCGACTGATAACTGTTGTTGTAAGCAAATACTACCAAAGGCAAAAGTCGTTTCCAATTATTGCCCATGTCAAACACATATGCTCGCAACAAATCCTCAAGAATCTGAATGGTCCTCTCAGACTGAGCATCAGTCTGAGGATGATAGGCCGTACTAAAATTCAACTGCCTTCCCAAAGCTTCTTGCAAACTTTCCCAAAAATGCGATGTGAACGAGTATCCCTGTCGGATACTGTAGAGATTAGCACTCCATGCAACTTAATAATCTCACTAATGTAAAGTTGAGCATATTGATCCATTCGGAAATTCATCTTAACTGGGATTAAATGAGCTGACTTTGTGAGTCAGTCCACAACATTCCCAATAGCGTGGTTTCCTCTTTCCGTTCGAGGCAAACCTACCACAAAGTCCATCATAATATGTTTCCATTTCCATTACGGAATATGAACTGATTTAAGTAGTCCAAAGAGGCGTTGGTGTTCTGCCTTCACTTGTTGACAAACGATACACTTTCTGACAAAGTCTACCACATCTCTCTTCAAACTTCCCACCAAACTGTCCCTTTAAGGTCTTGGTACATCCTTGTACTTCTAGGGTGTACTGTATGTGGAGTATTATGTGCCTCTTCCAGTATTGCTTCTCTCAGCTTGAAAACATTGGGCGCACAAATCCTCCCTTCATAGTACATTGTGCCATCATCGGACAACTGAATCCCTTATCCTCACCTGAAAGAGTACGTTCTTTCATTTTGACCAAAAAGCCATCTTGTCCTTGGCCTTCTTTGATTTGCTTCCTCAAGGTTGGTTGAACCACTAAACTAGCCAATAATGACTCAACTGGCTTCGATGGTGTAGCCATCTCAAGGTTCATTCTTGCAAATTCCTTGACTACGATTTCCTCTTTGGTCAACATACAGGCTAGGTCTCCTCTCGCCTTACGGCTCAGTCCATCAGCAACTACATTTGTTTTACCAGGGTGGTGATGGATTGTACAATCATAGTCTTTGACCAGCTATAGCCATCTGCGCTGCCTCATATTCAATTCCTTTTATGTGAAAATATATTTCAGACTTTTGTGATATGTATAAATTTCACACTTACCTCCATACAGGTAATGTCTCCAAATCATCAAGGCATGAACTACCGCTGCTAATTCCAAATCATGAGTAGGGTAGTTCAGCTCGTGTGGTTTTAGTTGCCTCTAAGCATAGGCAACTACCTTGCCCTCCTGCATCAATACACATCCCAAGTCTTGCTTGGATGCGTCACTGTAGATGACGAATTCTCTCGTCTGATCGGGAATCATCAAAACTGGTGCTACAGTCAACCTTCGCTTAAGTTCTTGGAAACTCTTTTCGCACTTCTCGTTCCATAATAAAGCTTCTCCCTTCCGAGTCAATCTAGTCATTGGTGCAGCTATCTTCGAAAATCCCTCGATAAATCTCCGATAATAACCAGCTAAACCCAAGAAGCTGCGAACTTCATTTGCATACTCGGTACTTTCCAATCATTGACTGCCTCTACTTTAACCGGGTCAACCTAGATTCCTCTAGAAGTGATCACATGTCCCAAAATTGCAACTCGGTTAAGCCAGATTCCACACTTGCTAAACTTTGCATACAACTTCTCCATGTGCAGTATTCCCAATACTATTCTAAGATGCTGCTCATATTCAACCTTGCTCTCTGAATACACAAGAATGTCATCTATGAACACAATGACAAACTTATCCAAATAAGGTTGAAAGAAACGGTTCATGATGTCCATGAATACTGCTGCCTCATTAGTCAAGCCAAATGGCATCACTATAAACTCATAGTGTCCATATCGAGTTTGAAATGCTATCATTGAGATGTCATCATCCTTAATCCTCAGTTGGTGATATCCGGATTTCAAATCTATTTTCGAGAACACTCCTGATCCTCCAAGTTGATCTAATAAGTCCTCTATCCTAGGAAGTGGATATTTATTCTTTACGTGAGTCGATTAAGCTCACGATAGTCTATGCGCATCCTCAAACTTCCATCCTTTTTCTTCACGAAAAGTACTGGCACACCCCATGGCGAAACACTTGGTTGGATAAATCCAGAGTTAAGCAGTTCCTGAAGTTACACTTTCAGCTCTGGTAATTCCTTGGGCACCATTCTATAGGGGGCTTTCGATATTGGTGCCGCTCCTGGCACTAAATCAATCGAGAACTCAACTTGACGACTTGGCGGAACTCCTGGAAAATCTTTGGGAAATACATCTGGATAGTCCTTGATGATAGGTACATCAGCTACCATCTTATCTGAAGTTGTTTTCCCCATCACATTCACCACGAATCCTTGGCAACTACGATTCTTCAACATCTTCACAGCTTTCATGGCTGAAATCACTTTAGGGGTACTATAGTGTCTTACTCCCTCGAATACAGTCTTGATATCAACAGGCGTGCATAAGGTTACGCTCCTTTCGGAGCATTCTACTACAACTCTATATTTGTCTAACCAATCCATACCCAAAATAACATCAAAATCGCCGAGTTCAACTATGTACAAGTCAGCTAAGAAGTTATGTTCGTTAATCTCTATCTTCACATTGTTAGCTATAGAGTCTACACGCACTACTCCCCCCGCAGGCATGCTAACTAACAGAGATTTAGAAGCTTTACTACTTCTACAACCAATCATAGTGCAAAGCTTCCTAGAGATGAATGAATGAGATGCACCCATATCAAACAACACCAAAGCATGAATATTTGCAACTAACAACATATCTGATATGGTTTGGGGTTTAATCTCTGCCTTGGCCTCGGCCATGCTATACACTCGAGCTTTACCTGAGCCATGACCTTGCACACTTTTGCCTGGACCTTTTCCTTTCTTCAGACATGCTGAGGCCATGTGTTCTTCCTCACGGTAGAAGTAGCACCGATTCTGACCATGCATACAGGTACCTTTATGTCATTTACCAAAAGTAGCACATGTAGGTTTATCGGGCTGGCTGAAAATCTAGTCTTAGCATTCTTCTTACTACCACTTCCTTGATCATGCCACTTGCGCTTGTTATTAGCTGCGACTTGTGGTGCTCTTGTCTTTTCCACATCCAAACTGGCAGATATGTCCTCGGCCCTGGCAACCGCTTCATTATAGGCCAAACGTCTATGACCAGTCAAGTGATGACGAATCTAGTCATGCAATCCATCTCGGAACTTCTGAGATTTCATGTCATCCATGTCGACCATGTGAGGAGCAAAACGGCACATGTGGTTAAGCTTGCGCTCATAGTCGGTGACCGACATTCCTCCTTGGGTCAAATCGAGGAATTCCTTTTGCATCTTGGTTTTGTACACCCTTGGGTAGTACTTTTCCATAACCGTTTCTTTGAACTGGTCCCAAGTAAATGCATCCTTCTCATCTTGGGTTTGGAGTCTCCACACTCCAATCGACTGTAACACCCCCAAATCCCATTGGGTTATTACAGTGTCGTGGACCCCGCATCAGGTGATCCACCAGGCGAACACGACTAAAATACAACAAACTGATCAAAATAGGAAATCACAGACCCTACTATGACGTCCGACATACTATTCCGATATGGAATTTCAACGACAATAATGGTCCTACATGGCCAAAATAAAAATACAACAACATCCACGAGCCTTGCTCGGATAATACAAAACGACAACGACTGAACAAAAATGGAGTACTCCAACTGTCTGACCAACATGAACACCAAAATATCTCGGACTAGTATCGCTCGAATGCCTCGTCGTCATCGTCATGCCCCTGTGTCTCAACTCTCTCCTCGCCAGTACCTAAAACATGAAAACATGTTCCGCCCCCACGGGGTCAGTCATCCAGAATAATGAATATCAAATACATGCACAACATGATATGCATCCAAAGGCAGAATAAACAGTACAACAATGGTAGTACGAGATGCTCACAAACCAAAGTAAGAATCGAGCATTCGTGGAATACTATGCCCGTGGCATACGATCAATACCTGCTCAATAGGCTAGAACATAAGTGCCCAACGGCGAATCATCAATATAGAACACAACAATACATTACCCGAAGGTAAACCAAACCAACGCTGAAATAAATACGAATCACAATGTCCGAAGGCTCCAACGGAAATACCGATACATCACAATGGCCTGAAAGCCCTCAGCCGAAGCTGCCAAAATATCATAATGGCCTGAAAGCCGAACAGCCCGAAGCTGCCAACATATCCCGATGGCCTGAAAGTCGAACAGCCCGAAGCTGTAAATCATCACAATACAGATCTCAAAGAAACAAACCCGATTGTCGAACATACCACTCGGGTGTATGAACGCTTAATCACAAAACGTCGAACACATCCAATCAAACATGGACTATGAACGACTAAAAATTGTACGGCTCAAAGATGGACATCACAGTACGCCCGATCCGGAAATGTGTCCGTGCACATGTCCACCCCGTATACGGAATCCAGAAATATACGTGGGACAATGTACCTAATTAGCCTCACGAACTACGTCTCGTGTGCACGGTCCAATGCGGAAACATCCACGCATGACCATCGTGTGCCTGGCTAAAAATCCTACACAATAACCAATCGGAACGCAGATATGATTCCGGATATGTCACGATACAACATGACAACGAAACTCAAAGGATAACACATCCAATACGGATCATACGACTCACCAAGTGAACGATGACACACGAATAATGAAAGATCGACACGACCAACAATATTCAAAACAACCGTCCTGGGATCAAAATCCCTAAGGACCGATTAACACGAGCAACGATCACAACACAACAGTCCGGGAAATCCTCAATCTTCAACGATCACAAAATTACCGTGTTCACAAGAATAATAGAGTGCTGTCGTGAGTCGGCCAACACGACAATAATAATTCAACGGATGGGAACTATCCTCGACAGTCCCAATTCAATACTTCGATTACCGTAGAATGGCCAATCGATAACAACGATACAACGGATGGGAATATTTTTGACAACGGATGGGAATTATCTTTGATAATCCCAATTCAATATATCGATTACCTTTAGAGCGGACAATCAATAATAATTATACAACGGATGGGAATTATCTTTGATAATCCCAATTCAATATATCGATTACCTTTAGAGCGGACAATCGATAATAATTATACAACGGATGGGAATTATCTTTGATAATCCCAATTCAATATATCGATTACCTTCAGAACGGTTAACCGATAACAATTATACAACGGATGTCTCGGCACCTTTAATCGGTTACCGAGAACGAAGATGATAATCGAATACGTCAATGCCTTCAATCGGCCAAAACGACATCAATAGAAAAACACTGATATCAATAACGACGATTCACAAAAATATCTTGATGGAACATCAATCAATAATAACAATCGATACGTCGATGCCGCGAACCGGCTATCGACAACAATATCTCAAAGGAACATCAATCAACAATAACAATCGATATGTCGATACCGCGAACCGGCTATCGACAAATATATTACCAACAAGTATCGCAATGCCTTAAATCGGCCATTTACGAACAACAATAATATTTGGCATAATTTGCCGTAGGGTATCGTATCAAACAATCCCCTGATATCAACAAAATCATAAAGAGACCAAGTCTCGAAATGATACACACATTCATACACATACATGATAATATTAATCTCATTGACCAGTACAAGTATAAAACTTGCCTCAAACCGAAGGCGAGAAAGTCCTTCCACGATCAACGTCCTACCACGAATCGATCAACGGCATCCTCCGACAATCACAAGCACTCGAACAACCTTGAATGAAATACAATTCATTCGATAACACGATATCGACCGAAAACAACATAATAGATAACTCCGATTCCAACACGAAACACATACTATACTCGTATTTATCCGTATATATATATATATATATATATATATATATATATATATATATTCACATGACACACACACATATTCACTGCACACAATAAATATATATACTCAACACACATATATATATATATATATATATATATTTATACAACACAGACTACACACACAATATATATATATATAAAAGTACACATAATATATATATATACCTGCACTTCACATGCACACACTATTTGACACTATATATATATATATATATATATATATATATATAACACACACGGGAAACACACACGAAACACACAATATATATATAACTGAAAAAAACACACACAGGCTTACCAGAGAAGCCGATCGGACGGGCAACCCCTGCCGGAACCAGGTCAGAAAAAAAAAAAACTCCCCTGCTGGAAGTCGGCCGCCGGAAAAATTGACCCGCCGGACCTCGTCCAACTCCAGCCCGTTTCCGTCCATGGCCGGTTTTCACCCAACTCTCCCCCTGCAACTCCTCGCCGGAAATATGTCAAACCTCCGTTCCGCCGTCCGTTCCGAACAGAAAACACCTCCGGTCACCGGAATCAATGGAGCCGCATCCATGGCCGGAGACCATGAAGAGCACCGGTGCCTGAGCTCCGTCTCGCCGGAAATCAGAATACCTCGACCGGATTTTGCAACGCCGTCCGATCTGGAAGTTCCGACCGACCGTCGCTGCTCCAGTCACGAGCCACCACGCCGCCGTCGAGCTTCGGTCGTCGCCGGAGATGTCAGCCCCTTTAACTCCGGTCGTCAACTCCAGTCCGTCGCCGGAAAGAAGCCGGCTGCCATTCAAGCTCCGCCTCGCCGAAAAAAAAAAAAACGGAAGACATGGAGAGAAGAGAGAGGACGAGAGAGAGAGAGAGGATGGCGAGAGAGAGAGAAAATGAGAGCTGGAAAGGAATTATAACGTGAGAGTAGGGAGAAGAAAAAGTGGGAAGGTGACAATGTGATAATATATATATATATACTCATAACGTGAGGGAGAAAGGGAGGAGAGAGACTGAGAAAATATAAATATATTTATATATATATATATATAAATGATACCCCAAAGATACTCTGGCCCTACCAGCCGAAAGTTGACTACGAGGAAGGTTCCTACCACCGACCACGCATTACGTACGAAAACCTCAGGACGTAACGTACGTAATCGCAACAAATTAGCGTACGTAATGCTACACAGGTAGCGTACGCTATGGCTATAAACTTAGCCAAAATTCTAAACTCGCCAAGCAACAACCAAACGACGAAACCAAACCGTCGACCAGTATAAATATTTCGATCCCGAAATATTCTAATACAATATACATTGTATCGGTCCAAACAACAACACTTGTACAATTCCAAATGAATACGTACAAGTTAACAGTAAAACGAAAAAAAAAATACCCCCGGATATTACATACTCCCCCCCTTAAAAAGAGTTTCGTCCCCGAAACTCAGGACGCACAAGTTGGGGCACGGACTATCCATCAGGATAAGAAAACAACATCTCCAGGAATACTCCTCAATACGAGCAATTCTGCCTGAGTAATTGGGCCGACCCCATGGGTCCCCACGTCTCCTCTGCGTGGACAAGGCGAAAAAAAATCAAGTGATAAAGACACTCAACCAAGTGCGAGATCAATCCAATCATGACTCCTCCGCCAGAGACCAGCCAGGAAGTCGCACCACCCGTAAGACTCGTAACACCGGCGTACACACCCCGCGGGTGCCGCCCATTGTACATGTCTACGATCATCGGTGTACACTCCCCCGTTCTCATCGGCATCGAACGCTCAAGTAATCATTGACTTACACCACAAAAGAAACTAAAAACGCACGAATAGTCCTCGAGACCATATCAACCGCACGCCCAAGTCCTCACGACTTGACGTCTTGAATCACAATGAACAATTACTCAGATCATCACAAAATCTCGGGTACAGGACCAAGAGGAAAGAAAATCACATCAAATGACTCAAGTGTCATGATTCTCAAATACAATCATTACAAGATAGATCAACCATAAATGGTTCGCAACCACAATAATAAAATACAGACCGAGTCAAACATCAATCCGAAAGACAAAAAAAATATAAATCAAGGCTACATCTCAAATGTACCCAAAATCAACATCCTCCAGATCATTGAGTTCCTAGATCCCATCGACTCGAGGAAAACCCAAATCTGAACTCGCTACTCCCCCTCGGGTGTCCATACCTCTGGCTCCCGAAGCCCGATATGACCCCTGGGATGAAGTGCGGACTGAAGTGACAAAATCTCTCGAGGCCCGTGAGCTCTCTCGAGACCTACTGGCACTAGAACTCCTGCAGTATTTCTGAAGGTGTCCCTGCCTCCGACACAGAAAATAGATAATAGCTGGAACTGTACATCGAGTACTAACATGCCCCGCTGAATCACAGTTAAAACAAATAACAGTCGAACTCGTCGCCTGAGAAGAAGATGCTTTCCCAGCACGAAGTCGACTAGAAAATGACCTCTTGGACGTCGGAGCTCGATGTCCCTCTGAACGAATCGGCATCCTAGTCCTCTCACCAGAAGAAACTGAAGGATCCTTCTGAGTAAGCTCCTTGATCGAAAGCTCTGCTCCAAGAGCCTTCTCGATGAATTCGCCAAGTGAACTACAATTGTGATTGAACAACTGCATCCTCAACTGCGGGTTCAACCTCTTGTTAAAATACTTGATCTTATCCGCCTCAGTACGGATAACAGATGAAGTAAACTGAAGAAGTCCTTGAAACTTTTCAGCGATAACAATAACACCCTCGTCCTTGACGGATTCGGGGTTCAAAACCTCCGACAACTTGGCTTCACGAAGTGGAGCCGGATAATACCTCTCTAACATGAGAGTCTTGAACTCGATCCAAACACAATCACGATCGGTGGGTTCTCGAGCACGACTCCGAAAATGATTCGTCAGCCACCAAAGTATTGGTACGAGGTTTCGGGTTTTGGCCCACTCTACGGCCTCTACCCCCTCTGTCACGTCCTCTTTCCAGACTGAAAGAATAACGTTCAATCATGACCACAGCTCAAATACGCCTCAACGGCCAGAATGCTAGGTCAACGCAAAACACGAGTATACATACTCAACAGATAAACGATCACATCGATCGTGCTAATCATAGCCGATACAGAGCCCACACGCTCCAAAGCAAATAATCATAAATCAATCGCACCCGATCGCCACATACAAGTGTCAACAAAACAGGTTTAATCAATGACATAATGAATGTATGCACATAAAAGAGAATAGAGTCCTTACACAGGTCATACGAAGCTTCGAGGTCTCGCGATACTAGTCTTCACTGACGACGACTCGATGAAAGAATGACTCGCACAGTCGTCCAACTATCACGACTCACAAAACCCGACTGTCCAGATTGTCATAACTTTGTGACCCGCTACTACCGCCTTGGTAGAGCCACATAACACACAAGTCGGGGTATCTCACAACCCAATTCTGATACCATCTTCTCGTAACACCCCAAATCCCATCAAGTTATTACAAAGGCCGTGGACCCCACATCGGGTGATCCACCAAAGTAACACGACTAAAATACAACAAACTGATCAAAATAGGAAATCACAGACCCTACTATGACGTCCGACATACTATTCCGATATGGAATTTCAACGACAAGAATGGGCCTACATGGCCAAAATAAAAATACAACAACATCCACGAGCCTTGCTCGGATAATACAAAACGACAACGACTGAACAAAAATGGAGTACTCCAACTGTCTGACCAACATGAACACCAAAATATCTCGGACTAGTATCGCTCGAATGCCTCGTCGCCATCGTCATGCCCCTGTGTCTCAACTCTCTCCTCGCCAGTACCTAAAACATGAAAACATGTTCCGCCCCCGCGGGGTCAGTCATCCAGAATAATGAATATCAAATACATGCACAACATGATATGCATCCAAAGGCAGAATAAACGGTACAACAATGGTAGTACGAGATGCTCACAAACCAAAGTAAGAATCGAGCATTCGTGGAATACTATGCCCGTGGCATACGATCAATACCTGCTCAATAGGTTAGAACATAAGTGCCCAACGGTGAATCATCAATATAGAACACAACAATACATTACCCGAAGGTAAACCAAACCAACGCTGAAATAAATACGAATCACAATGCCCGAAGGCTCCAACGGAAATACCGATACATCACAATGGCCTGAAAGCCCTCAGCCGAAGCTGCCAAAATATCATAATGGCCTGAAAGCCGAATAGCCCGAAGCTGCCAACATATCCTGATGGCCTGAAAGCCGAACAGCCCGAAGCTGTAAATCATCACAATACATATCTCAAAGAAACAAACCCGACTGTCGAACATACCACTCGGGCGTATGAACGCTTAATCACAAAACGTCGAGCACATCCAATCAAACATGGACTATGAACGACTAAAAATTGTACGGCTCAAAAATGGACATCACAGTACGCCCGATCCAGAAATGTGTCCGTGCACATGTCCACCCCGTATACGGAATCCAGAAATATACGTGGGACAATGTACCTAATTAGCCTCACGAACTACGTCTCGTGTGCACGGTCCAATGCGGAAACATCCACGCATGACCATCGTGTGCCTGGCTAAAAATCCTACACAATAACCAATCGGAACGAAGATATGATTCCGGATATGTCACGATACAACATGACAATGAAACTCAAAGGATAACACATCCAATATGGATCATACTACTCACCAAGTGAACGATGACACACGAATAATGAAAGATCGACACGACCAACAATATTCAAAACAACCGTCCTGGGATCAAAATCCCTAAGGACCGATTAACACGAGCAACGATCACAACACAACAGTCCGGGAAATCCTCAATCTTCAACGATCACAAAATTACCAAGTTCACAAGAATAATAGAGTGCTGTCGTGAGTCGGCCAACACGACAATAATAATTCAACGGATGGGAACTATCCTCGACAGTCCCAATTCAATACTTCGATTCCCGTAGAATGGCCAATCGATAACAACGATACAACGGATGGGAATATTTTTGACAACGGATGGGAATTATCTTTGATAATCCCAATTCAATATATCGATTACCTTTAGAGCGGACAATCGATAATAATTATACAACGGATGGGAATTATCTTTGATAATCCCAATTCAATATATCGCTTACCTTTAGAGCGGACAATCGATAATAATTATACAACGGATGGGAATTATCTTTGATAATCCCAATTCAATATATCGATTACCTTCAGAACGGTTAACCGATAACAATTATACAACGGATGTCTCGACACCTTTAATCGGTTACCGAGAACGAAGATGATAATCGAATACATCAATGCCTTCAATCGGCCAAAACGACATCAATAGAAAAACACTGATATCAATAACGACGATTCACAAAAATATCTTAATGGAACATCAATCAATAATAACAATCGATACGTCGATGTCGCGAACCGGCTATCGACAACAATATATCAAAGGAACATCAATCAACAATAACAATCGATATGTCGATACCGCGAACCGGCTATCGACAAATATATTACCAACAAGTATCGCAATGCCTTAAATCGGCCATTTACGAACAACAATAATATTTCGCATAATTTGCCGAAGGGTATCGTATCAAACAATCCCCTGATATCAACAAAATCATAAAGAGACCAAGTCTCGAAATGATACACACATTCATACACATACATGATAACATTAATCTCATTGACCAGTACAAGTATAAAACTTGCCTCAAACCGAAGGCGAGAAAGTCCTTCCACGATCAACGTCCTACCACGAATCGATCAACGGCGTCCTCCGACAATCACAAGCACTCGAACAACCTTGAATGAAATACAATTCATTCGATAACACGATATCGACCGAAAACAACATAATAGATAACTCCGATTCCAACACGAAACACATACTATACTCGTATTTATCCGTATACATATATATATATATATATTCACATGACACACACACATATTCACTGCACACAATAAATATATATACTCAACACACACACTCACGTTATATATATATATATATATATATATATATATATATATATATATATATACAACACACACTACATGTAATACCCGGTTGTAATTCAGTCATTATCATTCAGTAATTTCATTCGGTGATTGTCACCCAGTGTATATTCACTCGATTATAATCATTCACCAATCATATTCATTCACCGTGTTCACCGTTCGGAAAAACTTCGAGTGGTGTATCGTTATTGTTCATTGTTTCAACTTTCCTCATATGAGTTCGACTTTGTTAGATCACCATTAATTTTTGGTAACTCCAAAAATTCTAAATCTTTGCAATATTATAGAGCATCGAGTTAGCTTTCCAATGGTTCAAACGGTGAGTCAATCGGAGTCCGGACGAGAGAGTTATGGTCGTTTTAGCTCAACCGCTCATTGGCCGATCACTGCCGAACGAACTCGGCCGTGTCGTCCGACACGGCCCGTGCCGTACTCGTCCGGAAAGTGCCGAAGTGTCTGCCTCAGGACCCGACCGTGTCGACTGGCACGGCCGAGTCGCACCCTTCCAGTTAAGCTGTAACCGATCGCCAAAGACGCCCGACCGTGTCGCCCGGCACGGCCGAGTCATGCCGAGTCGCCGTCGGACGGGTCATCGTCGGGAGGCCCTCCGGCCGCGACTGACCGTGACACGGCACGGTCGAGTCATGTCGGCCAATCGTCGGCCAGGTGTGCGACACGACCGTGCCGATCGGGCGGGCCGTGTCCTGGCGATCAACTCCCTATAAATTCATTTTTTCAGCATTTCAGCCCATTTTTCTTCCTTTTCTTCACCTTCAACCGAGAGATAAGGCTTGAGGGAGGGTTTTTCCTTCACAAATCATTTGGGTGTTTGATTTTCTTCATCTCCTTTCGATCGTGAAGCCCGGATAATCAATCTAACGCGTGTTTTTCGGATTAAAGCACTTGGATCATCAAGAGGTAATTCCTTCAACACTTTGGACTTCGATTTTGTGTTGAAATAGGATGTTTTGGACGTTATAATCATGATATATGAAGGGATATGTATATGATTATGAGTTTGTATAAGGATTCATTGGATTATTGAGGGTTTATTCAAGAACACTTTGAATATCGAGTTGGAATTGGGGATTTTCGACTAATTGTTGTTATAATCACATTTTTGGATATTCATAGCGGATTATTGATCGTATTGGAGATGTTTTGTTGGTTTGAAACACTTCTTGGGGATTTTGATATTGGGATATCGAGGTTTGATTGTAAACAATCGGAGTTTGGATACAACGTATTCGATATAATGCCTCAATGAACTTAGTTTAATCGTATCGACGTTTTGAGTTCGTTATATTCGTGTTTAATTTGTATATTGATCGGATTGTCGGTAATTGTATTGAATTAAGGATTGTTCGTGCGACCGACACTTCATTTAGGACGTTGTTCGTGGACGGACATTCTTCATCGGTGTTGTGTAAGTTAATTCTTACTCGGTTAAAAGGATATTCATCCCTTTTGTTGTTGTTCATTCATAATCATAACTCATTCATCATTATATTAATCGTATCAAAATTTGTTGTTATCAATTAATCGTTTCAGTCATAAGGAACGACGGTTCCAATCTTTTCATTGAGCTGTCATTTATTTCATTACCATTCCACCTCGGTGAGTCATTATTCATTTTCGATGTCACTTTTGTTATATCGTGGCATTCCGGGTCATACTGGCATGCCGGTTGGTATGTGTAGGGTTTTCATGTCGGGCACATTATAGTCGTGTGTTGGTTGATGGCCTCACATTGGACTGTGCACACGAGATTGATTGTTTCGTGAGACTGATTAGGTACAAGACCACACGTGTATTCGATCGATACTCGTTGGTGGCTTGTGCACGGACACATTTCCATCCCGGGCGTAGTGTGGCGCCACCCTTTGAGCCGTACTGTTAGTTGATTCATATAGCATGTTTGATTGCGTATGTTTCGACAGGATATTTCATAATTTCAGATATAATCATGATTGTGTATTTTCAACTCTTGAGGATTGTTGTTCAGAATAACTGACCCCGTTAGGGGATTTAGTGTTTCAGGTCTTGGCAAGGCAAAGGCACGGGGAGAACATGCCGACGTCGAGAGTCAGTGATACTAGAAAGGGGCCTGATCTATTCAGTCACTTATTCAGTCATTTATGTTTCCTTTATTTATTCCGCTGCAGACATTCCGTTTGAATACTCGTTTCATTCGGTGTTGTGTATTTTATCGTCACATAAGATACACATGTATTCTATTTTATCCTGGGTGTGTTGTATGAAACTCCTAATCGGAGTAATTGATGTTGTAATGTGGTTCGGTACTACATTTACCCTGTGTAATTCATCCTTTTTCATTCGCCTGGTGGGTCCTAATGGGGTCCACGTGACCGTAATATCCGCCTAGTTTGGGGTGTTACGAGTTGGTATCGAGCGTGGTTTTGAATACTACCTTCCGAGTCATGTCTCATTTGAAATCATCGTCATCGACTAGTATCATTGGACTTTCGCGTCACGTGTGACTGTGCAAATGCCGAGCCAATCGACTAAGAAGCGTAAGATTTCTAACGCCATGGTATAATTTCTGGCAATAGTCATTCATTCATCATTCATCAATTAACAATCCTCAAACATCATCATTCATTGTGATTAGGACGATCATGTTAACTCATTAATCACTTAATTCATTTCATTACTCAGTTAATAATCAGGACGATCATGTTAACTCATTAATTACTCAATTCATTTCATTATCCAGTTGTCAATCTGGATGATCATATTATCAATCTTGTTAAGTTATTCAAGATAATCATTTCAAGAATTTCATCAGATAATCATGTAACTTCAGTAAATCATTCATATAATCACTAAGTTAGAGCATGTATACTCATTTTCATCATCTCATGACATAATCATAACGTGCTAATCATGCGGGAAATATAATCATTATGCGACCTTCCTACTCCAGTATGGAGAGAACTGTCAAGGGATGCATGGGGAGAGGCCGCGGTGCGAACCGAAACCCGAGAAATAATCACTCGCCGGAAATCGTGCCTGGACTCGGTTCGATCGTAAGATGTTCGGGTTGATCCACTCACTTTTATGCAGGCCATGATGACCCATGTGCGGTTGCTCAATCAACATTGCTCCACACTGGCCGGATTAATCGAGCGAACTCTCCCGCATTTGAGCCACCGCTAAGGAAATTGCCGGCAAAGAACTCGCATATGTCAACAGGAAATCAACGGCGTAATCTATCCGAAGGTGGTCACCAACCTTCAAGAAGCCTCGTGTGAGTCCTATCGTTTCTGAGCGATCTCCTACGGCGCCTAATCCTACGGGATCTCAGTCCCGAGCAGCCAGTTCGGCCATCATCTGTTTCAACTGTGGGGCGCCGGGCCATTTCAGTACTAGGTGTACGACGCCGTCTATCACATGTCATAATTGTGGGAATTCTGGGCATAAGGCCCGTTTTTGCCGAAAGGACTCCAAGTCGGCTCCGGCGGCATCTCAGGCCCCGAAGCAACCAGCGTTTCAGAATCAGACTGCCTTGTCATCGTCGTTTAAGACAATGGAAGCAAATAGAGTTGGAGCTCGTATTTATCAGACGGGAGCGTCCGGTTCGGGGACCAGCAAGTCCCAGATTCATATGATGAGGAGGATCGACGATCCGGTGGTCCGAACGATTTCAGGTATACTCGTAATTTTATTTCAACTTGTGTGTACCTTTTGATCTTTGGTACACCGCATTCATTCATTTTCGAATCATGCTTGAATAGACTTATTTCGGTATAGTCCTACTTAATGACCGCGATTGGTTGATGGATCTAATCGTGGTGAATTTATCTTAGGACGATGTAATTTTCGGTATTAGTTGGTTTGATCGTCTCGATACTATCCTCAGTGTTTGTTAGCATTTGGTCGCTATCTTTCCGTCGTTGGTTGTCGAATGTGTGCTTCAGGGAAGTAATCCCCGTTGTTCCAGTAGAATTTTTATTATGGCGGAAGCAGAGAAATTCCGCAATCGAACTATTCAATCATTCATTATATCATTTTCATCGATTGGCCTTTCTAAGGCAATCGAGTTATTCAGTCATTCCTTATATCATTTCCATCGATTGGCTTTTCTAAGACAATCGAGTCATTCAATCATTCATTGTATCATCTTCATCGATTGGCCTTTCTAAGGCAATCGAGTTATTCAATCATTCATTGTATTATTTTCGTCGATTGTCCTTTCAAAGGCAATCGAGTTATTCAAACATTCATTGCATCATCTTCATCGATTGGCCTTTCTAAGGCAATCGAGTTGTTCAATCATTATTGGTATCTCTTTTTATCGATTGACCATTCTAGGGCAATCGAAATGTTCAATCATTCGTGGTATCATTGTCATCGATTGACGATGTATTTCCAGGCGAGTTATCTAGTTGCCTTCACATAGAGTAAGGGAATTCAGAGTGAGTTGGAGCAGCACGTCCCTTTATCGAAGGCACCGTATCGGATGGCCCCGACTGAATGCAGGAGTTGAAGATTCAACTTGAGGAGTAGTTCGAGAAAGGTCATCTCCGACCGATTGCGTCCCGTGAGGAGCACCGGTATGATCTGTCAAGGAGAAGGATGGCTCGCCTCGTGTGTGTATTAATTACCAAGAGTTGAACAGGCGATGATCAAGAGTAGTACCCTTTACCTCGTATTGATGATCTTTTAGATCAACTTCGTGGAGCTTCGATTTTCCAAGATCGACTTAAGATCTGTATATCACCAGTTGCGGATTCGAGAGTCGGATATCGCGAGGACAGCGTTTCATACACGCTATGGTCATTGTGAGCTCGTAGTTATGCCGTTCGGGCTAACTATTGCACCTGTGGTATTCATGGAGTTAATGAATCGGGTTTTCATCGACTTTTTAGATCAGTTGTTATTGTCTTCATCGACGACATTTTGATTTATTCTCTTAGCCGAGAGGCACACGAGGTTCATTTTCTTCAGGTTCTCGACGTGTTGAGACGAGAGCAACTTTATGGAAAGTTTTCCAAATGTGAGTTCTGGAGGTCCGAAATGACTTTCTCGGGCATGTAATTTCATCTGCCAGGGTTCGTGTCGACCCTCAGAAGACGGAGTCTATCCGAGATTTGCAACTTCCGTAAGATATTAAGTAAATCCGATGTTTCCTCGGATTAGCTGGTTAATTATCCAACCCACGGCCGGAGCTAGTAACCGTGGTTTTCGCGTTGGAATTTTGGCGTCGTTACCTTTATGGAATCACTTGTCAGATCTTCACCAATCACAAGAGTTGAAGTATATATTTACTCACAAGGAGTTAAATATGCGACAGGGTCGGTGGTTGGAACTAATCAAAGATTTTGATATCGAGATCCTTTACCACCCGGGCAAGGCGAACGTTGTCGCCGACGCCTTGAGTCGTAAGTCCGTCAGAGCAGATGCATGCTCGTTTAACAGATTGAAGGTGCTTCAACAGAATTCCTTAGACCCGAGATCGAGGTCCGGCTTCAGCGAGTTCAGGACACTTTGTATGTTAGGGATTTCATCATCTCGAGGATGCAATCGGGGAGAATCGGGGTTCGAGACCCGGCATTGTTGCGCATTCGTGAAGATGTGGCTCGGGAAAGCCTGGATTCGTGGTCCACGAGGATGGACTTTTGAGGTTTAAGAACCGGTTGTGCGTGACTGGCGAATGACGAGTTGAAAAATTCTATTTTGAGAGAAGCTCATGCTACCCCTTATTCTGTTCATCCGGTCCAAAGAAGATTTACAAGGACTTGAAACAAAATTACTGGTGGAGTAATATGAAGCGAGAAGTCGCAGAATTTGTTTCGAGATGCTTAACCTGTCAACAAGTCAAGATGGAACCTCAGCGACCGGCGAGTATGCTGATACCGCTCCCTATTCCGGAATGGAAGTGGGAAGACATTTCTATGGATTTCATCACGAGTTTGCCGACGAGTCGTCGTGGCATGAATGCGATCTGGGTGATTGTGGACCGCTCAACTAAATCAGCTCATTTCCTTGAGGTCAAGGATACGTGGGGTCCCGAGAGACTGGATCAGTTGTTCATCAAGGAGATAGTGAGACTGCACGGTACTCCTAAGAGTATCGTTTCCGATCGTGACGGACGATTTGTGTCACACTTTTGAAATCAGTTCATCGTGCTATGGGAACTCAGCTCAATCTCAGTACCGCCTTTCATCCTCAGTCCGACGGACAATCAGAGAGGACTATTCAGACATTAGAGGACATGTTGAGAGCTTGCGTCCTCGATTGGAAGGACGATTGGGAAGCCCAACTACCATTGATCGAGTTCACGTATAATAATAGTTGGCATGCTTCCATTAAGATGGCACCTTACGAGGCCTTGTACGGTCGTCGTTGTCGCTCTCCTTTGTGTTGGGATGACTTGTCAGAATCAATCGGCACCGAGCCCGATATGCTTATAGCCGCCCGGGAAAAGGTAGCTTTGATCAAGAGTCGTTTGTTGACCGCTCAGAGTCGACAGAAATCATATGCAGATAATCGTCGTCGACCACTAGAGTTCGAGACGGGTGACCATGTTTTGGTCAAGGTAACCCCGAGTCGAGGTATTTTTACGTTTCGGAAAACGGGGGAAGTTGAGCCCAAGATTCATTGGACCGTTTGAAATTTTGGATCGAGTAGGCGAGTTAGCTTATCGATTGGATTTACCTCCGGCTTTGAGCAGGATTCATAATGTGTTTCACATCTCTCAGTTGCGGAAGTATGTTGCCGACCCGAGTCACATACTTCAATTCGACGAAATCGAGATCGCGGATGATCATTCGTACGAGGAGCGTCCTGTACGAGTGTTAGAGCGGCGAATCAAACAGTTGAGGAACAAGACGATCCCTTTGGTCAAGATTCAGTGGTCTAGACACGGAGTCGAAGAGGCCACTTGGGAAACCGAGGAGAATATGCGGGAGTGTTATCCCGAGTTGTTTGACCCTTAGTTTCGGGGACGAAACTCTTTTAAGGGGGGGTGTATGTAATACCCGGTTGTAATTGATCATTATCATTCGGTAATTTCATTCGGTGATTGTCACCCAGTGTATATTCACTCGATTATAATCATTCACCAATCATATTCATTCACCGTGTTCACCGTTCGGAAAAACTTCGAGTGGTGTATCGTTATTGTTCATTGTTTCAACTTTCCTCATATGAGTTCGACTTTGTTAGATCACCATTAATTTTTGGTAACTCCAAAAATTCTAAATCTTTGCAATATTATAGAGCATCGAGTTAGCTTTCCAATGGTTCAAACGGTGAGTCAATCGAGTCCTGGACGAGAGAGTTATGGTCGTTTTAGCTCAACCGCTCATTGGCCGATCACCGCCGAACGAACTCGGCCGTGTCGTCCGACACGCCCGTGCGCTGCACTCGTCCGGAAAGTGCCGGTACCGCCTCAGGACCCGACCGTGTCGCCTGCACGGCCGAGTCGCACTTCCGGTTAAGCTGAACCGATCGCCAAAGACGCCCGACCGTGTCGCCGCACGGCCGAAGTCATGCCGAAGTCCGCCGGACGGGTCACTGTCGGAGGCCCTTCCGCGCCGCGACCGTGTCGGCAGGACACGGTCGAGTCATCGCCGCCAATCGCCGGCCAGTGCGACACGACCGTGCCGATCGGCACGGCCGTGTCCGTGAGCGCCAACTCCCTATAAATTCATTTTTTCAGCATTTCAGCCCATTTTTCTTCCTTTTCTTCACCTTCAACCGAGAGATAAGGCTTGAGGGAGGGTTTTTCCTTCACAAATCATTTGGGTGTTTGATTTTCTTCATCTCCTTTCGATCGTGAAGCCCGGATAATCAATCTAACGCGTGTTCTTGGATTAAAGCACTTGGATCATCAAGAGGTAATTCCTTCAACACTTTGGACTTCGATTTTGTGTTGAAATAGGATGTTTTGGACGTTATAATCATGATATATGAAGGGATATGTATATGATTATGAGTTTGTATAAGGATTCATTGGATTATTGAGGGTTTATTCAAGAACACTTTGAATATCGAGTTGGAATTGGGGATTTTCGACTAATTGTTGTTATAATCACATTTTTGGATATTCATAGCGGATTATTGATCGTATTGGAGATGTTTTGTTGGTTTGAAACACTTCTTGGGGATTTTGATATTGGGATATCGAGGTTTGATTGTAAACAATCGGAGTTTGGATACAACGTATTCGATATAATGCCCCAATGAACTTAGTTTAATCGTATCGACGTTTTGAGTTCGTTATATTCGTGTTTAATTTGTATATTGATCGGATTGTCGGTAATTGTATTGAATTAAGGATTGTTCGTGCGACCGACACTTCATTTAGGACGTTGTTCGTGGACGGACATTCTTCATCGGTGTTGTGTAAGTTAATTCTTACTCGGTTAAAAGGATATTCATCCCTTTTGTTGTTGTTCATTCATAATCATAACTCATTCATCATTATATTAATCGTATCAAAATTTGTTGTTATCAATTAATCGTTTCAGTCATAAGGAACGACGGTTCCAATCTTTTCATTGAGCTGTCATTTATTTCATTACCATTCCACCTCGGTGAGTCATTATTCATTTTCGATGTCACTTTTGTTATATCGTGGCATTCCGGTCATCTTGGCGTGCGTTGGTATGTGTAGGGTTTTCATGTCGGGCACATTATAGTCGTGTGTTGGTTGATGGCCTCACATTGGACTGTGCACACGAGATTGATTGTTTCGTGAGACTGATTAGGTACAAGACCACACGTGTATTCGATCGATACTCGTTGGTGGCTTGTGCACGGACACATTTCCATCCCGGGCGTAGTGTGGCGCCACCCTTTGAGCCGTACTGTTAGTTGATTCATATAGCATGTTTGATTGCGTATGTTTCGACAGGATATTTCATAATTTCAGATATAATCATGATTGTGTATTTTCAACTCTTGAGGATTGTTGTTCTGTATAACTGACCCCGTTTGGGGATTTTGTTTTTCAGGTCTTGGCAAGGCAAAGGCACGGGGAGAACATGCTGACGTCGAGGAGTCCCAGTGATACTAGAAAGGGGCCCCAGTCTGTTCAGTCACTTATTCAGTCATTTATGTTTCCTTTATTTATTCCGCTGCAGACATTCCGTTTGAATACTCGTTTCATTCAGTGTTGTGTATTTTATCGTCACATAAGATACACATGTATTCTATTTTATCCTGGGTGTGTTGTATGAAACTCCTAATCGGAGTAATTGATGTTGTAATGTGGTTCGGTACTACATTTACCCTGTGTAATTCATCCTTTTTCATTCGCCTGGTGGGTCCCAGTCGGGGGTCCACGGCACTGTAATATCCGCCTAGTTTGGGGTGTTACACTACACACACAATATATATATATATATATAACAGTACACATAATATATATATATATACCTGCACTTCACATGCACACACTATTTGACACTATATAAATATATATATATATATATATATATATATATATATAGGAAAAATGACCAAGAAATACAATGTCAACTCTCTTTTTGCTCACTAACACGCACGCGCAAAAAATACTTCCCACCTACTACATTTTCAGTTTTCACGCGCCTCCCTCTCTGCGCAATTCTCCTCTTTACCCTTGCCTTTTCTTTTCCTGCTTTTTGCTTTCTTTCTTTTCATCGACAGTGCATCATTATTTCCTTCCATCAACATCATAGAGATTCAAATATGCCCTTCAATATTCAAATTGAAACTTCTTGCGCAGAGTGCTATTTCCTCTCAACTTCTTGCTCCAGCTCTCAATTTTCCAGGTTCATAATTCTCCAGGAAAAATATGGTTCCCGAACATTCGACGACTCCGATACCATTAAGGTTTGAAGTTTTCATATTTTTCATAATTTGTGGGATTTTTGTGAAAAGTGATAAATTTTCCATCTCTCCGTTAAGGTTCGACGATTTTGTGATTTTGTCGTGTGTACTATTTTTTGCAACATCAAATTTTCAAAAGTGGAATGCATTTTTGTTTTGTTTATACTTCTTATTGTTTGCGCAAAGTGTTTTTCATTTACTTTTTTTGTTTTCATTATCCGAGATGAAGTTCGTCAATTCAAATTTGTTTATACCAGTACGCTTGCGAACTGTACTTTTTTTGTACACCAATACTTATTTGTGGGGTGATTCTGATTTCAGCAGGTATGGGTTCTTTTTCATTTCAAGCAATTACTTGAACAAGTAATTGCTTTGTGTTTGAGCAGGCGTGTGTACTATATTTTGCAACATCAATTTTTCTAAAGTGGAGTGCATTTTTGTTTGTTTATACTTCTTATCGTTTGCAAAGTGTTTTTCATTTATGTGAACTAAATACTTTGTGTTTGGGCAGGCGTGATAATACAAACTTGATTCTTAGGTGGAAATGGGAGAGTTATTGTTTTATGTATCCGCTGAGTTCGACAATCAATTTAAGTACACTGCAAGATGAAGTGCGCCGTAGGTTCAAATTTCGACGAGATGATGTATTCCGGTTCACATATTGTACACCAAGTTGTGCTTGTTGTTTATTAGAGAGCGAACAAGACCTTCATATGTTCATCTCGGGTGCTATGATATATAAGATGAAAGTTGTTGATATAACCGTGATCAAACAAAAAGAACAAAGTGATACTAATGTTGTTGAAATTGAGCTGGAGGAGGAATGTCATCTAGGAAAAGCTTACCGGACAGAGCAACCGAAAACTTTATTTTCGGATGAGTGGGCTCATGTAATTCGATTTGTAGGTCAAGAGTTCAATCAAGGTATAGATGAGTTTAGGGCGAATTTGAAAAAGTATGCGGCATTCCACGGTTTTGATTATAAATTTCTTCGCAATGACGGGAAGCGCCTTCATGCTTACTGCAGCGACTTTGTTAGCTTGGAGGGAGAACATTTCTGCAACTGGTTTGTTAAAGGTAGCGTTAACTCAGCTAGTGGTGTATTTGTTATCCGAGATAAAGACCTAGTACATACTTGCCTCAATGTTGGGCGAAAACTTAGTCATCCGAAGTTGGATTCAGAAGTCATTATGAATTACATTGACAAAGATATTATGTATAATAGTGCCTTACGCCCAAAAGATATCCAAAATAAGATCAAGGAATCGTATGGATTTGACATATCGTACAAGGTGGCTTTGAAAGCAAAAGAAAAGGCAAAGAACAAGATGTATGGGCATGAGGCTGATTCCTTCAACAAGCTGTCGTGGTATAAGGATGTTGTCATGGAAACAAACAAGGACTCAATATTTGAATTGGAAATTGACCCGGTCAGTAATCGATTCCAAAGGGTTTTTGTTGCATATGGTGCATGCGTGGAGGGATTTCAACATGTGTTACCTTTGTTATATGTTGATGGGACATTTGGTAAGAGTGTCTACGAGGGTCAGATTCTATCGGCTACTGGAAGAACTGGTAATGAAGGTACAGCTAGTTCTGATTCAAACCTTATTTTCAACATTCAGGGTACTGGGTATGAATTACTTGAAATAGTAATGCTGATTAGATCGACTTACTTCAACTAGTAACTTCTCAGTAAATGTTACATAATATCAACCCACTTGCTACTAACATGTTAAAGTCTTTTATGTTTACCTGTCAAAATAATGGGATTTTATGTTGTTGTACTAGTATTATTTGAACTAGTAATCTTGCTATTTTATACTTATAACTTCATCCATTTCCTAACTGTGATTTTAACTACCTCAGGTATGTTTCCTCTAGCTATGTGCGTTTGCTCATCTGAAACTGAAGATAATTGGTTATTCTTTTTTTCCCACTTGAAGAAATTGATAGCTCGTCATGGGAGAACGATAACATTCATAAGTGACCGGGGACATGGCCTGCTTAGTGCATTTGATAGCGTATTCCCCGGTAACCCTCATTTGTTTTGCTACAAACATCTTCAAATGAACTTGATGAAAAGATTTCAAGGATTAGGGAATTCGGTGTGTATTGCCAGTGTCCGACATTATTTCTGGAAACTTGCATATTCATCTTCGGAGAGAATATCGATTTAACCTCGTTGCTCTAAGAAAAGTTGGTGGTGAAAAATTATTAATGCATTTCTACTTGACTCGCCAGCTTGAGAATCGGTGCCGTGCATTTTTGTTGGGGACAGATATGGTATTATGGCGAACGGCATGGCGTAGTCATTTAACAATTGATTTGATTGAGCGCCAGATGCCTGTATATTGTATGTTAGATCTGACTAGAATTAAGGTTATGGATATGATATCATCCAGGCGACGAGAAGCTACTACGTGGATAACAAGACTGACACCATCAAAGCAGGAAAAGTTAACACAAGGTATTAAGGCTGCATCATCTTATACTGTGCATTGTTCAGAACCGGGTGTGTTTCTGGTGAAGTCCGAATTTGCATATATTGTTAGACTTGATGAGCGAACATGCTCTTGCTTGAAATGGCAAATTAACTGCTTTCCCTGCTCCCATGCGCTAGCTGCCATAGGAAATCAACGAGGAGCAGATGTATATGACTTTATTGATCCTTATTTCCATACTGACACATATAGGAAATCTTATAGTTTTCCTATATGTCCCATTAGCAATCTAGATCAAGAAATAGCGTTGAAAGAATCAAATACCATATTCCCACCAGCTGTTAAGAGGCCCCCAGGGAGACGTAGAACAAAGCGCTTTAAATCTTCCGCCGAGTTCATGAAGAAGTCCATTATATGTGGCAGGTGCGGGGTCAGCGGCCATCACAATAAACTGACTTGCACAGAGGTTCTACTTTAGTCAGACGACTAAATTGAATGATGGTTTTTTAATCTACTATTTCCTGTACTTAAACAAATGGTTGGGTTCAGTTCATTTTCTTACTTGACAAGTTGGTACTTGACCAGTACGCTTGCGAACTGTTCTTTTTTTGTACACCAATATGTATAAATCACCAATTAAGAAGATGTGACCACTTTTGTACAACCAATACTACAGGTGATTCTAATTTCAGCAGGTATCAGTTCTTTTTCATTTTAAACAATTACTTCAAAAAGTAATTGGGGTATTCACATTTCCTTTGGTGTTCTATTGTTATAACTAAAATACTACTTCAACTACTAACACGTGTATTTAATTTACGTAGTTAATAGCTCAACTACATACACTTTACTCAAATACGTGTCCTTGCTCAATGTTTACATAGTCTGACAACTGTTAATTATTTCAACAAGTAATTATGTTAACAACTAATTACTTCACCAAGTAATACAACCACTACTCGCTGGAAGGGTGATTTGCATTCCAGAAGGTATCAGTTTTTAAATTTTAAGCAATTACTTCACCGACTCATCGGGGTATTCAAGTTTCCTTTGGTGCTCTCTTGTGATAATTACTAGATTATTTCAACTAGTAACACACTATGCGAAGTTCTATCGGGTGCACATTACTGAGTATTCGTGTATTATACTATAAAATATGAATTATTTGCACAAGTATTTATTTGAACAAGTATTTATTTCAACAAGTAATAACTGCAATTATAGTAACTACCTATTATGTGAAGTAGTAATTCGTGTAATTATAATTGCACAATTTTAGAAATATTGAGGTAATCATTAACTACTCGTTGAACCTATAATTATTTCAACTAACAAGGACATTTGGATGTTGTCATGGAAACAAACAAGGACTCAAGGTACAATATGGGAAATTGACCCGGTCAGTAATCGATTCCAAAGGGTTTTTGTTGCATATGGTGCCTGCGAGGAGGTATTTCAACATGTGTTACCTGTGTTAAATGTTGATGGGACATTTGGTGAGAGTGTCTACAAGGGTCAGATTGTAGCGGCTACTGGAAGAACCGGTAATGAAGGTATAGCTAGTATCGGGTACTAGTATTATTTGAACTAGTAATCTTGTAATTTTGTTATTCGTGTATGAAACTAAAAAAAATTAATTATTTGCCCAAGTACTTCTTATTATGTGAATCAGTAATTCCGGTACTTCCACAATTTGCATACAACCTTACTATTTATACTAATAATTTGTACTAGTATTTTTCACATAACCAGCTTTCGTTCAACTTGAAATTATTTTTCAAGTATTGATTCCAACAACTATTTATTGCAATTATATGAACTACCTATTACGCGAAGTAGTAATACGTGTACTTGAACTTGCACAAGTTTAGAAATAGTTATTTCAACAAGTAATTACTCCAACTAGCTGAATTACCAATTATGTGAAGTAGTATTTACTGTACTTGCACATAATAAACATATCTTAAATATTTATAATAATTATTTGTACGAGTACCGTGTCTCCAGTGTTCACAAATTTTAATAACTAGGAATTACTTGAAGTTGTCATTCAAGTAAATATATCGTTTATGAGAGAGATCTACTTGAATAGCATGCTTAGGTAAACATTTTAAAAAAATTAGGTATTCATTTCAAAGGCATACAAAATGCATCACACTCAACGCACCTGAACCCTAAATTTCTAAAGTTAGAGGAAGAACTTCAGTACTACATGTAACAAAATCACGGATATAGTATGTAGCAAACCATCCTCATGCCCCACGAATATAGTATAGACCAAAAATTAATTAAACCCACATAAACTGACAACAGATTAACCATAGTAGTTGCTTAGCCCTGCGATCATTTCCAGCATCCGAAGTCTCTGCGCACTACCCCCGGCCGTGTTCATATTCATCTTGTATATAATGCATTCCATGAAGTACAAAACAAAACAGCCACTGTCTTCCCTGCAAAAGTTAACATAAAGTAAATTCAGTAATGTTTCGTATGAATCAATGTAATTTGAATACCAAAACAAAACAACCACATATCATTGTAGTTGAATACCAAAATGGTATGTACATACACTCTTCTATGGGCAGGACACTTTTTTTCGCTCGAATTTGAATGCATCACGATTAAGCTTTTTAGATATTATGTAGTTTCGGTCGTCTTCTCCGCATTTGACATACGTGCATATTCTATGCTAACACGACCTAGCTCATCGTGACGATGGTCGCTCCCGCCATTAATTGGGGTTCTGAGTTGCAAGAGCTTCAAACGCGCTTCCCACAAAAATTTCATCCATCCAGTTGATGACGTATTCTGCCTATCAGAACAAAATACCGGAATAAGAAACGTTATATTTATTAATGTATTACAAATACTTATGGAAAATCTCTGTTGCCCTCACAATGGAGGGGCACCACACCCCGAATATCCATGCACTTAAGATTACGAAACGAATAAGAACAAATATTAACATTTGCCTTGCCATATAATGGTGGTAGCCATTCTTGAAGGAGGTGTAATGTATAAATCTCTTGTCACGCTTTCTAATAACCAGGAGTGTATATTCATTGCTTGGCAAGTGATGCAGTGGTCATAGTACAACCTTACACGACCCGAACTTTTTCCATAGCTCTTCCGTAACCAGTTTCGACACCATGTACTCCAGCCCACTGTACTCATTATCGCTTTGTAGGTTATCACGATGCGCCTTAATCCTTTCATGCTCTTTTATCATTTGCTGCATAGAGGTTAATCACAAAAGCATTATTAAATTATTATGGTAAACATTTATAATTCACGTTCAGTATACGCATTTTGGGGTACATGAAACACTTACACATCCATCAACATTAATGAAACAGAAATCGCCCATCAGGTCGGTAGGCAATTGATCCTCCAACACATCAATGTATTTTTGCATGAGCTGCATTTTTTGCCAAAAACCATCAAATATTGCTTTACTTGAATGACAACTTGAATAAACGATATATTCAAGTATATCCTACTTATTACTCAAATAACAAGATATATTCAAGTATGTGAAGTAGTATTTACTGTACTAGCACATAATAAACATATCTTAAATATTTATAATAATTATTTGTACGAGTAACGTGTCTCCAGTGTTCAGAGATCTTAATAAGCAGGAATTACTTGAAGTAGTCATTCAAGTAAATATATCGTTTATGAGCTTACATAGACTACATATATAACACCATAAGTGTTCTTTAAACAAGTAATTACCGCAACAAGTTATTAATTTGCCACGTACTGGTTTCAATAAGTAATTACTTGAACCAGTAATTGCAATAACTAAGTATTTACTTCAGCAAGAAAACACTTCAACTAGTAATTTCGGATTTATGTGAACAAATTGAAGATCACAAACAAAAGATGAATAATATTTATGTGAAGAAATTTAAGATTGACTAATACCTCTTTATCGATAGCTCTTTCCAATATCAGATTAGCTACCTCTGATTTCAGCATTGCGTCTGCATTAGGTCTGTTCACCATATCTTCGTATATTGTTGGTCTGCTTTATCGAAAAAGATGAACACAAATATTAGAAACAGGAAGATATGTTGGAAACTATATATGGATTTAATGTCGTTGCCTTACTTTGTCGTCTTAAACAAATCCCTATACTTCTTTTGGGCCGGCAAAGACAAACTACACCATGTGTTCGTGCTAAAATTATGCTGGCCCACGTTCACAAAGGTGTAGGTTGAATCATTCTTTCCAGGTACACCTTTCTCCCGATCCAAGCTCTTGGCAATTTCAGGTGTCGTATCGTACAAGTACTCGGGGAACAAGACCTTTGGCGCATGTCGGTTTCCGATCTTCACGTTCCTCTCAATCGATCCAACTTCAGCTTTTTTCTTTCCCTTAAATCTCTTCTCCGCATGCCCTGCAGCTTCACCGACTTCAGCGGGAAACGGCGTATCATAAATGCAGTCCTCATCAACATCAACATTTGCAAATGGAACACTTTTCAATGGCTTAACCGGTAATTCACAGAATTTCACACCTTGTTGGAGAGCTCTCACCTTACTTTCATCCAGCTTATCCACAGGCGGTATATACAATACAATCTCTTTACAAATATCCACTGGGCCGCTAGGTTCTTCATGCACCGACTCAACCTCAGGCTCGGACGCTTCTACTGCACGTGCAATATGATCATTATCAACGTTCCGATCCAAACAGCCTTCGGAACTATTCTCACTCGGATCACCACCCAACATGCCCTCCTTGTTGTCACGAGAAATATCAGCAACAATCGATCTAATTGTATCACTGATAGGGGACTCCAGTCCATCATTTTCAGTAATATCTATTCCAGGAGACAATGATGGTTCTTTCTCCAGAATATCCGCGTTTCTCAACAGATCGGGAGAACTGGTCTGCTCATCACATGACTTTTCGGGCAAATCATCATCCGGGCCACTATTACCACGAGATGCTCCCTCCATGCTTCCTAAATCCTCTCCAGTCATCAATACTGCCTCTCCAACTTGATAACCAATTGGGGTATCTTCATCCACAACTACTGTATTTTTTCCCTCCATGCTCCCTTTACCTAAACCATTTTTATCAAACACACACCAATGTCGGTACCGATCAAGACCTCATCTGCATCATCAGCAATGTCAACATCAACCATTTCTTCGTCTACACCGACCATCGTTTCAGTATTATCTGGGTTATGTCTTCCCAAGCATTCTTCAGAGCCAGCAAATTACTCCACATCATCGTGTGACAGAGTTATGTCTTCGTTAGGAACATGCATGTTCGTATGCACGGACATATCAACCCTTACAGATGTCTCACTCTCATCACATCTCCTATCTAACACTTCATACAACTGATCAATTTTTTCGTCGGCATCCATCAGCGCACGACCAACGTCTGCATCCACATCCATCATCAACTTTTTGTAGATTGCCAGACTATCACCAACTACAACTTTATCGTCCATAGGCACTCTCTCACAAACATCAACTAGGATTTTGTTCATTTGTAGTAGCATCCTTCTCAATTTCTTCCTTTTGTCATCACATTGAGGTACCTGCATTACCTCAAGTAAAAAATGATATCCACAATGTTGTGAAGCAAATAGTAATGAATAGCAGCACTGTAATGAAGCAAATACTGATGAAATGAAAATCATAAACTGCATTCCTCCTACCATTATTGCAGATTACTTGTTCTAGTAATTTACATCCCTATACTCACTTTTACCTACTGATGTGTAAGGTGTTGAACATATAGTGAAAAGCCAATAACAATTAAACTACAGCTTTTTACATTGGGTAAATGAATATTTTAGTAAATATCTCAACAATTACTAGTATAATGTCAAAATTAACACATCTTCGGGTGTATATAGCATTATAACCAAGACATTAACACCGGTCTTTGTTATTACTAAAGTTAGATATATGCGACTTATGGTATTCACTTCATTAATATTTGCTTCATTATTAAAGAGAATAATTTTCACACAAGTTCTTACCCATCTACGCTCCCTTTCATGCTGTGATTTATACTGGGATTCGGACTGTGTCGTTTGACAGAAATCCATTTCTGTGTTCTCTTCCTCTGACAGCTCCCATTCAACTGGCGCAACGTCAAATTTTGTATCTATTGAAGGCATTTTCCCATCTTCGCCATATCCTTTGTGCCACGGACCTCCAGTAATCAAATCCTATCAAAAAAGTTAAAGTCATACACAAAATTGCACACCAAAACAAGTACATATAATATGTTTTTCACCGCAGAAAAATTGTAAATACCACTAGCAGATTTGGATTGGCGTCAAGCTCAGGTCCATTGAACATTTCATCTATCGACCAAACAACAAACCTCGGCCGCCCTTCCACGAGTCTCCCTTCACGTGGTAGCCGAACTCTGGTCATTTCCAAGAACCAATATTGCACCACCAACAAACAGCCATTAAGCGAACTAGGTTGACCAACGATATGTTTTTTCAGACCCTCGTACATGAAGTCCAACGTCATCCCCGCCCAGTCGTATTGATTTATACTATATATGTCCATGCACACTCTAACCAAATCCCATGTAACGTTAACACCCGTTCTAGAAAAGAAAACCGTCGACATGAGGTACATCAACAAAAGTGATGCCACTTTTTTGGGGTTTCTCAATCCAGTTTTCTTTTTCCCCTTCTTATCTTTCGAAAAAACCAACTCGTCCCATAGTTCTTCTCTTAATACACCACGCGTGACACCGATTGCTTCCTTACTTCTACGAAACCAAAGCCCAGCTGCCAATGTACGGTGCTCCAACGAGACTACTGGTCTGAATTTTTTCAAATCTCCCTCTAAATTACCATCTAACCCAAACAACTCCACCACTGTTTCCCTAGATATTTTCTTCCTAATGTCTCCAAACACCCACTCCTCGGTGCTGCTGTCGTAATGCCTCATTATCACTTCAAAATCCATCTCCTGTTTATAACAATCACTTTTTCTTACAACACCATCTCTGAAGCAAGCTAACATGGGACCAAATGGTGTCTCATCAAGTATCTCCCACGTTTTTTTGGGAATGCGCTCTTTATGTATGTTAATTTGATCAAGGACAGCCATAATGGTTACACGTTGTTGCGTGCACGGCACAACTTCGATCAAACACCCTTTTTCTTCACCATTTTGTCTTTCTTGGCGTTAACTTTTTCCGGCCCAATTTCCTCGGATTTGCGATCTCTTCCTCTCTGTCTCTTTGATACACGAGTATTTTTCTGTTTCTCCACAGGTGTCCTCTTCACTGATTCAGCATCCGGTTCAAAATCCGAATCAGTATCGGAAACATCAACAAGATGCACAGTATGTTTTCTTTTCCCTCGTCCCGGCATCCTGTTAGAATCCGAATCGGAAACATCAGCAAGTTGCGATCTGTGTTCTTTTCCCTCTTCTCGGCATCTGTTCCAAACATAATACATGACCATCAATACGTAAGTCATCAATTACTTGTTCTAATCGATGAGATGGCTTTTTGCAAATTTCCGTTGCCGAAAATCATACATTATCTTCATACCGTACCAGTTTGGAATATTTAATAATGTAGATGTATACCCTATTCAACACAACTCTTCAATTACTTGTGCAAATAACGATGAGCTCCATTAAATTACATAGTGCTAATATTGTTTATTACTTGTTCAGATAATGATATAAAATTAAAACTTATCTTCTGTACCCTTCTGATTTCAAATACTTAATGATGGATACATCACAACCTAGTACTATGCAACAAAAATCGTCAACTACTTGTTCAAATAATGATGAGTTCCACGATATTACATATTGATACTATTGTTAATTACTTCTTCAGATAATGATATAAAATTACACATTGTCTTCTATACCCTTTACAGTTTCAAATACTTAATGATGGATACAACACAACCTAGTACTCTGCAACAAAACTCATCACCTACTTGTTCAAATAATGATGAGTTCCAGTAATAACAAGTTCATACTTCATTACTTGTTCAAATAATGGTGCTTTCCAATGTAATCTACAATATATTTTTAATTCCACTAATAACACAAGACTAAGAATGGACACCCACCCACCTACTATTATGAAACAAAACTGAACAAAACCTAACACTACTAAGACAGTGAGAATAAACATCATATTATGCATACCAAATGAACCAGCGGGCATGAATAATTTCTTAAATTAGATGCCTTTTCACTATTCTCTGCATAAAAAATAGTCTTATCGTTTTCAACGAGTAAACAAAAACTGATAAAATTTCGAATTTTTCAACGAGTAAACAAAAACTCAAATAATAAACACCATAAACATGAATTAACGCGAGTATATTGCCTTCCATATTACCTTTTTCGTGGTCTGTGGAGATTTCTTATTGCACTCAAATGACAAAATAGTCTTATCGTTTCGCGCGAAACTTGATGAATCCAACCTCAGGAATGAAATCGCAGCTTCAAAATGGAGATCCTACCACTTGAAATCGCAGCTTGAAATCGCAGCTCCGAAATTACTAGAAGGGTTCCTCTGTGTGTATAATTTGAGAAATGGGTTGTGGTTTCAAAATGTCCTGCGGTATGCTTCACCTTCACGTGGGCGTCGATTGGACATTTAGGATGGGATGGAGAGGAGAAGTGACCAGCGGGAATTTGGCGGTGCAGGGATATGAAGGGCACAATGGTAAAAGCCATATTTACTTTAATATATACAAAATTATATGCTTAAGAGATGTGTTAATGGGCAAAATAAGATTCAAGTTGTATTTATGGGGCTTTCTCCCATATATATATATATATATATATATATATATATATATATATATATATATAACACACGGGAAACACACACGAAACACACAATATATATATAACTGAAAAAAACACACACAGGCTTACCAGAGAAGCCGATCGGACGGGCAACCCCCGCCGGAACCATGTTAGAAAAAAAAACAACTCCCCTGCTGGAAGTCGACCGCCGGAAAAAGTGACCCGCCGGACCTCGTCCAACTCCAGCCCGTTTCCGTCCATGGCCGGTTTTCACCCAACTCTCCGCCTGCAACTCCTCGCCGGAAATATGTCAAACCTCCGTTCCGCCGTCCGTTCCGAACAGAAAACACCTCCGGTCGCCGGAATCAATGGAGCCGCATCCATGGCCGGAGACCATGAAGAGCGTCGGTGCCTGAGCTCCGTCTCGCCGGAAATCAGAACAGCTCGACCGAATTTTGCAACGCCGTCCGATCTGGAAGTTCCGACCGGCCGTCGCTGCTCCAGTCACGAGCCACCACGCCGCCGTCGAGCTTCGGTCGTCGCCGGAGATGTCAGCCCCTTTAACTCCGGTCGTCAACTCCAGTCCATCGCCGGAAAGAAGCCGGCTGCCATCCAAGCTCCGCCTCGCCGAAAAAAAAAAAAGAAACGGGAGACATGGAGAAAAGAGAGAGGACGAGAGAGAGAGAGAGGATGGCGAGAGAGAGAGGACGAGAGAGAGAGAAAATGAGAGCTGGAAAGGAATTATAACGTGAGAGTAGGGAGAAGAAAAGGTGGGAAGGTGACAATGTGATAATATATATATATATATACTCATAACGTGAGGGAGAAAGGGAGGAGAGAGAGTGAGAAAGTAAAAATATATTTATATATATATATATATATATATATATATATATATATATATATATATGATACCCCAAAGATATTCTGGCCCTACCAGCCGAAAGTTGACTACGAGGAAGGTTCCTACCACCGACCACGCATTACGTACGAAAACCTCAGGACGTAACGTACGTAATCGCAACAAATTAGCGTACATAATGCTACACAGGTAGCGTACGCTATGGCTATAAACTTAGCCAAAATTCTAAACTCGCCAAGCAACAACCAAACGACGAAACCAAACCGTCGACCAGTATAAATATTTCGATCCCGAAATATTCTAATACAATATACATTGTATCGGTCCAAACAAGAACACTTGTACAATTCCAAATGAATACGTACAACTCAACAGTAACACGAAAAAAAATTACCTCCGGATATTACATCCACCATGTCCTAGCATCCTCCTTGAGCTGGAACACGGCACATGACACCTTCTGAGCATCGGTGCATGCCATGTAGTCAGAGATGCTGTCTAGGTTCAACAACCACTCTTCTATTGATGCGGGTCCCTCATGACCCAAAAAGACGGGCGGCTTGAAATGATTGAACCGCTTGATGACTTGAGCTTGAGATTGCTCATGATTGTTAGGCACTAAAATGGTCGCGCCTTGAAGCAATGTGGCCAATGCAGCCGAAAGCTGATCTTGGGTGGGTTGAGCTTTGCGGTTTCCACGGTTAGCCATGAGTCTGTCAACGAGTTGTAAAACCCATTGGTCGATGCAGTACGAGAAATAAAGAATGAGAAGATACCGGTAGTACGCATATAATAGTCACAACGCATAAAAATATCAATGTAATAGAATAACTGATAGTCATTATATATATATAATATGATTCAAAGAAACGAAATTGGAAACATCCACCGAAAATCTCAACATAATAGCTATATAATAAAATAAACTAAGCCTACGGCTATTCCTCATCGTCACTGCTAATAATTTCAATAATAAGAATAGGGGTTCGCGGCTCAATCCACGAAATAACGTATTCATCGGACTCAACGTCTGCCATGAAAACCCGCTCTGATACCACTATGTAACGCCCCGACTTTCTAACGGTAATTATAGGGGAAAGAAATAAAATGTCAATTTTGACGAAAAATAAATTCCTTTGAGAATATTAAAATTCTCGCCTACAAAGTCGAGTCACTACACTGACTAAAATAAATGCCTTTTAACTAAAGCAACAACACGTCATAGATAAGAGATAATAATTACGGCGGAAGACAATTTATAAATTATTATCGTTACTAATCAAGAGTTTCCCCAAATAATATTTCAAAAACATGAGATATAAAGAAAACATCGTTTTAATAAATATCATTATATGCCCTCTCGGCTCGCTCCTTCGTCCATCCGGCTCGATTTAACCTGCGGGATCAATATAGGTGTGGGTGAGCTTCCTTCAGCCCGTGGAAATCACACATATCACAGTAATGTACAATCTCATATGGAAAGCATTTAAATGATTATTCTATCAATAATATTTTTCTCCACATGAATACATATACATAATATCACATATAACATGAATCTAGCACGCATGTGAATATTAAGGTTGTGCATGTGTCCTCACATAACATATATCTTAAGATAGCCTCTTTACACGTACACATGTGAGCTTGATTTACAACATGTATCATCAATTTTAAACATATTAGAATATCACATATACAATCCAATTAAAGCAATTAAAGTGATAGTGAAAATTCTCACCTGAATAAAATGATGCTTCTTGAACTTGAATATAAAGGTGCTCGACTCACAGTCCTAAGCTTGTAAATCTTTGTTAATGTCTACATATAATAATAATTTAATCATTATAAAATATTATGATATAATGACTGAAAATAAAAATATATGCATAAAATTAAACTAATTATTAAAATTAATTTTTGAGTTAACGTTATTAATGTCTTGGTCAAAAAGGGTTGGAATGAAAGCTTTAAAGTTGATTCGGGTCAAAAATCAAAGTAATTAGAAATCTGGGATTAAATTGCGTAAGCCTAAAAATTCGCGGATATATAGACCCTTGCCCTATTCTATCAGCCGACATAGCCTCACTTCATCCCGGCACCCTTCCAGTCCCAGCGTCTGGAAGGGTGTTATTATACCAGCGCCTACGTGGCGCTGATGTGGCGTCTAGTAGGCGTTGATGTGGTATATTTTAATATATACAATTAGTAGGGGTGATTCATAACCTCCCCTACTATCTACTCCATGCTTTGTTGGGGTTGTATGGATCCGTATATGTAGTAAGGTTTTGATAGTAGGGGTGTTTTTGTATCACCCCTACTATTTTTTTATATTAAAATATACCACATCAGCGCCTACTAGACGCCACATCAGCGCCACGTAGGCGCTGGTATAATAGCACCCTTCCAGACGCTGGGACTGGAAGGGCTCCGCACCTCATCCCCCGTTCCTCACTCTCTCTCCAGAACTCTCTCTCTACCCCCGCTCCTTTTCTATCCCATTCTCTCTCTTCTTGGCCGAGGGCAGCAAACGGGAAAACAGACACACACTCTCGATCCAACACCCACACAAACACATAAAACTCACCCACGCACACAGGAAGTCCGCATCACACACCACGCGACCGGCGACAATTCAAAAAGAAAGCGGCGGAGGAGATTAGGTCGCGATGTTCGCCTTCAACGACGATGATTCCGGCGAATCGAAGGTGAGGGCTCCGATTCTGCTCTCGAGTTTCCAGTTCCGGTAAGGTTTCTAGATTTGGGCAAGTGTATACGATTTTAGATTTGGGAATTTCGGGCTCGATGAACTTGAATGGGCTGAAGGTGTTCGGGTTTTGATTTCTGGTTCGAGGTTATTTCTTGTAGGTTTCGGCCGAGGGTTTCTGTTTCCTGAATCTGAGTTCAGGCTCAGCCCGGGACTGAAACTTTGAATATCAATTTCATGATCAGGGTTGTGTAATTGGGTTTCTGGTTATGGAGGTCACGTTGTTTGTATTTGTAATTAAAATTTCTAGTTTTTGAAACTTTTGGTTGTATACATCATAATCCAATACAAACATAAATCTGAAAGTAAAGAAATTGGGGGTTGAATTTACCTCTGATGGAGAGGAACAGAGAAGATGAAATTGCGGAATTTGCAGAAAATGAAATTTGGTGGCTGGGAAAAATGGGCTGGAACAGTCTGGTCTTCCTTTTCGTAGAATTCTGCCGTACTTTGTACTGTATGCTGTGTAATTTCCTTTTTTTTTTGATGCTGAATGTTTGTAAAGGATTCTGTACTGCAGAGTTAGTACATTTATAGATATAGGTTTTGAAGTGTTTTGATTCAACTAGGATTGTATTAGGATAAAGATCAAGGAGTTTGGTGAAGTGAGAACTCTGATAAAGAACGACTGGACAAGGATTTCTTAATTATGGTTAATTAAGTGTAATCATAGTTGGTTAAATTATAACACAAGGTTAAATATAATTGATATAATAATAATGGTATAATACTAAGTATGAAAGTAGTAATTCGGTAATAATGATAATAATATCGCAAAATGATAATGATAATAATAATAATATTGGTACTAATAAAATTGTAATAATAATATTAATATTAATAATAATAATAATAATAATAATAATAATGATAATATTAATAATAGTAGTGTTAGTATTATGCTTGAATAAATAATAACACTATTATAATAATGACTACTGACAAAATGACTCGGGCTAGAACTTGTGATACGTCGAAATAAATATTCATGATCCTCTAAATGAGATTAAATGAAATGAAAATGTATTATTAGTATTATTATAAATAATAATATTATATTATAAAAATTGCGGATATTACACCTTACGCACACAACAATCCATTAGCGTACGTAATCACCTAAGAATAATGTATGTTATCCTCAATCGAGAAGCTACTGCTCTTATCAATTGATACTATTACGTACGTAGCACAATAAGTATAACGTACGTAACCTTCATACTCTATTAACGTATGGTAAATCATCCGTTGACTGACATGTCCACATCCGCGCCGAAAGTTGCCGACCACGGGGCCCACTGTCGGCCACAGCTTGGATCATGTCCGATTCCCCTCATAGAGTACGTAATGCATGATACATAACGTACATTATGCTTACCAACTTAACGTACGTAAGCTCCTCAGCTTAACGTACGTAATGACGTCTGCACTTAGCCAATACAACTACTCCTGCCTGTTCATCTCAACATACTGAGTAGGCTTACACATCCCAATAGCATTCCCATATGATATACGCGATATCAAAATCAAAACAACCTGATACACGATATCCTCAAATATAACTGTGGACCAATCACGTCAATTATACAAATACAGCTGTCTCCGTTCTCAATTCATTTTATCCATACTATATAGACACCATGCTATCCAGTATATGTCAGATAAAATAACGCGAAAAATTTATACTGAAAATTCGGTATATTACAACTGTGCTGCTGGACCGCCCTGCACATGTCCCGGTCGTAATGGCCAAGTGTCCCGGACACTGAGTCTTGTTGTCCCTTGCCGAACCGCCTCCAGGAACTGCTCCTCCCCAGGTCTCCTCGTGTGACTCTCCGTCCGTTCCCGCCATCCCAAAGGCTGAACTTATACATTCAGCCCAATGCCTTTCTCGGTGTGCCGCTCATGCCTATTACCCCGCACCTTGTGCGATTCCCTGCGCACACCTTACCCGTCGTCGACTTCTGGCTGTGACATGTTTTCTAAACTGGTAAATTGAAGTGGTTAATATGTTGTAATTTGTGGAATATAGTAAGGTTAGTTCTGCTTTGGTGTGAATTTTGGTTCAGATTTTAACATAGAGTGAATGGTTAAGGTGAAATTTGGAGTTTGGATTGGCCCTAATCCAAAAATCTTGGGGTGATGAATTAATATCTTATGCATTGGGTTTATAATCTGCTTAGAATATTTCAGTTTTGGTCATCAGATGGAGAGAATTGTCACTAAAAGAAAAATAACTCTGAAGTTATGAACACACAAAATAGTCGAACAATATTACTTTTGATGGGTTTGAAAGCTTCGTGGGGAATAGAATCCTCGTGTTGTTGCTACTTGAGTCTACAGCTTGAGGAATCATGAACAGAGGAGGATTTCCTCAGATTAGAGATAAAAATATAGAGCAAATTTTCTTTTTGATGATGCAGATTCTATTAGGGCTTGATCGTGAATCGTGGCTTAAACATGCTAGGTATAGAATAGATGGGGTGATAGAATCATAGATGAAAAATATTTCTGCTCCAATGGAAGAACATAGATAATCGGCTGAATTCTTAGAGATGCTGAGGAGTTCCTAATGCTCCAATGCACGTGAATATATGAGATTTTCTTAATGGACTAAGAAAATAAGATGTATAGCAGATTGATCTGAATTTAAATATTTGGGCCTAAACACACAGCCCAAATTTTATACTATAGAATCTATTTAGCCTTCAATAATGTGGAACATATAATCTACAAAATTATGGACTTGTAACTTATAAAATATCAGCTCATGTGACAATATTAAACCCATAAAAAATTAAATATATTCAAAAAATCATCGCCAAGCTGGTCATAAGAGTAAATTAAATATTTAAATTAAATATAGTGGCGTTACATACATTCTCCATGTAAGATTTGGGAGAAGAAACTTATATTCTGGGAATTCGTCTCTACCAAGATAAAGTAAAGTAAAGTGAATGATGGGATTTTCCCAAGTTATCTATATATAAAATATCCTATAGCCATTTGGGACGGAAGTTTCTGAAAGAGGGTTTCAATGCGACATATGATTCAACAATTCCAGACTATGTGTCATCAAATTGAGGAAGATAGAAGGTAAATGAGTCAAGTACCATATGCCTCGGTAGTAATTATCCTCATGTATGATATGTTGTGTACAAGACCGTATATTAAATATGTTGTGAGCGTGGTCAGACAGTTTGAGGCAAATCTGGGTAAGGAACATTGGACAGTCATGAAAAACATTCTTAAGTACCTTAGAAGGACCAAAAAAATTGGTTCTTATGTACGATGGTGGAGAAATGGAAGAGGATGATTACACTGAATCAGACTTCTGGGACGACATGGTTGATCATATATTCACTTTAGGGTACATATTCACTTTGAATGGTCAAATGGCTTGGATGAGTTCAAAACAAAGCGCGACTGTAGATTGCACCTGTCAAGTCGAGTATCAGGCGCATTAGAGGTTGTAAAGAAAGTTGTTTAAATCAAGAAGTTTCTGGAAGAACTTAAAGTGGTCCTTGGGGTCGCGATGGCCTTGCTTATATTCTACCACAACGACTAAGATGTTGCGTAGGCTAAGAATCCTAGCTCTCACCACATAACCAAACATATTTAGAAAACGTATCAAATCGTACAGGAGAAGGTAAACAGGGAGTACATTTACATTCTAGAGTGATGCAACCCCATGAGACATGCCATGCTAACCGACACATTAAGTCGATCTTTCAGTTACTAGGACTCTTCCAAGTTAAGTAAGAAATTAATTGTTTTATTCCAGACCTCTACATGACGTGCCATAGCAATGGAAGGTGCGAATTTTAAAAACATCACAAGGTCGAGGACTTCGTTAGTAGATGAATTCATGGGTACCTTTACTTTTGAACCTCCATATGTCTTACGTAGCAACTCAGAAGATTTGTCCGCATGGCATTTCAACCTGCCTAGGTGGTAGATTACTGAGGACGCGAGTTCGAGTCTGCAGCGCAGATATGGGAGTTTTATCCTCCAATGTAGGGATAGGCTCCTTGTGCGCACTGCGATTCCTCCTCCTAGTGGTAGTCACCACGATTTAATTCCTCACCACCGCATGCAAGGGGTGGAAGCGAAGGATTTCGCCTTTTGCTACAAGCAACTCAGAAGATTTGGAATTTAAGAATGCACAAGTGAGTTGTCACCTTGATGATTTTTGAACCTCACGTAAATTTTGGACCAAAGCTTCACAAGAATAACCTCAAAAGGTTTTTCTCTCTACAAAAGTAATTTCTGTTACTTCTTTGATGATCCTTGCAAATATATCTCTCGCCTCACAAGCCTATATATAGGCATAAAACGTATACATACAAAACATATAACTCTCTCGCCTCACACATACATTTATTAAGACGTCAAAGTAGAGCTGTTATGCGAAACGAGCTGCTCGAAAGCTCGGCTCTCGGCCGTTAAAGGCTTCGTTAAGTTTCGACTCGAATATTAAATGGCCAGCTCGAGCTCGACTTGTTGCTCGATTTATTAACGAGCCGGCTCGAACTCGACTTGTTAGGCTCGATAACTAAAATTTTTCTTATAATTACATTAGGCTCGTTGGGCTCGGCTCGGCTCGATAGGCTCGTTAGGCTTGTTAGACTCGTTTACGAGTCGAGTCAAGCTCATCTCTTTACTCGTTAGTGTTATCGAGCCGAGATCAATCTTCAGCTCGAGCCTCGGCTCGGCCGACAATGACTCTACGTCAAAGTAAACCTATAAAGTAATTTACTCAAATATTTTCCAAGACTTCAAGCCACCCTTCGAGATTTTATGCACTACCTTTCAAAAGCCATATAATTAAGAGAAACGATAGAGCAACACCCCCAACCACACTTCCAAACACACCGCATGTTTTGGGGGTATTGTACCACGTGCTTAACAGATAAAATAATCATAATATTATAAATATTTTATCTGTAAAGCATGCAGTACAACACATCCAAAGCACGAATATGTTTGGGGGTGTGGTTCAGAATGTTGCTCTATCATTCCTCTATAATTAATTATACAAAAGCGTTCAAGAATTCAATCCTCCAATTGAGACTTGGAGCAGGTCTTTATCTCAAGAGTAGCAAGGAAAATATAAGTCTAGTTACTTTGTATGTGGAATTCAATCCTCCAATCGTAGAGTGGGCCACCCCATTTCGCTGTAACCATTATGATGCGTCATCCCAAAATTGACAAATGAGGAGGTGGCATTGACGCTGCATCAACCACGATTTCGATGCAGCTTGGACTCAAATACCGTCGCCGGGGGTCGAAGACGGGGCGTGGTATGTAGTTGGCGGTATCACACAACGCAGAAGACGAAACAAGGTTTGGGTGGCAACGGTCACATATTGATCCGTTGGAAACATGGGGGCCCACCTCAACGGATTTATTCTTTTTTTTCTATTTAAACTCATTTCAAATTTTAAAAACAATACAACTAAAAACTCAAAAAACATATATACTTTTATCCATTTTCCATCAACTTCTTCACTTTCTTTAATCCATTTTCAAGTATGGAACCAAAAAAAAATAGCAAACGTAACCCGAAAGTCTCGAGGGGCGGATCATCTCGTCCTCGAGTTCAATCCCAACCCGCATACCGACCCCAAATGAACGAAATCCCTTTTCATTCACAACCCGTATACCGACCCGTATACCAACAACCTCCACCCGTATACCAACAACCTCCACCCGTATACCAACAACCCGTATCCCCATTTTCCTACACCACACAACAACCCTTACCGCACTTCCCGGATAACTTCAACCCGTTTGAAACAACGAGGACTCCCGTAAACATAACCGAAGATGATTCCGAAGAAGACGAACCTTTCGTACCCGAGACACAATTCGCGAATGAAGAAGACGAAGAAGACGAAGAAGTCCAAGAAGTCCAACAACCCGAAGAAGTCCCCACGAGGTCGAAAAAAGCGGACAAAAAAAATTGGACGGCCGAAGAGGAGGAGGCGTTAGCTAAATCTTGGATTAAAATATCCGTGGATAAAGTAGTTGGAGACCGTCAAAAAAAGATGGGATTTTGGACTCGAATTACCAAGCATTTTAATACCCTTGTGCCGGGAAGCCCGCGCACGAAAGATCAAACAAACTCAAAATGGAACAAAATGAACCCGTTGATCTCTTCATTTAACGGTTACTATCACCAAGCGGTAAAATTTTATAGTTTTTTTTATTATTATTAATACGTATATATATTTATTATTATTATACGTATATATATATATTTATTATTATTATATGTATATGTATATATATATTTATTATTATTATACGTATATTTATATATATGTATTTATTATTATACGTATATGTATATATTTTTTATTAATACGTATTACTTATTTTGTACATAGGTGCGTATAAATCAAAGCGGTTGTAGCGATCTACAAATATTTGAGAGAGCCGCGGATGATTTTGAAAAACATTATGGCAAAGCGTTCGCCCATGTCAAAGCTTGGTACATTGTTAAAGATCAACCAAAGTAGATCGAACAATCCACCGTTCAACCAAGCCAAGAATCTGCGGGATCAAGCAAGAAAAGGAAATCGTCCGACTCAAGTAACATGCCAACCCCAAATAACGAAGAGCCTTTTGATTGTGAGTTACCGAACCTTAACGAAAACCCAGCGCCACCCCGTCAATCCAAACTCAAAAAGAAGGTGAATGTTGAAAGCTCTAGTCGATGTTCGGTTCAAGACACATTGTCAACTTACGCGTCCAAGAAAGAAAGGTTTATGGCGGAGCAATTGGAGGCGCAAAGAAAAAAAGACGAAGATTTCCACAATTATGTTGAAGCGGAGGCCTTCAATCGTGACATGAAGTTCGTGATGGAGCCGCACGATAATATCCCGGACCCGGTTTTTAAGGAGTACGTCATTCAAAGAAAACGCGACTTATGCGCCAAATACGGTTGGCCGTGTGGTTTGTAGGATTTAGTTTTAATGTTTTTTTTTTATTTTTTTTGTATTTTTAATTTTTAATGAATTTTTAGTTTTAACGTTTTTTTAATTTTAATGTAATTTTAATTTTTAATGTTTAGTTTAAATGTATTTTTAATTTAAATGTATTTTTAATTTTAATGGATTTTTAGTTTTAAAAAAAAAAGTGTGGTATGGGTGTGGTATGGGTGTGGTATGGTGATGCCTCCAAAAAATGGATTGATGTATGAAAATGAGGTGGCAAGTGGAGATTGGTTGGAGAGAATGGGGTATGGCAAAGATTACCTTGTCAATGCCACCCCCTGATTAGCTACATTCAGTGCAAGCTTATGGTGGTGGGCGGGCTTCAAAACCCAACTTTTGGAATTCTTGCTCGGTGTGACCTCTTGAGTCCATTCATCTAAGCGATACTCATTTGTTATTGATTTTACGGGCTCTGCATATTTACCAATGACTAGTGGATACACGGCTAAGCGGGTCCCATTGTCCAAAGTCTGACTCTCATTGTCAATGATGATCAAATGACGGGTATCTAAAGATGTTGTAGTTGTCTTGAAATGAACCATGATGGAAAATCAGAGCAGAGAAAATAGTAACTGCAAAATAAACAGGGAAACGATGTTATATACACAAAAAAAAAAAAAGAGAAAGTTCTTCCTGCAAAACAAGGACAAAAAAAATGAAAAAAAATTGAAAAGAAACAAAAAATCGAAAAAAAGTGCAGAACAAAAAAAAAAGAATTGCCAAAAAAAAAGATCACGAAAAGAAAGCTCAATTAAGACAAGACTGTATCATTTCTTTATTGTTCACAGAGTTTTATTTCTTCGGTCCCATAAAATTATGCTCATTATGAATTTTATTGATTAAAATTCATAAACTTTGACCATGAAATGCAACCAATATATAAAAAAGTTACAGTAATGTATGTACTTATTTGGTTTGTCTTAATTTGTATTTTTCAAATATTATGTTTTTATAATTTTTATTTATATATAATTGAAGTTATTATGGTCAAAAATATATTTGGAGAGACTGATCAAAATAGAAATGAGCACAGTTTTGTGGGACGGAGGGATTATTAATCGAAATTCATCCATCCATTCTTTTCCCATTCTGGGAATAAAAGAAAAAAAGAAGTGAAAAAAAAGAAATGTGATAACACCCTGAACCACACCCCCATACACACCCCGTATTTTATGGGTATTGTACCGCATGCTTTACAAATAAAATATTCATAATAATATTATAATAAAATAAATTGTAAGGCACGCGGTACAACACCCATAAAATACGGGTGTGTTTGAGGGTGTGGTTCAGGGTGTTGCCCTATCATTTCTCAAAAAAAAAACTCTCCTCACCCAACAAGTCAACTCTCTCTTCACGCTCACCTCCCTACTTCTCTCTCTCCTTTTCCATAGGGATGTAAACGAACTGAGTCGAGCCGATCTTTGATCGAACCGAGTCGAGTTTTAATTTTTTTCTGCCGAGCCGAGCCGAGCTTCCTTACCGAACAAAAATCGTGTTCGAGCTCGAGCTCGTTAATAAATCGAGCCGCACACGAGCTTTAACGAGCAGCTCGTTAACAAAAAAAGAAAAAGAAAAGCCCATGTAATCGGCCCAAACTAAATAATACCTAGGCTAATCTGCTGCTAATACCTCAGCTCCTAATTTCTAACCTAACCCGCCGCCTCTCTCACCTCATTTCGCAACTCACCTCATTTCGCAACTCTCACACTCAAATCTCACTCAAATATCAATCTGTCTTCTCCCGTCTCCCGTCTCCCGTCTCAATCTCACCACTGATCAGTAGGGTTTTCGTTTTAATCATCACCATTGACCAACCAGTAACTACTAACAGGTGAATTAAATTTATTTACTTGGAATTTCACAACTTTCCAGTATTTCTAATTGTCGAGCTGCGTGTATTTCACATTCGATGTGTGTATTTGTGTATGCATGCGAGTATTTGAGCATATAATGAAGATTCTGATATGGATTTATGTTATTTTTTATGCTTTTTCCAGTTTCTGATTCTAATAGTGTTTTTGTTATTGTTTCCGGTACTGCTATGAGATGGGAGTGAAATTCTTATGTTTGTTTTTCTTCTTGATTTTTGCTAGTTAAGTCGTCTGGATTATTTTCTATCTATGGTGATCTTGATTTTCTGTGTGTATGTATTGTTGCTTTTCTGGGTTTTGTGTGTTCAATGTTCATACTAGGAGTTTAATACCAGGAGTTTATTAAGTCATGTCTTCATTTTTTGCCAGGAGTTTAGTTAAGTTTATTAAGTTTAGTTTAAGTCATGTCTCCATTTTTAAGTTTAGTTATTATATAATTATTGTTATACCAGGAGTTTATTAAGTCATGTCTTCATTTTTGCAGATAAGACAGAGTTGTGATGGCATCTTCCAGAAAAAAGCAATGCATCAAAATTATTCCACAAAATGTGGAATTTGAACAAGAACAGTTAAGAAGTCTTGGTGATGATACGCCATCTGAAGACACGGGTGAAGCTGATGACATATCTGTACAGCTTGAACAAGAGGAGATTTCCAGAAACAGAAAGAAAAAAAGAAACAGCAGCATTGTTGAATCCGTTGATACTCAGCAATCCAATCAACAGAAGCCTTACTAAAAGAAGGAAAGAAAGAAGAAATCTCATTGTTGGCCGTATTTGAACACTATTGTGGAGAACAACCAGAAGTTTGCAGTGTGTAAACTATGCCAAGATAGGATGAAATATGGACCCACAGGATTCACAACAACATTCAATAGGCACGTGGATAAATGTCTACTTGCACATGGACGAACACGCCAAAAACAGCTTCAATTTCAACCGAGTAATGACAAATCATCTGGGGTGACACTTGCAAACTTCCAGTATGATCATTCTGAGATGAGAAAAGTCATTTCTCATTACATTTTGGTAAATGAGTTACCCTTTAGGCATGCTGAAAGCTTTATGTTTGATGTGATTATGAGAAAAGCTTCTCCGTATTGGCAGAAAATAAGTAAGGAAACTGTTAAACAAGATTGCATGACCACATATGAAATTGAAAAAAAGAACTTGAAAGAACTTTTTAAATCTGTTAGAAAGATAAATATTACAACAGATATGTGGACTTCCTCTCATCAAAAACTTGGATATATGGTTGTCACCGGACATTGGATTGATTTTGAATGGAAGCTTAATATGAGAGTTCTTAATTTCTGTAATGTCCCTCCCCCACATAGTGGATATGTAATTTCAGAGGCTTTGTTCAAAAGTCTGAATGAGTGGGGTATTGTTGATAAAATTGGGACATTAACTGTGGATAATGCAAAGGCAAACGATGTTGCTTTGCGAAACTTAAAACAAACGTTTAGTGTTAGAAAGAAATTATCAATTGGTGGGAAACTCTTTCATGCACGATGTTGTGCACATATATTGAATTTATGTGTGCAAGATGGTCTAGAACCAATTAAGGACATTGTTGATAGAATTCGGGATGGGGTTAAATATGTGGCAGGCTCAGAAGGTCGTAGAAGTAAGTTTGCTGAAGTTTCCATGTCTTTAGAATTAAAATCTAAGAAACTGATTCTAGATGTTCCAACTCGATGGAACTCCACTTTTAACATGTTGTCATGTGCTGTTGAGTTCAAAGATGCTTTTTTAGTGTATGCCAGATCTGAAGGGGGGTTTACAGATTATGTGCCGGGTAAAGAGGACTGGGAAAGAGTTGAAGGTGTGTGTTCTTTTCTTGAGGTTTTTTGTGATGTAACGAAAGTTGTTTCCGGACCGAGTATTCCACTTCGAACTTGTTTCTATCAGAAATAAGAAGATTAAGCAAGTAATAGACAAAAATTTGATTCACCCAAATCTGCATATTCGAGAGATGGCACGAGCTATGATATTGAAGTTCGATAAATAGTGGGGTGAAACCAATTTGATAATGTCGATCGGTGCTGTCATGGATCCACGGTTTAAAATGAAGCTTCCAACCTTTTGTTTTCCTACCCTTTATCCAGTGGCAGGTGAATCAAAAAAAAATCTGACCTATTTATTAAATTCATTGGCTGAACTCTATCAAGAATATTGCCAGAAAGATAGAGAAGCTAATATTGAGAGGAACGAATCTGATCAGGTATCTTCTTCTGATGCAAATTTCATTATCGAACACAATGAAACACCACAAGGCATTAATGAATATGAAAGTTTTATTAGAGAGAGTGGTGGTATTCTGGAGCCCACAAAGTCAGAACTGGAAGAGTACTTGAGTGAGAAAATTGTTCCTCCAAATTCAAAGTTCGACGCTTTAACATGGTGAAAAGGAAACACTTCAAAAATTCCTACTTTGTCTAAGATGGCATGTGATGTGTTGAGTATTCCCATTAGCACTGTGGCTTCTGAGTCGACCTTTAGCGCTGGTGGTAGAGTGATTGAACCACATGGCTCATGTTTGAAGCCCCAAACAGTTGAAATGTTGATGTGTGGAGCTGATTGGGTTCATGAGCTGTATGGTCTGAAAAAATCTAAGCAAGTAATACTATTAATTTATTCTTTATAAAGTACTGTTACTTTTATTTTCATATGCCTACTGTCAATGTTCTGCTTTAAAAACTAAGCTGATCCTTTTAATTGTAATATCCGCAATTTTCGATTTTCGGTAAATTTCTTTTTTCGGCCGGAGTCTGTTTTGACGACTCGCTTGTGACCGTTTCGTCATTCTAAGAGTATTTAGTTCCGCACTTTTTGTCATCCGAGTTCGTTTCGGTGTCGTTTTGTTGAGTTCCGTGTTCTTAAGCGACTTTCCCGCGCTTGAGTTCGATTCTTGCGAATCTCGTTCGAAACTATCGTTCCGGGTTTCTCGTAAGTTCATTTAACGTTGTTATACGTGTTGTGAGATTCGGTTTGGTTATTCGTTGTCGTATCGTGATTTTTCGGACATTTGGGGCTGTTTTGTAATTTCCCAAAGTTGTGGGTATGTCGTCATACCCATTTTTGAGATGTTCTGTTGCTATCTCTCTGAGTTGTTAGCGCACGCTACGCTTTGTGGCTAGCGCGCGCTAGGTTGCTGAAGTTAGCGCGCGCTAACGGGTGGTGCGAAGCTTGATCCGAGGCTACCGGGTAGGTTAGAACGTTGGTTAGCGCACGCTATTTGGTAACATAGCGCGCGCTAGGGTGCATTGGTAGCGCACGCTGGGGAAAAGGATAGCGCGCGCTATCCGGTACTTCAGGGCAGTCCAGGAGCTAATGGACTGGGTCTGGGGGTCTCGTTAGCGCACGCTAACATTTGTAGCTAGCGCGCGCTAACTGTACATTTTGGCAGAACGTTTTGTTCTGATGCTTCGATAGCGCACGCTAATCAGGTAGTATTAGCGCACGCTAAGCTGTCCAGTATATAAACTGGACAGCAGTCATTACTCTTCATTTTTCCTCATTTACTCTTCTTCCTCCGCGGGTTGAGACGAGGGCGACTAGGGCTTGGGCTCCTGGCCGATTTCTACTCCATCCAAGGTGTTTTGGAGTATCCTAGGTGATTATAACATCATCTAATCCATTGTTCTTCACCGAATCAAGGTATTTTTCTTGAATCCCTAGAGTTGACTTTTTGGGAGTTTTGTTCTTGATTTCGTTTTCTATCCATTTTTGACGAACCGGTTGTTGTCAAATGATGTTGTTAAACATATCTTATGGATTGTATATCCATATTTCGGTTTGGAATTCCATTTTCATGCTTTGGTCGGTCGATTTGCGTTCTTGGCCATTTGGGGGAAACCCTTGAACTTTCATCGTTTGTTCTTTGAATTCAGCGACTTTGGGTCATACTTTGGAATTCATTTTCATTGTTGTTATTGTTGTCCGTAGCTTATTGTCGCGGGTTAGCGTTCGGTGGAGTCGGCGGGTTCGTGGTCGTTTCGTGCCAACCTACTTCGGTCGATTCTTCGCGTTTGTGATTACTCGAGGCAAGTACCTTGTCCATACAATTCTTGTTTTATGAATATGATAATTAGTGATTGTCTCCTTGTGTTTATTTGATCGTTTGAATCTCAATTTCATAGATTCGGTTAGCCTTGTTAAAGGCCCTCTTTCAAAACGTGCGTGTTTTGTGGACATTGTGTTCGTGGATGGTTACGTGAATTACTATGAATACACTTGGTGTTGTCGTTGTGCTTTGATAATATATATATATATATAAATATCGTGTATTGTGTTTGTTGCCATTGAGTGAATTACTTGGATATTATTGATGTGATGTGTTATTTGTGTGAATGTGTGGATATGGTTGAAGGTCTACGGTGACACATGGCACGTGATCATGTGGTCAGGATACAACAAGTGATTGATCCAACCGTGAGAGCCTGAGATAATCTACAGTGGCACATGGCATGCGATCATGTGGCCAGGATGCAACAAGTGATTGATCCAACCGTGAGATGTGTGTGATTTGTTTCGCTAGCCAGCTCGGGAGGGTCCTTCGAGGCCTCGAGTGGGATTTGTGGCTTCGTCCCAGTCCTAGGCGATGCGCATGTGCGATTATGTTTTGTTGATTTTTATGTCCGTCGAGGACACGTGATGTTGGGCTCTGGCCCTGTGAATTGTTGTCGGTTTTCTATTTGCGAAAACAAAACCTTTGGGCTGTGACCCCTGTTGATTTTGGTAAGAGAAGGATTCTGAACTCCTAAATTGTTTTCTATTAAAACTCCCGATGGCATTTTAAACTGTTTTATAAATTGTTTCCCTTGATTTGTGATCTTTCGGTTTTGGAATGTTTTAGCCAAACTCATGCCTCGGGAAGTACTTTTAGTTACGTTTGGATCTTTGAGGATTCCTTATTATTATTGTTCTTGGAACTTGAATTGTATGGCTCGTATTTTTGCACTTGTACTTGCACTAGCAAAACAGTGGAGTTTTGCTAACCCCCGAGTATTCAGGGGGTGGATGTCTGTATTGCATTCAGGTTTTGGAGCATAGCATAGGGTCGGCATGAAAGATGATGAAAGATGAACGATACTAATCACATGAGTATCCGTATGACGTCATTGGTTTAGTTGTATTTATTTCCGCTGCAGTATTCTTTCTCATTGTACGGGAGTTGTTGTATTTTGACACCTGCGTGGGTATGAATTGTAATTGAGTTGTATGTTTTTTATTGAAAGACCAAATCGGTCTACTGAGTCATTTTAGCCTTGAAGGCATTGTTGAGTTGTTCGACGTTGTTTACCAGCCTGGTAGATCCTTGAGGAAAGGGTCTACGACGTGTAATATCCCTGAGTGGATTGGGGGTGTTACATAAATGGTATCAGAGCTTAGGTTGTGGAAACCTAGGCTGTCGGGTTTAGTGGTGTCTGTTGAGTTTTGTCTCGTCGGATTTTGTCTGACTGAGTCGTGTCGTGACGCGTCATCTGAGTTTGTTGGTCGTGATTAGTATCGTGGGGCTATCATCATCTTCGTGCGACCTGTGGATGTAAGTCTCCCTTCTTTGTGATTGTGCCTCGTCTGATGCGAGTTACTTGTATGATTATACGTTAAGTGATGGAATCCTTTTGTGGATTTTGATTTCGTGATATGTGGTTATTTGACTCTCATATTTTGTTCATATGAGGAGTAGTGTTGCTGGATTGTGCATGTTGGACTGTGTTTCTTTTATCCGCTGCGTGAGTTCTTTTGTAATGGCTTTCGGTATTTTACCGAATGAGTTTTATTTCGAAAACCGATTCCCTTAACCGAGTTTTTAGCGTTATGGCCTTGATCATTTTGGCGAAATTCTTATGACGGTATTTAGTATTTTGGTAAATGGCTTTCGTGAGTTTTTGAAATATTACCGTCATCGGCCTTTTTGGTGTTTTTGTAAATGGTTTTATCCTGGTGGATTCCGGCGCGGGACCCACGGCGCTATAATGTTCCGTGTAATTACCTGAATTTTTTTTTGGGCATTCTAGCCCATTGAATTATCTTTGAAAACCTTGAGTATCTTAGAAAATAAATTTCGAGACGTACTTTTAAAATGAATTATTTTCTCGTGGTACATCCAAGGTTCCACAATATGTTTCAAAATTTTTCTACTTCGAGGACCAAAATGTTTCGAGATAATTTCAATGTTTAGAAACACTTTTACTTAGACCCGAGGGTCGAATATTCTGAAAGTTTTTCACTAAAAGGAAATTGTCCTCATTTTTGTTCAAACGCAAGATGATTTTCAAATTCTCGATAATGGTGTTTGTACTACTTTTTGAAAGATGATACTCAAGATCAACTAGTGTTTCCAGAATCTTTCTTTTTTCAAAGGTGGTTTTCGTTTTTAAAACCTATCATTCCTGGTTGCAGTCCAGGAATGTATGTATGATATTCACATTGTCGTTAGAATGTTAGCTCCCAAGTATGATGGAATTGGTGGCGTGAATGTTGAGTCGTTTGCCACGCATTTGTTGTGATTAGCCCTCTGTGAGAGGTGAGATGTTGGTATTGAATGTTGTCGCTTTGTGATGATTTGTGTGTTATCGCACTTGTGCGAGCTATTGGAACTGGAGTTTGTATGATTGTGTACATACGTGTTTGTTTCGTGATGTTTTGTAATTGTGCACTGGTCATCATTCGAGTCGTTGATGTCGCCGAACGTTGCCGTCGTTGCTGTGATATTCATGTGTGTGTTGCCTTACGATGGTAATCGTTGTATGTGTTATGTGTTATGATTTTCTGTTGTGCTGAGTGGTTACTTATTCAGTATGCCGAGGGGCCGAGGTCGTGGTCGTGGCGATCGGACGTGTGGTCGAGATCATGCTGCCGGTGATGATATCGGTATCGGTGTCGCTACTATTTTAGAGCAGGTAGCCACACAGATGACTTAGTTGACTCAGGCAGTTCAGCGTGTTACAGATGTGACCCAACACACTGGTGCAAATCAGTGGCTTCGAGAAGTGGTTCGTATGAATCCCCCTCGTTTCGCTGGTGCTGCAGATGCTTTAGGCTGGGATGGTTGGCTTTTCCAGTTGGAAAAGATATTCGAGATAGTTGATTGTCTAGAAGAACGTAAGGTCCCGGTAGCTCAGTATCTTTTCGACAAAGATGTCGCTAGCTGGTGGGAGGCTGTTAAGCCTCAAGATCGTGTTGTCACATGGGCAGAGTTCCAGAGATTCATGAGAGATGAGTTTTGTCCGGATCCGATCAGAAATCAGAAGATTAATGAATTCTTTTCGGCGAAACCGCTGGGAACTTTTCAGGAAATCAGATGAGTGGGCCCCTTGAGGTTGGGACTTCGTTTCGTCATCCCAATATGGTTCCTAGATCGCGTGATCAGAGGAGTAGTACCCCTGTAGTGAGTAATGTGAGCAACTCGAAGATATGTTATAATTGTAGTCGAGGAGGCCATACTGCGAAGAATTGTCGTTCACCGTAAGTCAGCTGTTTCGAGTGTGGCCAGGTGGGTCACCGAGCCGTACATTGCGATACGGTAGCTGATAGATTTGGAGATCGAGGTTGTGTCTCTGCTCCGAAAGGACACGGAGATGCCTAGTGTGGTTTTGAGGATTTCGGCGTAGTCTGAATTGTTTATGATTGCCCTTGTGGATCGTTTGTGTTTACTTTCTATTTTCTCGACTGTGCGTGTTTCCTTGTAATAGGTACTTTGTGTTTTGTGAATGTTCGGATAATTTACTTGATAATATTATCTGTTTGATGACGCTTGTCACTTGTTGGTTTTATTATGTTTTTACCAGTGGCGTTGTGTTGGTCGTCGTGGAGCGCGTTTTCACGCCGTATATTCCTTTGCGTTGTTTGTAACGTTTCGCCGATGGATGATAGTTACGCATTTCTTGTGTATCTCGTTGAGTTTTCTTGGCGGGATGTTGCTCCACCTACTTATTTTAAGTTTCGGGACGAAACTTCTTTTAAGGAGGGTAGAATGTAATATCCGCAATTTTCGATTTTTGGTAAATTTCTTTTTTCGGCCGGAGTCTGTTTTGACGACTCGCTCGTGACCGTTTCGTTATTCTAAGAGTATTTAGTTCTGCACTTTTTGTCATCCGAGTTCGTTTTAGTATCGTTTTGCTGAGTTCCGTGTTCTTAAGCGACTTTCCCGCGCTTGAGTTTGATTCTTGCGAATCTCGTTCGAAACTGTCGTTCCGGGTTTCTCGTAAGTTCATTTAACGTTGTTATACATGTTGTGAGCTTCGGTTTGGTTATTCGTTGTCGTATCGTGATTTTTCAGACATTTGGGGCTGTTTTGTAATTTCCCAAAGTTGTGGGTATGTCGTCATACCCATTTCTGAGTTGTTCTGTTGCTGTCTCTCTGAGTTGTTAGCGCACGCTACGCTTTGTGGGTAGCGCACGCTAGGTTGCCGAAGTTAACGCACGCTAAGTGTTGCCGTTAGCGCGCGCTAACGGATGGTGCAGAAGCTTGATCCGAGGCTACCGGATCGGTTAGAACGTTGGTTAGCGCACGCTATTTGGTAACATAGCACGCGCTAGGGTGCATTGGTAGCGCACGCTGGGGGGAAGGATAGCGCGCGCTATCCGGTGCCAGGCGATCCAGATCTACCGGGTAGTGCTGGTCTCGTTAGCGCACGCTAACATTTGTAGCTAGCGCGCGCTAACTGTACATTTTGGCAGAACGTTTTGTTCTGATGCTTCGATAGCGCACGCTAATCAGGTAGTATTAGCGCACGCTAAGCTGTCCATTATATAAACTAGACAGCAGTCATTACTCTTCATTTTTCCTCATTTATTCTTCTTCCTCCGCGGGTTGAGACGAGGGCGACTAGGGCTTGGGCTCCTGGACGATTTATACTCCATCCAAGGTGTTTTGGAGTATCCTAGGTGATTATAATATCATCTAATCCATTGTTCTTCACCGAATCAAGGTATTTTTCTTGAATCCCTAGAGTTGACTTTTTGGGAGTTTTGTTCTTGATTTCGTTTTCTATCCATTTTTGACGAACCAGTTGTTGTCAAATGATGTTGTTAAACATATCCTATGGATTGTATATCCATATTTCAGTTTGGAATTCCATTTTCATGTTTTGGTCGGTCGATTTGCGTTCTTGGCCGTTTGGGGGAAACCCTTGAACTTTCGTCGTGTGTTCTTTGAATTCAGCGTCTTTGGGTCGTACTTTGGAATTCATTTTCATTGTTGTTATTGTTGTCCGTAGCTTATTGTCGCAAGTTAGCGTTCGGTGGAGTCGGAGGGTTCGTGGTCGGTTCGTGCCAACCTACTTCGGTCGATTCTTCGCGTTTGTGATTACTCGAGGCAAGTACCTTGTCCATACAATTCTTGTTTTATGAATATGATAATTATTGATTGTCTCCTTGTGTTTATTTGATCGTTTGAATCTCACTTTCATAGATTCGGTTAGCCTTGTTAAAGGCCCTCTTTCAAAACGTGCGAGTTTTGTGGACATTGTGTTCGTGGATGGTTACGTGAATTACTATGAATACACTTGGTGTTGTCGTTGTGCTTTGATAATATATATATATTATCTCTTATTGGTGCGTTGTAATTTGAACATTGCATCGTGTATTGTGTTTGTTGCCATTGAGTGAATTACTTGGATATTATTGATGTGATATGTTATTTGTGTGAATGTGTGGATATGGCTGAAGGTCAACGGTGACACATGGCATGTGATCATGTGGTCAGGATGCAACAAGTGATTGATCCAACTGTGAGAGCCTGAGATAATCTACAGTGGCACATGGCATGCGATCATGTGGCCAGGATGCAACAAGCGATTGATCCAACCGTGAGATGTGTGTTATTTGTTTCGCTAGCCAGCTCGGGAGGGTCCTTCGAGGCCTCGAGTGGGATTTGTGTCTTCGTCCCGGTCCTAGGCGATGCGCATGCGCGATTATGTTTTGTTGATTTTTATGTCCGTCGAGGACACATGATGTTGGGCTTTGGCCCTGTGAATTGTTGTCGGTTTTCTATTTGCGAAAACAAAACCTTTGGGCTGTGACCCATGTTGATTTTGGTAAGAGAAGGATTCTGAACTCCTAAATTGTTTTCTATTAAAACTCCCGATGGCATTTTAAACTGTTTTATAAATTGTTTCCCTTGATTTGTGATCTTTCGGTTTTGGAATGTTTTAGCCAAACTCATGCCTCGGGAAGTACTTTTAGTTACGTTTGGATCTTTGAGGATTCCTGATTATTATTGTTCTTGGAACTTGAATTGTATGGCTCGTATTTTTGCACTTGTACTTGCACTAGCAAAACAGTGGAGTTTTGCTAACCCCCGAGTATTCGGGGGGTGGATGTCTGTATTACATTCAGGTTTTGGAGCATAGCACAGGGTCGGCATGAAGGATGATGAAAGATAAACGATACTAATCACACGAGGATCCGTATGATGTCATTGGTTTAGTTGTATTGATTTCCGCTGCAGCATTCTTTCTCGTTGTACGGGAGTTGTTGTATTTTGACCCCTGCGTGGGTATGAATTGTAATTGAGTTGAATGTTTTTTATTGAAAGACCAAATCGGTCTACTGAGTCATTTTAGCCTTGACGGCATTGTTGAGTTGTTCGACGTTGTTTACCAGCCTGGTAGATCCTTGAGGAAAGGGTCTACGGCGTGTAATATCCCTGAGTGGATTGGGGGTGTTACATTAATAATATTTGAATTCAGAAGAAGGACGACAAGGATATTGTGATATATTTAGATTAAAGTCCAAATCTTACAGGCCCGAAGCCTAATCCTTGTAAGTTCTGCAGTTTTACATAATATTAGCTGAGTCGGATTCTTTTTTATCCTTTTGAGGTTTAAAGTTCTCCCCAGTCTTGCCAAAAGCTATAATACTCTCTTCTACTGCTACATGATTATCCACCATAGATAACTCTTGCATAGGAGAAGCAACATCACTTGTAACGTACATATCCTTATCAGGTTCCTCGTGCTGGTTCATATATGCTTCAGGCACTTCTCCAGCACTAATACTGATACATTTACTTTTGTTTTTGTCATTAATGCTTAAATCTTTTTATTTTATTTTATGAACAGGTGTCTAGTTGAAGTTGGTGCTGTAGAGACTAAAGTAGAGTTGCTGCTGGAAGTGGAAAGTGGAGATGTTTTGCTTTTTTATTCTCAAAATAATGGATTTTGAATCTATTTGGTTGTAACTTTTTAAGATGTAATCTTTTAAATTTAAAGACTTAATTTTGTTTGGACTGGTACTGGAAGTTGTTTAATGTTTAAAACTGTTTGTTCGAGACTTCAAATCAGGAAAAAATATGTCATATTTTTTCGAGCTATAACGAGCCGAACCGATCGGAACCGAGCTCGAACGATTTCGAGCCAAGCTCGAGCCGCACACGCTCATAGCTCGGCTCGAGCTCGTTTCCTTAACGCACATATTTTCGAGCTCGAGCTTGAGCTCGAGTTCTTAACGAACCGAGCCAAACCGAGCTCTTAACGAGCCGAGCTCGAGCTTGTTCGCGAACAGCTCGGTTCGTTTACAGCCCTACTTTCCCATAACTTTCTCTTCAGTCTCACCTACTCCCAACGGTTATGAATCTCACTTTTACAGCCCCAACAACCCCACTGCCTCAGCCGCCTCATCCATCGCGGTCGTGCTTCAGCTGCGACCGACACCTCAACGACCATCCACCTTAGTGCTGCGATGACGAAGCTCGTTGAGACCGATGACCTCCTGCGACACCGGCGAAGCATGACACCCGCCACCACGTCTGGACTGACGGAACGTCATGGCTATTTTTTCGATGAAGTCTGATGCCACTGCAAGTTTCTCTGACCAAGTCCGCCGCCCCCGTGGGTTTCTCCGACCAAGTCCGACGCCACCGTCTTGCTCGCCCAGATATTCGCCGGCGGACGAAACCACCGTCGGTGGTTTCTTTGCCGAAGCCGAAGCTGCCATTTCTGTAAATGCCACGATAAACCACCATCGCCTCCACAGGACCTCCATCATGTCGTCTCCGCCCAGCGTCCCGAGATTCAAGCTCCACCGATGTCGATCTGTAAGCCATCTCTCAAGGCCGCCGATGAGCTCCATTGTGAAGGCTGGAAAATTCAACCCCTATCTGTAACACCCCCAATCCGCTCAGGAATATTACACGCCATAGAACCTTTCCTCAAGGATCTACCAGGCTGGTAACAACATCGAACATCTCAACAATGCCTTTAAGGCTAAAATAACTCGGTAGACCGATTTGGTCTTTCAATAAAAACATACAACTCAGTCTCAATACATGCCCACGCAGGGGTCAAATACAAAATACTCCCGTACAATGGGGAAAACACTGCATCGGAAATAACGTACAACTGAACCAATACAACAACGTACGGGACCTCATGTGATTAGTATCGATCATCTTTCATCATTCTTCATGCCGACCCTGTGCTATGCTCCTGATCGGTCAAAAACTTATCCTAAAAATAGGAGTTTTTTAGTCGCTCGCAAATATATACGAGGTAGAAGTAGTTTGTGGTAAGTTCTACCAATATCTTTTCTCTCGAGAATTGCTCAGCAGGGCTTCGTATAATATTTTGTTACAAATTGCGAGAAATAAATACTAAAATATTCTAAAATATATTATTGTGTTTTTAAATATTAACTAAATTAAATGCACTATTTTTTAAACCAAACTATTTTTAATAAGACTATTTTTAATAAGACTATTTTAACTAGACTATTTTTAATACTACTATTTTATATAAAACTATTTTTATACTAGACTATTTTTAATACTACTATTTTTAATAAGACTATTTTAACTAGACTATTTATATTAAGACTATTTTAATAGACTATTTATACTAGACTATTTATATTAAGACTATTTTTAATAGACGATTTGAATAGGATTAAAATGAGTTGGGAATTTATAAAATCTAGGGGATTACGAGTTCATTAAATTAGGTATTTAATTAAGTATAGGAATTGATTTATATGGATATAAAAGAAAAACGAATGTTTATCGAGTAATCAACTTTTCACCTCATAACTTTCGTATTCAAAGGTGTCTTAATCACTTTCGCTTTTTTAAGATGTTGATAACAAGATTAACACTTGATAGATTGAAAAAATGTGTTTCCAATACACTTAACAATCAATCAAGGCTCATGAAGTTCCTTTGAATTTGGATTTAAGGTTCATGAAGTTCCCCGAGGACTAGCCTCATGAAGTTCCCTTGGATTTGGATTTAAGGTTCATGAGGTTCCTAGAGGATTGGGCTCATGAAGTTCCTTCGGATTTGGATTAAAGGTTCATGCTGTTCCTAGAGGACTGGGCTCATGAAGTTCCTTTGGATTTGGATTTATGGTTCATGAGGTTCCCAGAGGGATAGGCTCATAATGTTCCTTTTGATTTGGATTCAAGGTTCATGAGGTTCCTAGAGGACTAGGCTCATGAAGTTCCTTGAGACTCGAATTAAATGTTCATGAGGTTCCTAGAGGACTGGGCTCATGAAGTTCCTTTGGATTTGGATCTAAGGTTCATGAGGTTCCTATAGGACTATGTTCGTGAAGTTCCTTTTGACTTGGATTTAAGGTTCATGAGGTTCCTAGAGGACTGGGCTCATGAGGTTCCTTTAGATTTGGATTTAAGGTTAATGAGGTTCCTAGAGAACTGGACTCGTGAAGTTCCTTTTGGATTTCGATTTAAGTTTCATGAGTTTCCTAGAGGACTGGGCTCATGAAATTCCTTTGGATTTGGATTTAAGGTTCAGGAGGTCCCTAAATTTGTGCTCATAAAGTTCCTTTGGATTTGGATTTACGGTTCCCGGAACTTCATGAGGTTCCCATAGGACTAGGCTCATGAAGTTCCTTTGAATTTGGATTTAAGGTTTATGAAGTTCCTAGAGGACTAGGCTCATGAAGTTCCTTCGTATTTGGATTAAAGCTTCACGAGGTTCCTCGAGGACTAGGCTCATGAAAAGTTCCCTTGGATTTGGATTTAAGGTTCATGAGGTTCCTAGAGGATTGGGCTCGTGAAGTTCCTTCGGATTTGGATTAAAGGTTCATGAGGTTCCTAGAGGACTGGGCTCATGAAGTTCCTTTGGATTTGGATTTACGGTTCATGAGGTTCCTGGAGGACTAGGCTCATAATGTTCCTTTGGATTTGGATTTAAGGTTCACGAGGTTCTTAGAGGACTCGGTTCATGAAGTTCCTTGAGACTCGAATTAAATGTTCATGAGGTTCCTAGAGGACTGGGCTCATGAAGTTCCTTTGGTTTTGGATTTAAGGTTCGTGAGGTTCCTAGAGGACTAGGTTCGTGAAGTTTCTTTTGACTTGGATTTAAGGTTCATGAGGTTCATAGAGGACTAGGCTCATGAGGTTCCTTCGGATTTGTAATAAAGGTTCATGAGGTTCCTAAAGAACTGGGCTCGTGAAGTTCCTTTGAATTTGGATTTAAGGTTCATGAAGTTCCTAGAGGACTAGGCTTATGAAGTTCCTTCGGATTTGGATTAAAGCTTCACGAGGTTCCTAAAGGAGTAGGCTCGTGAAGTTCCTTTTGATTTGGATTTAAGGTTCATGAGGTTCCTAGAGGACTAGGCTCATGAGGTTCCTTCGGATTTGGAATAATGGTTCATGAGGTCCCTAAAGGACTGGGCTCATGAAGTTCCTCTGAATTTGAATTTAAGGTTCATGAAGTTCCTAGAGGACTAGGCTCATGAAGTTCCTTCGGATTTGGATTAAAGCTTCACGAGGTTCCTAGGGGACTGGGCTCATGAAAAGTCCCTTGGATTTGGATTTTGTAACACCCCCGATATATTCAGGAATATTACAGCGCCGTAAATCCTTTACATAAGAATTTACAAGGCTGAAGAATTGAACAAACATTAAAAGATACTAACGAATGGAAATAACAGAATTAAGATACAACAATTCTGACCAAATACTGAAAGTACAGTTGTTCAACAGGAACTTAATAATACATCACCAAATTCAAATTCAGCATAAATGACTTCGTACTCGAGTACTTATTGAAATAACCAATAAACAACAGACAAATAAACCCGGCCGAAACATCACTCTGCACCCTCGTCGTCATGCATCTCCAGTGGTTGTTTCCCCGCTCTCCTGGATCCTCAACATACACAAATGTTCACCCCCGAAGGGGTTAGCACAACGATGCTAGTACAAGTACAATAATCATACAACAATGATATAATCAACAATTATATCGTAACAAGTTTCTCCAACGAGAAATATTCACAACACATATCATATCATAACAGTTTCAACATACTGTTGGTATTCCAACGATCCAACAGACACACTATAGATTCCCATGATGATCCCGTCGGACCAACACATGGTGGAACTACCTGTCCAACGATCCAGCGCACACAACTATAGATTCCCATGATGATTCCCGTCGGATCAACGCATGGTGGACATATAATCACAACATATTTACACAATACAATCACATTGTCATAATATAAACAATTCTAATTAGAGTACTTGCCTCGGTTCGTTGACAAGAATAAACTTCCACGAATATCAAAATACTCGAAGGTCGTCCCCTTCGATCAATCACGTGTTAAGCTCGAACCTTAACAAAAGAAATAGCACAGATATCATTTCATGCCGTACGAACATCTAACAATTCAACAATTACGGTAGGAAGTCCTTAGTATGCAATCTGTCTGGATAGCTTAACGCACGCTACGCATCCTATGTAGCGTACGTTAATGCTACTCGTTAGCGCACGCAATACACACGGCTAGCGTCGCTAACCATGCAGTCAAGATTACCTCACCGATCGGCCGGTGACTTCTTTGATGACTTAGCGCACGCTAAGTTGCAAATGTGGCGTACGCTAAACATACTCGATAGCGCACGTTAATTACGTAGCTTAGCGTACGTTAATAGTGCATGGCAGTTCACTGGAGGGCAGCAGATTATATACATGGTGATGAAGTAAGCGAATCCCTTAGTCATAATGTTTGTTATTCGGCTTCATGATATGGTCATAACCTTTATGAATGATCTCATGGATACTAACAACTTCGAGGTGCAAGTATACGTATAATCATCATAACGCTATAATCCGTCTTGATTACAATTCTCATGCGAAGTTGGTGATCTCCGGTTGATGTATTAGATTCTACTATCATTATACATATTCAGACTTCATCTTGAGGTGAACTAACAATTCCAACTTATACGAAAGAATATTTTCTAAGATGATTCTTCCTTTAAGTTCTTATAATATCACCTCCAATTCATGATCACAAAGATAACATAAATCATACGGATTGTTAACTTCAGAATATTTCTCTCATCATTTGAAGTACTAGGATTCCGACTTCAAGGTTCCAACAAAAATATCGTAATTGTAGACATTCCAATCTTCTAAACATGATGTTTGTTGAATAATTCACTAATGAAATTCAATATCTCGTTAACATGATCATCTTATCCCTTGGAATCCAAATCTAAGACTGGTGATAGGTTGAACATACCTTAATATGCCGAAATCACTGAACCACAAGGTAGAATCCGACTCCGGTGGGTTATGTGCCACTCCAAAGTGTTACTTCTCTTCAATGATCACTCACAAGTGATAACCAATATTCAAGGATCACTAAAATGTCTTCTAAGTGTGTAGAGGGATTATTACAGCTCTCTGGCCTCTCAAGGATGAAGAATGGATGGATGAAATGTAAGCCAAAACGGGTTGTTGTCCCATTTATAATATTCTGCATTTTAACAAGTTAGCGCACGCTACTAAGCTTCCTTAGCGCGCGCTAATAAGAGTTGACTTCAGAACTGTCCAGGTTCATCCGCGGGAATCTTATCCGGACCCATGTCCCGGCTGGCGCATGTGCTAGCCGTCCCGCTCAATAATTGAGTTCTTAGCGCACGCAACTCCTACATGCATAGCATGCGCTAGTAGTAGCCCGATAGCGCGCGTTAAGCTACATTCTTAGCGTGCGCTATCATGAGTTTGCATGAGAAATTTTGCATGTTGTTATACTTAAGTACAAGGATGCCAATGCAAGAAATATCATACTCCAATAATCAAAACCACAAATCCGAATAATACAGGGTTCGAATACAGGTGAAATACACCGTAATAAATCCGGATATTACATACTCTCATACTAAAAAGATGTTTCGTCCCGAAACTCAAGACGAAAATAACTCGGGATATCTAGACTTCATATCAGCTTCCGTTTCCCAGGTGGCTTCTTCCATTCCGTGACGTGACCATTGAACTTTGACCAAAACGATTGGTTTGTTCCTCAGCTGCTTAACTCGACTCTCGAGTATCTTGACCGGTCTTTCTTCAAACGTCCCATCCTGCGCGACTTCGATCTCGCCGAAATCAATGATATGACTGGGATCTGGTATATACCTCCGTAACTGGGATACGTGGAACACGTTATGAACATGGCTCAATGACGGCGGCAATGCCAATCTGTATGCTAACTCTCCAACTCTCTCAAGGATATCAAATGGTCCGATATATCTCGGACTCGGCTTTCCTTTCTTTCCGAAACGAAAGATTCCTCGAGTAGGAGAAACCTTCAAAAGTACGTGGTCTCCAGTACTGAACTCCAATGGGCGACGATGTACGTCTGCGTAAGATTTCTGGCGACTTTGGGCGGTTAACAGCCTTTCACGAATCAAGGCTATCTTTTCTCGAGTGCATGCGATCAACTGCAGTTACTGTTCGATCAAGTCTGATGAATCGTCCCAGCATAGGGGCGATCTGCATCTCCTCCCGTATAATGCCTCGAATGGTGCCATCTTAATGGAAGCATGCCAACTATTGTTGTAGGTAAATTCAATCAATGGTAGATGAATTTCCCAATCGTTTGACCAATCTAAGGCACAAGCCCTCAGCATATCTTCCACCGTTTGAATGGTCCTCTCGGATTGTCCGTCAGTCTGCGGGTGATAAGCTGTACTGAAGTTCAATTCGGTCCCCAAGGCCTTATGAACTGCTTTCCAAAAGTGAGACACAAAACGGCCGTCTCGATCAGAAACAATGGTTTTCGGCGTACCATGCAATCGAACTATCTCCGAAATAAATACTCGCGTCAATTTCTCTGGTCCCCATGTGTCCTTAATCCCTAGGAAATGAGCTGATTTGGTTAAACAATCAACTATCACCCAAATCATATTCATTCCTGTCCTGGTTCTTGGCATATTAGTGATAAAGTCCATCGATATGTCCTCCCATTTCCATTCAGGAATCGGGAGCGGCTTCAACATTCCGGCAGGCCGTTGATGCTCGATCTTAACCTGCTGACAAGTCAAGCATTTCGAAACATAGTCCGCTACGTCTTTCTTCATGTTGCCCCACCAGAAATTCTGCTTCAAGTCCTTATACATTTTACTGGTGCCTGGGTGGATAGAATAGGGCGAACTGTGAGCTTCCTTCATAATCGTCTGTTTCAGAACATCAACATTGGGAACGCAGAATCGGTTCTGAAATCTCAAAACTCCATCATCATGGATTACGAATCCGGGGGCCTTCCCCTTGATCACTTCGTCACGTAACCGAATCATCAGATGATCATCCGCCTGTCTAGATTTGATTTCTTCGGTTAATGACGAAGTTAATTCCATTACGCACAGTTGTCCTTGGACTCTTTGTAACCACACTTCAATTCCTTCTCGAATCATCTCTCGTTGAAGGCTAAGTTGGGAGGTCAGCATTTCTAGCATCTGGATAGAAACAGGCTTGCGGCTGAGTGCATCGGCTACTACATTTGCTTTGCCTGGATGATACAAACTCTCCAAGTCATAGTCCTCAATCAGCTCTAACCATCTTCTTTGCCGCATGTTCAACTCTTTCTGACTGAATATGTATTTGAGACTCTTGTGATCCGTAAAGATCTGACAGTGAGTCCCGTACAGGTAATGCCTCCAGATCTTCAAAGCAAAAACTACTGCTGCTAGCTCCAAATCATGTGTTGGGTAATTCACTTCATAAGGTTTCAGCTGTCGTGAAGCATAAGCGATTACCTTGTCATTCTGCATCAATACACATCCGAGTCCTTGGTTCGAAGCATCACTGTAAACTATGAATCCTCCAGTCCCTTGTGGAAGTGATAAAATTGGTGCTGTCGTCAATCTCTTCTTCAATTTGTCAAAACTAGTCTGACACGACTCGTTCCACTCAAACTTTTGAGTTTTCTGCAGGAGTCGAGTAAGTGGGCGGGAGATTTTGGAAAACCCTTCCACGAACCGACGATAATACCCAGCAAGTCCTAAGAAACTTCGGACTTCTTTCACGTTCTTTGGAGGCTTCCAATCCATAATTGCTTCGATCTTCTGAGGATCTACTCGGACTCCTTCCGCTGATACCACATGACCGAGGAACATTACTTCCTTTAGCCAGAATTCACATTTAGAGAGTTTGGCGTACAGTTGCTCGCTTCTCAAAAGCTCTAATACAATCCGCAAATGCTGTGCATGCTCTTCCGGGTCCTTAGAATACACCAAAATATCATCAATGAACACGACCACAAATTTATCCAAATATTTGATGAACACTCGGTTCATCAACTGCATGAATACAGAAGGTGCATTAGTGAGACCAAATGGCATCACTACAAACTCATAGTGTCCGTAGCGAGTTCTGAACGCTGACTTTGGAACATCAGATTCCTTAATCCTCAGCTGATGGTATCCTGATCTCAGATCGATTTTAGAAAATATTGTTGCCCCTTGCAACTGGTCAAACAAATCATCAATCCGTGGCAACGGATATTTGTTCTTAATCATCATCTTGTTCAGCTCTCGATAGTCAATACACAGTCGAAGCGATCCATCCTTCTTTCGGACAAAAATAACTGGCGCTCCCCAGGGTGAAACGCTTGGCTGAATATAGCCTTTGTCCAGCAACTCCTCCAGTTGCTTCTTCAGTTCGTACATTTCAGTAGGTGCCATATGATACGGTGCCTTAGAAATTGGTGTAGCTCCGGGTTCCAGCTCAATAGTAAATTCTACATCCCTTCGTGGAGGTAGTCCAGGTAATTTGTCAGTAAATACATCTGGAAATTCATTCACAACAGAAATGGATGAAAATTCCATAATTTCGTCTTCCTTCTTCATTGCATAGCACCGATACCCGGTACAGCCATGCTTCAACAATTTGACAGCTTTCATTACTTTGATCAACTTTCCTGAGCTTCCTGGTTTCCATCCTTCGAACAATATTTCGGAACCATCGTCAGCGATCAGCGAGATATTCCTCCTTCGGTAGTTTACAATTGCTCCATATCGATTAAGCCAATCGTCTCCGAGTATCAGGTCGTCTCCTTGCATTTCTATCACGATCAGATTTGAGAGCCACTCTCTGCCTCCAAATGATACAGGGAAATTTCTAGTTTCTAAGTTCCCGACAATCCTCTCTCCACTCGGTAAACCAACAACATAAGGTTCACAAGTATGAAAACCGGAAATATTCAAACGATTTACACAAGACAAAGATATAAAAGAATGCGTAGCTCCTGTATCGAATAAAACGCTAGCCGGTGGTAAAGGATCTGGGCCGAGTGCACGATGCGACATCGGCATCACGATCGTCTGTCCTCCTCATCTCATACGAGACGTGGGAGGCGATCGGCACTCGATGTCCCCTTTCGGTCCCATTGTCCTCTCGCCTCGCGGCCAAAGTTTTGAGGCATCTGAACACTTTCTTTGCGTCATTGGATACTAGCTTCCTTACGGGCCATTTGTGATGAACGGGTTCCATTGTATTTGGTGGCGTCCTTGCAAAACGTCGCACGGTGCCCTTCTGTCATGATCATAACATGTAACTGGGGTGCGCAAACAATCACGCCAAAGGTGGCCTGGGCGACCACAATTAAAGCACTTCCTAGCTGTATCCGTCGTGGCTGACACTGTTCCGTAATTCTTTCCGCTCTTAGATGGGTGCGGAGGTTTTTTGAAAGAAAAAGAAGATTGGGTCTTACGGGGCCCACTGCTCTTGTGCTATGTAAAAGTACCAGAGACTTTCTGTTTCTTCGACTCCATAAACTTCTCCATTGCTGCTTCTTTTATTTCGTACGCCAACGCCTTATCCTGGTATTGGCGGAGAGTGGTACATTCAAAACCGGATATGTACCTCTGGATTTCTGGTTTCATCCTCATTTGAAAATGAATCATCATCTCCGCATCTGTTCTGACCAGATGTCGAACAAATGCTAACTGCTGGTTAAACGTCTTAATAAATGCAGGATACGGGTTCATTTGATGGCTGAGCGGAGAAAAACTCCCGAATTTTGGCTTCCCTCACAGGACGAGGGCAATACTGAGCTTCCATCATCATTTTAAATTCCGTCCAATCGGCATCATGATCTGCAGGTCGGATAGCTTCCCACCACTCGGATGCTTCCTATCGAGAAATCTTGGGCAATAGGAGCTCTCCTGTCGTCCGGGCAATTAATTCCAGCAAAAATTTTCTCCAGTTCCTTCAACCAATGGTCCCAAGTGGGAGTCTCGGAAAAGCCATCAAATTTGGGTGGTTGCATCTTTGCCACTTCTTGTAACCATCGGTCACCTCGATTTCCCATTTCTGGAATCCTTTGTTGTCCATATCCCTGCTGAATTCCTGCCGCCACTTGCATTCGGTCCACGACCTGAGCGAACTGAGTCATCTGGTTCACGACTTGACGAAGGATTTCTGGTACACCAGGTTCCGGTTCGTTATTAATGGATTGTTGCGGCTCGCCTGAGCTATGACTGGCCTGGTTAGAAGGCGACGCTTCCCTTTCAGCATTTCTTCGTCCGCGTCCACGACCGCGACCACATCCACGTCCGCCTCTCAACATACTGTAAGCATAAATACTCAATATACAGGAAACAACATCGTTCTAATATTCGAGTATAAAGAGACACAACATGTAAAGAACGAGAGAGTTTAGGAACTTACAACCACCGTTCGCATGAAGACGTAGGTAGTGCAGTGATGTCATTCACGGCCGGTTACCTCAAAAGACATAAATGACCCCTATTTTAACCCAACGGCCAAGATATCCATAATCTTAGCTCCGATACCATATTCTGTAACACCCCCAATATATTCAGGAATAATACAGCGCCGTAAATCCTTTACATAAGGATTTACAAGGCTGAAGAATTGAACAGACATTAAAAGATACTAACGAATGGAAATAACAGAATTAAGATATAACAATTCTGACCAAATACTGAAAGTACAGTTGTTCAACAGGAACTTAATAATACATCACCAAATTCAAATTCAGCATAAATGACTTCGTACTCGAGTACTTATTGAAATAACCAATAAACAACAGACAAATAAACCCGGCCGAAACATCACTCTGCACCCTCGTCGTCATGCATCTCCAGTGGTTATTTCCCCGCTCTCCTGGATCCTGAACATACATAAATGTTCACCCCCGAAGGGGTTAGCACAACGATGCTAGTACAAGTACAATAATCATACAACAATGATATAATCAACAATTATATCGTAACAAGTTTCTCCAACGAGAAATATTCACAACACATATCATATCATAACAGTTTCAACATACTGTTGGTATTCCAACGATCCAGCGCACACAGCTATAGATTCCCATGATGATCCCGTCGGACCAACACATGGTGGAACTACTTGTCCAACGATCCAGCGCACACAGCTATAGATTCCCATGATGATTCCCGTCGGATCAATGCATGGTGGACATATAATCACAACATATTTACACGATACAATCACATTGTCATAATATAAACAATTCTAATTAGAGTACTTGCCTCGGTTCGTTGACAAGAATAAACTTCCACGAATATCAAAATACTCGAAGGTCGTCCCCTTCGATCAATCACGTGTTAAGCTCGAACCTTAACAAAAGAAATAGCACAGAATTCATTTCATGCCGTACGAACATCTAACAATTCAACAATTACGGTAGGAAGTCCTTAGTATGCAATCTGTCTGGATAGCTTAACGCACGCTACGCATCCTATGTAGCGTACGTTAATGCTACTCGTTAGCGCACGCAATACACACAGCCTAGCGTACGCTAACCATGCACGGTCAGTACCTCACTGATCAGCCGACTGACTCGCCTGATGACTTAGCGCACGCTAAGTTGCAAATATGGCGTACGCTAAACATACTCGATAACGCACGTTAATTCACGTAGCTTAGCGTACGTTAATAGTGCATGGCAGTTCACTGGAGGGCAGCAGATTATATACATGGTGATGAAGTAAGCGAATCCCTTAGTCATAATGTTTGTTATTCGGCTTCATGATATGGTCATAACCTTTATGAATGATCTCATGGATACTAACAACTTTGAGGTGCAAGTATACGTATAATCATCATAACGCTATAATCCGTCTTGATTACAATTCTCATGCGAAGTTGGTGATCTCCGGTTGATGTATTAGATTCTACTATCATTATACATATTCAGACTTCATCTTGAGGTGAACTAACAATTCCAACTTATACGAAAGAATATTTTCTAAGATGATTCTTCCTTTAAGTTCTTATAATATCACCTCCAATTCATGATCACAAAGATAACATAAATCATACGGATTGTTAACTTCAGAATGTTTCTCTCATCATTTGAAGTACTAGGATTCCGACTTCAAGGTTCCAACAAAAATATCGTAATTGTAGACATTCCAATCTTCTAAACATGATGTTTGTTGAATAATTCACTAATGAAATTCAATATCTCGTTAACATGATCATCTTATCCCTTGGAATCCAAATCTAAGACTGGTGATAGGTTGAACATACCTTAATATGCCGAAATCACTGAACCACAAGGTAAAATCCGACTCCGGTGGGTTATGTGCCACTCCAAAGTGTTACTTCTCTTCAATGATCACTCACAAGTGATAACCAATATTCAAGGATCACTAAAATGTCTTCTAAGTGTGTAGAGGGATTATTACAGCTCTTTGGCCTCTCAAGGATGAAGAATGGACGGATGAAATGTAAGCCAAAACGGGTTGTTGTCCCATTTATAATATTCTGCATTTTAACAAGTTAGCGCATGCTACTAAGCTTCCTTAGCACGCACTAATAAGAGTTGACTTCAGAACTGTCCAGGTTCATCCGCGGGAATCTTATCCGGATCCATGTCCCGGCTGGCGCATGTGCTAGCCGTCCCGCCCAATAATTGAGTTCTTAGCGCACGCAACTCCTACATGCATAGCGTGCGCTAGTAGTAGCCCGATAGCGCGCGTTAAGCTACATTCTTAGCGTGCGCTATCACGAGTTTGCATGAGAAATTTTGCATGTTGTTATACTTAAGTACAAGGATGCCAATGCAAGAAATATCATACTCCAATAATCAAAACCACAAATCCGAATAATACAGGGTTCGAATACAGGTGAAATACACCGTAATAAATCCGGATATTACAAATTTAAGGTTCATGAAGTTCCTAGAGGATTGGGCTCATAAAGTTCCTTCGGATTTGGATTAAAGGTTCATGAGGTTCCTAGAGGATTGGGCTCATGAAGTTCCTTTGGATTTGGATTTACGGTTCATTAGGTTCCCAGAGGACTAGGCTCATAATGTTCCTTTGGATTTGGATCTAAGGTTCACGAGGCTCCTAGAGGACTAGGCTCATGAAGTTCCTTGAGACTCGAATTAAATGTTCATGAGGTTCCTAGAGGACTGGGTTCATGAAGTTCCTTTAGATTTGAATTTAAGGTTCGTGAGGTTCCTAGAGGACTAGGTTCGTGAAGTTCCTTTTGACTTGGATTTAAGGTTCATGAGGATCATAGAGGACTATGCTCATGAGGTTCCTTAGGATTTGTAATAAAGGTTCATGAGGTCCCTAAAGGACTGGGCTCATGAAGTTCCTTTGGATTTGGATTTAAGTTTCCAGGAACTTCATGAGGTTCCCATAGGTCTAGGCTCATGAAGTTCCTTTGAATTTGGATTTAAGGTTCATGAAGTTCCTAGAGGACTAGGCTTATGAAGTTCCTTTGGATTTGAATTAAAGCTTCACGAGGTTCCTAGAGAACTGGACTCATGAAGTTCCTTTTGGATTTCGATTTAAGGTTCATGAGTTTCCTAGAGGACTGGGCTCATGAAATTCCGTTGGATCTGGATTTAAGGTTCGGGGAGGTTCCTAGAGGACTAGGCTCATGAGGTTCCTTCATATTTGGAATAAAGGTTCATGAGGTCCCTAAAGGAATTTGTGCTCATGAAGTTCCTTTGGATTTGGATTTAAGGGTCCGGAACTTCATGAGGTTCCCATAGGACTAGGCTCATGAAGTTACTTTGAATTTGGATTTAAGGTTCATGAAGTTCCCAGGAATAGCCTCATGAAGTTCCCTTGGATTTGGATTTAAGGTTCATGAGGTTCCTAGAGGATTGGGCTCATGAAGTTCCTTCGGATTTGGATTAAAGGTTCATGCGGTTCCTAGAGGATGGGCTCATGAAGTTCCTTTGGATTTGGATTTATGGTTCATGAGGTTCCCGGAGGATAGGCTCATAATGTTCCTTTTGATTTGGATTTAAGGTTCATGAGGTTCTGAGGACTAGGCTCATGAAGTTCCTTGAGACTCGAATTAAAGGTTCATGAGGTTCCTAGAGGACTGGGATCATGAAGTTCCTTTGGATTTGGATCTAATGTTCATGAGGTTCCTATAGGACTATGTTCGTGAAGTTCCTTTTGACTTGGATTTAAGGTTCATGAGGTTCCTATAGGACCGGGCTCATCAGGTTCCTTTAGATTTGGATTTAAGGTTAATGAGGTTCCTAGAGAACTGGACTCATGAAGTTCCTTTTGGATTTCGATTTAAGTTTCATGGGTTTCGTAGAGGACTGGGCTCATGAAATTCCTTTGGATTTGGATTTAAGGTTCAGGAGGTCCCTAAAGGACTGTGCTCATAAAGTTCCTTTGGATTTGGATTTACGGTTCCCGGAACTTCATGAGGTTCCCATAGGACTAGGCTCATGAAGTTCCTTTGAATTTGAATTTAAGGTTTATGAAGTTCCTAGAGGACTAGGCTCATGAAGTTCCTTCCTATTTGGATTAAAGCTTCACGAGGTTCCTCGAGGACTAGGCTCATGAAAAGTTCCCTTGGATTTGGATTTAAGGTTCATGAGGTTCCTAGAGGATTGGGCTCATGAAGTTCCTTCGGATTTGGATTAAAGGTTCATGAGGTTCCTAGAGGACTGGGCTCATGAAGTTCCTTTGGATTTGGATTTACGGTTCATGAGGTTCCTGGAGGACTAGGCTCATAATGTTCCTTTGGATTTGGATTTAATGTTCACGAGGTTCCTAGAGGACTAGGTTCCTGAAGTTCCTTGAGACTCGAATTAAATGTTCATGAGGTTCCTAGAGGACTGGGCTCATGAAGTTCCTATGGATTTGGATTTAAGGTTCGTGAGGTTCCTAGAGGACTAGGTTCGTGAAGTTTCTTTTGACTTGGATTTAAGGTTCATGAGGTTCATAGAGGACTAGGCTCATGAGGTTCCTTTGGATTTGTAATAAAGGTTCATGAGGTTCCTAAAGGACTGGGCTCGCGAAGTTCCTTTGAATTTGGATTTAAGGTTCATGAAGTTCCTAGAGGACTAGGCTTATGAAGTTCCTTCGGATTTGGATTAAAGCTTCACGAGGTTCCTAAAAGAGTAGGCTCGTGAAGTTCCTTTTGATTTGGATTTAAGGTTCATGAGGTTCCTAGAGGACTAGGCTCATGAGGTTCCTTCGGATTTGGAATAATGGTTCATGAGGTCCCTAAAGGACTGGGCTCATGAAGTTCCTTTGAATTTGGATTTAAGGTTCATGAAGTTCCTAGAGGACTAGGCTCATGAAGTTCCTTCGGATTTGGATTAAAGCTTCACGAGGTTCCTAGGGGACTGGGCTCATGAAAAGTCCCTCGATTTGGATTTAAGGTTCATGAGGTTCCTAGAGGATTGGGCTCATGAAGTTCCTTCGGATTTGGATTAAAGGTTCATGAGGTTCCTAGAGGACTGGGCTCATGAAGTTCCTTTGGATTTAGATTTACGGTTCATTAGGTTCCCAGAGGACTAGGCTCATAATGTTCCTTTGGATTTGGATCTAAGGTTCACGAGGCTCCTAGAGGACTAGGCTCATGAAGTTCCTTGAGACTCGAATTAAATGTTCATGAGGTTCCTAGAGGACTGGGTTCATGAAGTTCCTTTAGATTTGAATTTAAGGTTCGTGAGGTTCCTAGAGGACTAGGTTCGTGAAGTTGCTTTTGACTTGGATTTAAGGTTCATGAGGATCATAGATGACTAGGCTCATGAGGTTCCTTAGGATTTGTAATAAAGGTTTATGAGGTCCCTAAAGGACTGGGCTCATGAACTTCCTTTGGATTTGGATTTAAGTTTCCACGAACTTCATGAGGTTCCCATAGGACTAGGCTCATGACGTTCCTTTGAATTTGGATTTAAGGTTCATGAAGTTCCTAGAGGACTAGGCTTATGAAGTTCCTTTGGATTTGAATTAAAGCGTCACGAGGTTCCTAGAGAACTGGACTCATGAAGTTCCTTTTGGATTTCGATTTAAGGTTCATGAGTTTCCTAGAGGACTGGGCTCATGAAATTCCGTTGGATCTGGATTTAAGGTTCAGGAGGTTCCTAGAGGACTAGGCTCATGAGGTTCCTTCATATTTGGAATAAAGGTTCATGAGGTCCCTAAAGGACTGTGCTCATGAAGTTCCTTTGGATTTGGATTTAAGGGTCCCGGAACTTCATGAGGTTCCCATAGGACTAGGCTCATGAAGTTACTTTGAATTTGGATTTAAGGTTCATGAAGTTCCCCGAGGAATAGCCTCATGAAGTTCCCTTGGATTTGGATTTAAGGTTCATGAGGTTCCTAGAGGATTGGGCTCATGAAGTTCCTTCGGATTTGGATTAAAGGTTCATGCGGTTCCTAGAGGACTGGGCTCATGAAGTTCCTTTGGATTTGGATTTATGGTTCATGAGGTTCCCAGAGGGATAGGCTCATAATGTTCCTTTTGATTTGGATTTAAGGTTCATGAGGTTCCTAGAGGACTAGGCTCATGAAGTTCCTTGAGACTCGAATTAAAGGTTCATGAGGTTCCTAGAGGACTGGGATCATGAAGTTCCTTTGGATTTGGATCTAATGTTCATGAGGTTCCTATAGGACTATGTTCGTGAAGTTCCTTTTGACTTGGATTTAAGGTTCATGAGGTTCCTATAGGACCGGGCTCATCAGGTTCCTTTAGATTTGGATTTAAGGTTAATGAGGTTCCTAGAGAACTGGACTCATGAAGTTCCTTTTGGATTTCGATTTAAGTTTCATGGGTTTCGTAGAGGACTGGGCTCATGAAATTCCTTTGGATTTGGATTTAAGGTTCAGGAGGTCCCTAAAGGACTGTGCTCATAAAGTTCCTTTGGATTTGGATTTACGGTTCCCGGAACTTCATGAGGTTCCCATAGGACTAGGCTCATGAAGTTCCTTTGAATTTGAATTTAAGGTTTATGAAGTTCCTAGAGGACTAGGCTCATGAAGTTCCTTCCTATTTGGATTAAAGCTTCACGAGGTTCCTCGAGGACTAGGCTCATGAAAAGTTCCCTTGGATTTGGATTTAAGGTTCATGAGGGTCCTAGAGGAGTGGGCTCATGAAGGTCCTTCGGATTTGGATTAAAGGTTCAAGAGGGTCCTAGAGGACTGGGCTCATGAAGTTCCTTTGGATTTGGATTTACGGTTCATGAGGTTCCTGGAGGACTAGGCTCATAATGTTCCTTTGGATTTGGATTTAATGTTCACGAGGTTCCTAGAGGACTAGGTTCTGAAGTTCCTTGAGACTCGAATTAAATGTTCATGAGGTTCCTAGAGGGTGGGCTCATGAAGTTCCTATGGATTTGGATTTAAGGTTCGTGAGGTTCTGAGGACTAGGTTCGTGAAGTTTCTTTTGACTTGGATTTAAGGTTCATGAGGTTCATAGAGGACTAGGCTCATGAGGTTCCTTTGGATTTGTAATAAAGGTTCATGAGGTTCCTAAAGGACTGGGCTCGCGAAGTTCCTTTGAATTTGGATTTAAGGTTCATGAAGTTCCTAGAGGACTAGGCTTATGAAGTTCCTTCGGATTTGGATTAAAGCTTCACTAGGTTCCTAAAAGAGTAGGCTCGTGAAGTTCCGTTTGATTTGGATTTAAGGTTCATGAGGTTCCTAGAGGACTAGGCTCATGAGGTTCCTTGATTTGGAATAATGGTTCATGAGGTCCCTAAAGGTGGGCTCATGAAGTTCCTTTGAATTTGGATTTAAGGTTCATGAAGTTCCTAGAGGACTAGGCTCATGAAGTTCCTTCGATTTGGATTAAAGCTTCACGAGGTTCCTAGAATTTGGGCTCATGAAAAGTCCCTTGGATTTGGATTTAAGGTTCATGAGGTTCCTAGAGGATTGGGCTCATGAAGTTCCTTCGGATTTGGATTAAAGGTTCATGAGGTTCCTAGAGGACTGGGCTCATGAAGTTCCTTTGGATTTAGATTTACGGTTCATTAGGTTCCCAGAGGACTAGGCTCATAATGTTCCTTTGGATTTGGATCTAAGGTTCACGAGGCTCCTAGAGGACTAGGCTCATGAAGTTCCTTGAGACTCGAATTAAATGTTCATGAGGTTCCTAGAGGACTGGGTTCATGAAGTTCCTTTAGATTTGAATTTAAGGTTCGTGAGGTTCCTAGAGGACTAGGTTCGTGAAGTTGCTTTTGACTTGGATTTAAGGTTCATGAGGATCATAGATGACTAGGCTCATGAGGTTCCTTAGGATTTGTAATAAAGGTTTATGAGGTCCCTAAAGGTGGGCTCATGAACTTCCTTTGGATTTGGATTTAAGTTTCCACGAACTTCATGAGGTTCCCATAGGACTAGGCTCATGACGTTCCTTTGAATTTGGATTTAAGGTTCATGAAGTTCCTAGAGGACTAGGCTTATGAAGTTCCTTTGGATTTGAATTAAAGCGTCACGAGGTTCCTAGAGAACTGGACTCATGAAGTTCCTTTTGGATTTCGATTTAAGGTTCATGAGTTTCCTAGAGGACTGGGCTCATGAAATTCCGTTGGATCTGGATTTAAGGTTCAGGAGGTTCCTAGAGGACTAGGCTCATGAGGTTCCTTCAAATTTGGAATAAAGGTTCATGAGGTCCCTAAAGGACTGTGCTCATGAAGTTCCTTTGGATTTGGATTTAAGGGTCCCGTAAATTCATGAGGTTCCCGTAGGACTAGGCTCATGAAGTTCCCTTGAATTTGGATTTAAGGTTCATGAAGTTCCCCGAGGACTAGCCTCATGAAGTTCCCTTGGATTTGGATTTAAGGTTCATGAGGTTCCTAGAGGATTGGGCTCATGAAGTTCCTTCGGATTTGGATTAAAGGTTCATGCGGTTCCTAAAGGACTGGTCTCATGAAGTTCCTTTGGATTTGGATTTATGGTTCATGAGGTTCCCAGAGGGATAGGCTCATAATGTTCCTTTTGATTTGGATTTAAGGTTCATGAGGTTCCTAGAGGACTAGGCTCATGAAGTTCCTTGAGACTCGAATTAAATGTTCATGAGGTTCCTAGAGGACTGGGCTCATGAAGTTCCTTTGGATTTGGATCTAAGGTTCACGAGGTTCCTATAGGACTATGTTCGTGAAGTTCCTTTTAACTTGGATTTAAGGTTCATGAGGTTCCTATAGGACTGGGCTCATGAGGTTCCTTTAGATTTGGATTTAAGGTTAATGAGGTTCCGAGAGAACTGGACTCATGAAGTTCCTTTTGGATTTCGATTTAAGTTTCATGGGTTTCCTAGAGGACTGGGCTCATGAAATTCCTTTGGATTTGGATTTATGGTTCAGGAGGTCCCTAAAGGACTGTGCTCATAAAGTTCCTTTGGATTTGGATTTACGGTTCCCGGAACTTCATGAGGTTCCCATAGGACTAGGCTCATGAAGTTCCTTTGAATTTGGATTTAAGGTTTATGAAGTTCCTAGAGGACTAGGCTCATGAAGTTCCTTCCTATTTGGATTAAAGCTTCACGAGGTTCCTCAAGGACTACGCTCATGAAAAGTTCCCTTGGATTTGGATTTAAGGTTCATGAGGTTCCTAGAGGATTGGGCTCATGAAGTTCCTTCGGATTTGGATTAAAGGTTCATGAGGTTCCTAGAGGACTAGGCTCATGAAGTTCCTTTGGATTTGGATTTACGGTTCATGAGGTTCCTAGAGGACTAGGCTCATAATGTTCCTTTGGATTTGGATTTAAGGTTCACGAGGTTCCTAGAGGACTAGGTTCATGAAGTTCCTTGAGACTCGAATTAAATGTTCATGAGGTTCCTAGAGGACTGGGCTCATGAAGTTCCTTTGGATTTGGATTTAAGGTTCGTGAGGTTCATAGAGGACTAGGTTCGTGAAGTTTCTTTTGACTTGGATTTAAGGTTCATGAGGTTCATAGAGGACTAGGCTCATGAGGTTCCTTCAGATTTGTAATAAAGGTTCATGAGGTTCCTAAAGGACTGGGCTCGCGAAGTTCCTTTGAATTTGGATTTAAGGTTCATGAAGTTCCTAGAGGACTAGGCTTATGAAGTTCCTTCGGATTTGGATTAAAGCTTCACGAGGTTCCTAAAGGAGTAGGCTCGTGAAGTTCCTTTTGATTTGGATTTAAGGTTCATGAGGTTCCTAGAGGACTAGGCTCATGAGGTTCCTTCGGATTTGGAATAATGGTTCATGAGGTCCCTAAAGGACTGGGCTCATGAAGTTCCTTTGAATTTGGATTTAAGGTTCATGAAGTTCCTAGAGGACTAGGCTCATGAAGTTCCTTCGGATTTGGATTAAAGCTTCACGAGGTTCCTAGGGGACTGGGCTCATGAAAAGTCCCTTGGATTTGGATTTAAGGTTCATGAGGTTCCTAGAGGATTGGGCTCATGAAGTTCCTTCGGATTTGGATTAAAGGTTCATGAGGTTCCTAGAGGACTGGGCTCATGAAGTTCCTTTGGATTTGGATTTACGGTTCATTAGGTTCCCAGAGGACTAGGCTCATAATGTTCCTTTGGATTTGGATCTAAGGTTCACGAGGCTCCTAGAGGACTAGGCTCATGAAGTTCCTTGAGACTCGAATTAAATGTTCATGAGTTTCCTAGAGGACTGGGTTCATGAAGTTCCTTTAGATTTGAATTTAAGGTTCGTGAGGTTCCTAGAGGACTAGGTTCGTGAAGTTGCTTTTGACTTGGATTTATGGTTCATGAGGATCATAGAGGACTAGGCTCATGAGGTTCCTTAGGATTTGTAATAAAGGTTCATGAGGTCCCTAAAGGACTGGGCTCATGAAGTTCCTTTGGATTTGGATTTAAGTTTCCAGGAACTTCATGAGGTTCCCATAGTACTAGGCTCATGAAGTTCCTTTGAATTTGGATTTAAGGTTCATGAGGTTTCTAGAGGATTGGGCTCATGAAGTTCCTTTGGATTTGGATTAAAGCTTCACGAGGTTCCTAGAGAACTGGACTCATGAAGTTCCTTTTGGATTTCGATTTAAGGTTCATGAGGTTCCTAGAGGACTAGGCTCATGAAGTTCCTTGAGACTCGAATTAAATGTTCATGAGGTTCCTAGAGGACTGGGCTCATGAAGTTCCTTTGGAATTGGATCTAAGGTTCATGAGGTTCCTATAGGACTATGTTCGTGAAGTTCCTTTTGACTTGGATTTAAGGTTCATGAGGTTCCTAGAGGACTGGGCTCATGAGGTTCCTTTAGATTTGGATTTAAGGTTAATGAGGTTCCTAGAGAACTGGACTCATGAAGTTCCTTTTGGATTTCGATTTAAGTTTCATGAGTTTCCTAGAGGACTGGGCTCATGAAATTCCTTTGGATTTGGATTTAAGGTTCAGGAGGTCCCTATAGGACTGTGCTCATAAAGTTCCTTTGGATTTGGATTTACGGTTCCCGGAACTTCATGAGGTTCCCATAGGACTAGGCTCATGAAGTTCCTTTGAATTTGGATTTAAGGTTTATGAAGTTCCTAGAGGACTAGGCTCATGAAGTTCCTTCGAATTTGGATTAAAGCTTCACGAGGTTCCTCGAGGACTAGGCTAATAGTTCCCTTAGATTTGGATTTAAGGTTCATGAGGTTCCTAGAGGATTGGGCTCATGAAGTTCCTTCGGATTTGGATTAAAGGTTCATGAGGTTCCTAGAGGACTGGGCTCATGAAGTTCCTTTGGATTTGGATTTACGGTTCATGAGGTTCCTGGAGGACTAGGCTCATAATGTTCCTTTGGATTTGGATTTAAGGTTCACGAGGTTCCTAGAGGACTAGGTTCATGAAGTTCCTTGAGACTCGAATTAAATGTTCATGAGGTTCCTAGAGGACTGGGCCCATGAAGTTCCTTTGGATTTGGATTTAAGGTTCGTGAGGTTTCTAGAGGACTAGGTTCGTGAAGTTTCTTTTGACTTGGATTTAAGGTTCATGAGGTTCATAGAGGACTAGGCTCATGAGGTTCCTTCGGATTTGTAATAAAGGTTCATGAGGTACCTAAAATTTGGGCTCGTGAAGTTCCTTTGAAATTGGATTTAAGGTTCATGAAGTTCCTAGAGGACTAGGCTTATGAAGTTCCTTCAGATTTGGATTAAAGCTTCACGAGGTTCATAAAGGAGTAGGCTCGTGAAGTTCGTTTTGATTTGGATTTAAGGTTTATGAGGTTCCTAGAGGACTAGGCTCATGAGCTTCCTTCGGATTTGGAATAATGGTTCATGAGGTCCCTAAAGGACTGGGCTCATGAAGTTCCTTTGAATTTGGATTTAAGGTTCATGAAGTTCCTAGAGGACTAGGCTCATGAAGTTCCTTCGGATTTGGATTAAAGCTTCACGAGGTTCCTAGGGGACTGGGCTCATGAAAAGTCCCTTGGATTTGGATTTAAGGTTGATGAGGTTCCTAGAGGATTGGGCTCATGAAGTTCCTTCGGATTTGGATTAAAGGTTCATGAGGTTCCTAGAATTTGGGCTCATGAAGTTCCTTTGGATTTGGAGTTACGGTTCATTAGGTTCCCAGAGGACTAGGCTCATAATGTTCCTTTGGATTTGGATCTAAGGTTCACGAGGCTCCTAGAGGACTAGGCTCATGAAGTTCCTTGAGACTCGAATTAAATGTTCATGAGGTTCCTAGAGGACTGGGTTCATGAAGTTCCTTTAGATTTGAATTTAAGGTTCGTGAGGTTCCTAGAGGACTAGGTTCGTGAAGTTCCTTTTGACTTGGATTTAAGGTTCATGAGGATCAAAGAGGACTAGGCTCATGAGGTTCCTTAGGATTTGTAATAAAGGTTCATGAGGTCCCTAAAGGATTGGGCTCATGAAGTTCCTTTGGATTTAGATTTAAGTTTCCAGGAACTTCATGAGGTTCCCATAGGACTAGGCTCATGAAGTTCCTTTGAATTTGGATTTAAGGTTCATGAAGTTCCTAGAGGACTAGGCTTATGAAGTTCCTTTGGATTTGAATTAAAGCTTCACGAGGTTCTGAGAACTGGACTCATGAAGTTCCTTTTGGATTTCGATTTAAGGTTCATGAGTTTCCTAGAGGACTGGGCTCATGAAATTAGTTGGATCCGGATTTAAGGTTCAGGAGGTTCCTAGAGGACTAGGCTCATGAGGTTCCTTCATATTTGGAATAAAGGTTCATGAGGTCCCTAAAGGACTGTGCTCATGAAGTTCCTTTAGATTTGGATTTAAGGGTCCCGGAACTTCATGAGGTTCCCATAGGACTAGACTCATGAAGTTCCTTTGAATTTGGATTTAAGGTTCATGAAGTTCCCCGAGGACTAGCCTCATGAAATTCCCTTGGATTTGGATTTAAGGTTCATGAGGTTCCTAGAGGATTGGGCTCATGAAGTTCCTTCGGATTTGGATTAAAGGTTCATGCGGTTCCTAGAGGACTGGGCTCATGAAGTTCCTTTGGATTTGGATTTATGGTTCATGAGGTTCCGAGAGGGATAGACTCATAATGTTCCTTTTGATTTGGATTCAAGGTTCATGAGGTTCCTAGAGGACTAGGCTCATGAAGTTCCTTGAGACTCGAATTAAATGTTCATGAGGTTCTGAAGGTGGGCTCATGAAGTTCCTTTGGATTTGGATCTAAGGTTCATGAGGTTCCTATAGGACTATGTTCGTGAAGTTCCTTTTGACTTGGATTTAAGGTTCATGAGGTTCCTAGAGGACTGGGCTCATGAGGTTCCTTTAGATTTGGATTTAAGGTTAATGAGGTTCCTAGAGAATTGGACTCGTGAAGTTCCTTTTGGATTTCGATTTAAGTTTCATGAGTTTCCTAGAGGACTGGGCTCATGAAATTCCTTTGGATTTGGATTTAAGGTTCAGGAGGTCCCTAAAGGACTGTGCTCATAAAGTTCCTTTGGATTTGGATTTACGGTTCCCGGAACTTCATGAGGTTCCCATAGGACTAGGCTCATGAAGTTCCCTTGAATTTGGATTTAAGGTTTATGAAGTTCCTAGAGGACTAGGCTCATGAAGTTCCTTCGTATTTGGATTAAAGCTTCACGAGGTTCCTCGAGGACTAGGCTCATGAAAAGTTCCCTTGGATTTGGATTTAAGGTTCATGAAGTTCCTAGAGGACTAGGCTTATGAAGTTCCTTCGGATTTGGATTAAAGCTTCACGAGGTTCCTAAAGGAATAGGCTCGCGAAGTTCCTTTTGATTTGGATTTAAGGTTCGTGAGGTTTCTAGAGGACTAGGCTCATGAGGTTCCTTCGGATTTGGAATTATGGTTCATGAGGTCCCTAAAGGACTGGCCTCATGAAGTTCCTCTGAATTTGGATTTAAGGTTCATGAAGTTCCTAGAGGACTAGGCTCATGAAGTTCCTTCGGATTTGAATTAAAGCTTCACGAGGTTCCTAGGGGACTGGGCTCATGAAAAGTCCCTTGGATTTGGATTTAAGGTTCATGAGGTTCCTAGAGGATTGGGCTCATGAAGTTCCTTCGGATTTGGATTAAAGGTTCATAAGGTTCCTAGAGGACTGGGCTCATGAGGTTCCTTTAGATTTGGATTTAAGGTTAATGAGGTTCCTAGAGAACTGGACTCATGAAGTTCCTTTTGGATTTCGATTTAAGTTTCATGAGTTTCCTAGAGGACTGGGCTCATGAAATTCCTTTGGATTTGGATTTAAGGTTCAGGAGGCCCCTAAAGGACTGTGCTCATAAAGTTCCTTTGGATTTGGATTTACGGTTCTCGGAACTTCATGAGGTTCCCATAGGACTAGGCTCATGAAGTTCCTTTGAATTTGGATTTAAGGTTTATAAAGTTCCTAGAGGGCTAGGCTCATGAAGTTCCTTCGAATTTGGATTAAAGCTTCACGAGGTTCCTCGAGGACTAGGCTCATGAAAAGTTCCCTTGGATTTGGATTTAAGGTTCATGAGGTTCCTAGAGGATTGGGCTCATGAAGTTCCTTCGGATTTGGATTAAAGGTTCATGAGGTTCCTAGAGGACTGGGCTCATGAAGTTCCTTTGGATTTGGATTTACGGTTCATGAGGTTCCTGGAGGACTAGGCTCATAATGTTCCTTTAGATTTGGATTTAAGGTTCACGAGGTTCCTAGAGGACTAGGTTCATGAAGTTCCTTGAGACTCGAATTAAATGTTCATGAGGTTCCTAGAGGACTGGGCTCATGAAGTTCCTTTGGATTTGGATTTAAGGTTCGTGAGGTTTCTAGAGGACTAGGTTCGTTAAGTTTCTTTTGACTTGGATTTAAGGTTCATGAGGTTCATAGAGGACTAGGCTCATGAGGTTCCTTCGGATTTGTAATAAAGGTTCATGAGGTTCCTAAAGGACTGGGATCGTGAAGTTCCTTTGAAATTGGATTTAAGGGTCATGAAGTTCCTAGAGGACTAGGCTTATGAAGTTCCTTCAGATTTGGATTAAAGCTTCACGAGGTTCATAAAGGAGTAGGCTCGTGAAGTTCCTTTTGATTTGGATTTAAGGTTCATGAGGTTCCTAGAGGACTAGGCTCATGAGCTTCCTTCGGATTTGGAATAATGGTTCATGAGGTCCCTAAAGGACTGGGCTCATGAAGTTCCTTTGAATTTGGATTTAAGGTTCATGAAGTTCCTGGAGGACTAGGCTCATGAAGTTCCTTGATTTGGATTAAAGCTTCACGAGGTTCTGGGGACTGGGCTCATGAAAAGTCCCTTGGATTTGGATTTAAGGTTCATGAGGTTCCTAGAGGATTGGGCTCATGAAGTTCCTTGATTTGGATTAAAGGTTCATGAGGTTCCTAGAGTGGGCTCATGAAGTTCCTTTGGATTTGGATTTACGGTTCATTAGATTCCCAGAGGACTAGGCTCATGAAGTTCCTTGAAACTCGAATTAAATGTTCATGAGGTTCCTAGAGGACTGGGTTCATGAAGTTCCTTTAGATTTGAATTTAAGGTTCGTGAGGTTCCTAGAGGACTAGGTTCGTGAAGTTCCTTTTGACTTGGATTTAAGGTTCATGAGGATCATAGAGGACTATGCTCATGAGGTTCCTTAGGATTTGTAATAAAGGTTCATGAGGTCCCTAAAGGACTGTGCTCATGAAGTTCCTTTGTATTTGGATTTAAGTTTCCAGGAACTTCATGAGGTTCCCATAGGACTAGGCTCATGAAGTTCCTTTGAATTTGGATTTAAGGTTCATGAAGTTCCTAGAGGACTAGGCTTATGAAGTTCCTTTAGATTTGAATTAAAGCTTCACGAGGTTCCTAGAGAACTGGACTCATGAAGTTCCTTTTGGATTTCGATTTAAGGTTCATGAGTTTCCTAGAGGACTGGGCTCATGAAATTCCGTTGGATCTGGATTTAAGGTTCAGGAGGTTCCTAGAGGACTAGGCTCATGAGGTTCCTTCATATTTGGAATAAAGGTTCATGAGGTCCCTAAAGGACTGTGCTCATGAAGTTCCTTTAGATTTGGATTTAAGGGTCCCGGAACTTCATGAGGTTCCCATAGGACTAGGCTCATGAAGTTCCTTTGAATTTGGATTTAAGGTTCATGAAGTTCCCCGAGGACTAGCCTCATGAAGTTCCCTTGGATTTGGATTTAAGGTTCATGAGGTTCCTAGAGGATTGGGCTCATGAAGTTCCTTCGGATTTGGATTAAAGGTTCATGCGGTTCCTAGAGGACTGGGCTCATGAAGTTCCTTTGGATTTGGATTTATGGTTCATGAGGTTCACAGAGGGATAGGCTCATAATGTTCCTTTTGATTTGGATTCAAGGTTCATGAGGTTCTAGAGGACTAGGCTCATGAAGTTCCTTGAGACTCGAATTAAATGTTCATGAGGTTCTGAGGACTGGGCTGATGTAGTTCCTTTGGATTTGGATCTAAGGTTCATGAGGTTCCTATAGGACTATGTTCGTGAAGTTCCTTTTGACTTGGATTTAAGGTTCATGAGGTTCTAGAGGAATTTGGGCTCATGAGGTTCCTTTAGATTTGGATTTAAGGTTAATGAGGTTCCTAGAGAATTGGACTCGTGAAGTTCCTTTTGGATTTCGATTTAAGTTTCATGAGTTTCCTAGAGGTGGGCTCATGAAATTCCTTTGGATTTGGATTTAAGGTTCGGGAGGTCCCTAAGGAATTTGTGCTCATAAAGTTCCTTTGGATTTGGATTTACGGTTCCCGGAACTTCATGAGGTTCCCATAGGACTAGGCTCATGAAGTTCCTTTGAATTTGGATTTAAGGTTTATGAAGTTCCTAGAGGACTAGGCTCATGAAGTTCCTTCGTATTTGGATTAAAGCTTCACGAGGTTCCTCGAGGACTAGGCTCATGAAAAGTTCCCTTGGATTTGGATTTAAGGTTCATGAGGTTCCTAGAGGATTGGGATCATGAAGTTCCTTTGGATTTGGATTAAAGGTTCATGATGTTCCTAGAGGACTGGGCTCATGAAGTTCCTTTGGATTTGGATTTACGGTTCATGAGGTTCCTGGAGGACTACGCTCGTAATGTTCATTTGGATTTGGATTTAAGGTTCACGAGGTTCCTAGAGGACTAGGTTCATGAAGTTCCTTGAGACTCGAATTAAATGTTCATGAGGTTCCAAGAGAATTTGGGCTCATGAAGTTCCTTTGGATTTAGATTTAAGGTTCGTGAGGTTCCTAGAGGACTAGGTTCGTGAAGTTTCTTTTGACTTGGATTTAAGGTTCATGAGGTTCATAGAGGACTAGGCTCATAAGGTTCCTTCGGATTTGTAATAAAGGTTCATGAGGTTCCTAAAGGACTGGGCTCGTGAAGTTCCTTTGAATTTGGATTTAAGGTTCATGAAGTTCCTAGAGGACTAGGCTTATGAAGTTCCTTCGGATTTGGATTAAAGCTTCACGAGGTTCCTAAAGGAATAGGCTCGCGAAGTTCCTTTTGATTTGGATTTATGGTTCATGAGGTTCCTAGAGGACTAGGCTCATGAGGTTCCTTCGGATTTGGAATTATGGTTCATGAGGTCCACTAAGGTGGCCTCATGAAGTTCCTGCAATTTGGATTTAAGGTTCATGAAGTTCCTAGAGGACTAGGCTCATGAAGTTCCTTGGATTTGAATTAAAGCTTCACGAGGTTCTGGGGTGGGCTCATGAAAAGTCCCTTGGATTTGGATTTAAGGTTCATGAGGTTCCTAGAGGATTGGGCTCATGAAGTTCCTTGGATTTGGATTAAAGGTTCATAAGGTTCCTGAGGATTTGGGCTCATGAGGTTCCTTTAGATTTGGATTTAAGGTTAATGAGGTTCCTAGAAGCTGGACTCATGAAGTTCCTTTTGGATTTCGATTTAAGTTTCATGAGTTTCCTAGAGGAGTGGGCTCATGAAATTCCTTTGGATTTGGATTTAAGGTTCGGGAGGCCCCTAAAGAATTTGTGCTCATAAAGTTCCTTTGGATTTGGATTTACGGTTCCGGAACTTCATGAGGTTCCCATAGGACTAGGCTCATGAAGTTCCTTTGAATTTGGATTTAAGGTTTATAAAGTTCCTAGAGGGCTAGGCTCATGAAGTTCCTTCGAATTTGGATTAAAGCTTCACGAGGTTCCTCGAGGACTAGGCTCATGAAAAGTTCCCTTGGATTTGGATTTAAGGTTCATGAGGTTCCTAGAGGATTGGGCTCATGAAGTTCCTTCGGATTTGGATTAAAGGTTCATGAGGTTCCTAGAGGACTGGGCTCATGAAGTTCCTTTGGATTTGGATTTACGGTTCATGAGGTTCCTGGAGGACTAGGCTCATAATGTTCCTTTAGATTTGGATTTAAGGTTCACGAGGTTCCTAGAGGACTAGGTTCATGAAGTTCCTTGAGACTCGAATTAAATGTTCATGAGGTTCCTAGAGGGTGGGCTCATGAAGTTCCTTTGGATTTGGATTTAAGGTTCGTGAGGTTTCTAGAGGACTAGGTTCGTTAAGTTTCTTTTGACTTGGATTTAAGGTTCATGAGGTTCATAGAGGACTAGGCTCATGAGGTTCCTTCGGATTTGTAATAAAGGTTCATGAGGTTCCTAAAATTTGGGATCGTGAAGTTCCTTTGAAATTGGATTTAAGGGTCATGAAGTTCCTAGAGGACTAGGCTTATGAAGTTCCTTGATTTGGATTAAAGCTTCACGAGGTTCATAAAGGAGTAGGCTCGTGAAGTTCCTTTTGATTTGGATTTAAGGTTCATGAGGTTCTAGAGGACTAGGCTCATGAGCTTCCTTGATTTGGAATAATGGTTCATGAGGTCCCTAAAGGTGGGCTCATGAAGTTCCTTTGAATTTGGATTTAAGGTTCATGAAGTTCCTAGAGGACTAGGCTCATGAAGTTCCTTGATTTGGATTAAAGCTTCACGAGGTTCTGGGGTGGGCTCATGAAAAGTCCCTTGGATTTGGATTTAAGGTTCATGAGGTTCCTAGAGGATTGGGCTCATGAAGTTCCTTGGATTTGGATTAAAGGTTCATGAGGTTCCTGAGAGGTGGGCTCATGAAGTTCCTTTGGATTTGGATTTACGGTTCATTAGATTCCCGGAGGACTAGGCTCATGAAGTTCCTTGAAACTCGAATTAAATGTTCATGAGGTTCCTAGAGGAAGGGTTCATGAAGTTCCTTTAGATTTGAATTTAAGGTTCGTGAGGTTACTAGAGGACTAGGTTCGTGAAGTTCCTTTTGACTTGGATTTAAGGTTCATGAGGATCATAGAGGACTATGCTCATGAGGTTCCTTAGGATTTGTAATAAAGGTTCATGAGGTCCCTAAGAATTTGTGCTCATGAAGTTCCTTTGGATTTGGATTTAAGTTTCCGGAACTTCATGAGGTTCCCATAGGACTAGGCTCATGAAGTTCCTTTGAATTTGGATTTAAGGTTCATGAAGTTCTGAGGACTAGGCTTATGAAGTTCCTTTAGATTTGAATTAAAGCTTCACGAGGTTCTGAGAATGGACTCATGAAGTTCCTTTTGGATTCGATTTAAGGTTCATGAGTTTCCTAGAGGGTGGGCTCATGAAATTCCGTTGGATCTGGATTTAAGGTTCGGGAGGTTCTAGAGGACTAGGCTCATGAGGTTCCTTCATATTTGGAATAAAGGTTCATGAGGTCCTAAAGGTGTGCTCATGAAGTTCCTTTAGATTTGGATTTAAGGGTCCGGAACTTCATGAGGTTCCCATAGGACTAGGCTCATGAAGTTCCTTTGAATTTGGATTTAAGGTTCATGAAGTTCCCGAGGACTAGCCTCATGAAGTTCCCTTGGATTTGGATTTAAGGTTCATGAGGTTCTAGAGGATTGGGCTCATGAAGTTCCTTCGGATTTGGATTAAAGGTTCATGCGGTTCCTAGAGGACTGGGCTCATGAAGTTCCTTTGGATTTGGATTTATGGTTCATGAGGTTCACGGAGGATAGGCTCATAATGTTCCTTTTGATTTGGATTCAAGGTTCATGAGGTTCTAGAGGACTAGGCTCATGAAGTTCCTTGAGACTCGAATTAAATGTTCATGAGGTTCTGAGGTGGGCTCATGAAGTTCCTTTGGATTTGGATCTAAGGTTCATGAGGTTCTATGGGACTATGTTCGTGAAGTTCCTTTTGACTTGGATTTAAGGTTCATGAGGTTCTAGAGGAGTGGGCTCATGAGGTTCCTTTAGATTTGGATTTAAGGTTAATGAGGTTCTAGAGAATTGGACTCGTGAAGTTCCTTTTGGATTTCGATTTAAGTTTCATGAGTTTCCTAGAGGTGGGCTCATGAAATTCCTTTGGATTTGGATTTAAGGTTCGGGAGGTCCCTAAAGGTGTGCTCATAAAGTTCCTTTGGATTTGGATTTACGGTTCAGGAACTTCATGAGGTTCCCATAGGACTAGGCTCATGAAGTTCCTTTGAATTTGGATTTAAGGTTTATGAAGTTCCTAGAGGACTAGGCTCATGAAGTTCCTTCGTATTTGGATTAAAGCTTCACGAGGTTCCTCGAGGACTAGGCTCATGAAAAGTTCCCTTGGATTTGGATTTAAGGTTCATGAGGTTCCTAGAGGATTGGGATCATGAAGTTCCTTTGGATTTGGATTAAAGGTTCATGATGTTCCTAGAGGACTGGGCTCATGAAGTTCCTTTGGATTTGGATTTACGGTTCATGAGGTTCCTGGAGGACTACGCTCGTAATGTTCATTTGGATTTGGATTTAAGGTTCACGAGGTTCCTAGAGGACTAGGTTCATGAAGTTCCTTGAGACTCGAATTAAATGTTCATGAGGTTCCAAGAGGACTGGGCTCATGAAGTTCCTTTGGATTTAGATTTAAGGTTCGTGAGGTTCCTAGAGGACTAGGTTCGTGAAGTTTCTTTTGACTTGGATTTAAGGTTCATGAGGTTCATAGAGGACTAGGCTCATAAGGTTCCTTCGGATTTGTAATAAAGGTTCATGAGGTTCCTAAAGGACTGGGCTCGTGAAGTTCCTTTGAATTTGGATTTAAGGTTCATGAAGTTCCTAGAGGACTAGGCTTATGAAGTTCCTTCGGATTTGGATTAAAGCTTCACGAGGTTCCTAAAGGAATAGGCTCGCGAAGTTCCTTTTGATTTGGATTTATGGTTCATGAGGTTCCTAGAGGACTAGGCTCATGAGGTTCCTTCGGATTTGGAATTATGGTTCATGAGGTCCACTAAGGTGGCCTCATGAAGTTCCTCTGAATTTGGATTTAAGGTTCATGAAGTTCCTAGAGGACTAGGCTCATGAAGTTCCTTCGGATTTGAATTAAAGCTTCACGAGGTTCCTAGGGGACTGGGCTCATGAAAAGTCCCTTGGATTTGGATTTAAGGTTCATGAGGTTCCTAGAGGATTGGGCTCATGAAGTTCCTTCGGATTTGGATTAAAGGTTCATAAGGTTCTAGAGAATTTGGGCTCATGAGGTTCCTTTAGATTTGGATTTAAGGTTAATGAGGTTCTAGAGAAGCTGGACTCATGAAGTTCCTTTTGGATTTCGATTTAAGTTTCATGAGTTTCTAGAGGGTGGGCTCATGAAATTCCTTTGGATTTGGATTTAAGGTTAGGAGGCCCCTAAAGGACTGTGCTCATAAAGTTCCTTTGGATTTGGATTTACGGTTCTCGGAACTTCATGAGGTTCCCATAGGACTAGGCTCATGAAGTTCCTTTGAATTTGGATTTAAGGTTTATAAAGTTCTAGAGGGCTAGGCTCATGAAGTTCCTTGAATTTGGATTAAAGCTTCACGAGGTTCCTCGAGGACTAGGCTCATGAAAAGTTCCCTTGGATTTGGATTTAAGGTTCATGAGGTTCTAGAGGATTGGGCTCATGAAGTTCCTTCGGATTTGGATTAAAGGTTCATGAGGTTCCTAGAGGTGGGCTCATGAAGTTCCTTTGGATTTGGATTTACGGTTCATGAGGTTCTGGAGGACTAGGCTCATAATGTTCCTTTAGATTTGGATTTAAGGTTCACGAGGTTCCTAGAGGACTAGGTTCATGAAGTTCCTTGAGACTCGAATTAAATGTTCATGAGGTTCCTAGAGGTGGGCTCATGAAGTTCCTTTGGATTTGGATTTAAGGTTCGTGAGGTTTCTAGAGGACTAGGTTCGTTAAGTTTCTTTTGACTTGGATTTAAGGTTCATGAGGTTCAGAGGACTAGGCTCATGAGGTTCCTTCGGATTTGTAATAAAGGTTCATGAGGTTCCTAAAGGTGGGATCGTGAAGTTCCTTTGAAATTGGATTTAAGGGTCATGAAGTTCCTAGAGGACTAGGCTTATGAAGTTCCTTGATTTGGATTAAAGCTTCACGAGGTTCATAAAGGAGTAGGCTCGTGAAGTTCCTTTTGATTTGGATTTAAGGTTCATGAGGTTCTAGAGGACTAGGCTCATGAGCTTCCTTGATTTGGAATAATGGTTCATGAGGTCCCTAAAGGTGGGCTCATGAAGTTCCTTTGAATTTGGATTTAAGGTTCATGAAGTTCTAGAGGACTAGGCTCATGAAGTTCCTTGGATTTGGATTAAAGCTTCACGAGGTTCTGGGGGTGGGCTCATGAAAAGTCCCTTGGATTTGGATTTAAGGTTCATGAGGTTCCTAGAGGATTGGGCTCATGAAGTTCCTTGATTTGGATTAAAGGTTCATGAGGTTCCTAGAGGTGGGCTCATGAAGTTCCTTTGGATTTGGATTTACGGTTCATTAGATTCCCAGAGGACTAGGCTCATGAAGTTCCTTGAAACTCGAATTAAATGTTCATGAGGTTCTAGAGGACCGGGTTCATGAAGTTCCTTTAGATTTGAATTTAAGGTTCGTGAGGTTCTAGAGGACTAGGTTCGTGAAGTTCCTTTTGACTTGGATTTAAGGTTCATGAGGATCATAGAGGACTATGCTCATGAGGTTCCTTAGGATTTGTAATAAAGGTTCATGAGGTCCACTAAGAATTTGTGCTCATGAAGTTCCTTTGGATTTGGATTTAAGTTTCCGGGAACTTCATGAGGTTCCCATAGGACTAGGCTCATGAAGTTCCTTTGAATTTGGATTTAAGGTTCATGAAGTTCCTAGAGGACTAGGCTTATGAAGTTCCTTTAGATTTGAATTAAAGCTTCACGAGGTTCCTAGAAGCTGGACTCATGAAGTTCCTTTTGGATTTCGATTTAAGGTTCATGAGTTTCCTAGAGGTGGGCTCATGAAATTCCGTTGGATCTGGATTTAAGGTTCGGGAGGTTCCTAGAGGACTAGGCTCATGAGGTTCCTTCATATTTGGAATAAAGGTTCATGAGGTCCCTAAAGTGTGCTCATGAAGTTCCTTTAGATTTGGATTTAAGGGTCCGGAACTTCATGAGGTTCCCATAGGACTAGGCTCATGAAGTTCCTTTGAATTTGGATTTAAGGTTCATGAAGTTCCCAGGACTAGCCTCATGAAGTTCCCTTGGATTTGGATTTAAGGTTCATGAGGTTCTAGAGGATTGGGCTCATGAAGTTCCTTCGGATTTGGATTAAAGGTTCATGCGGTTCTAGAGGTGGGCTCATGAAGTTCCTTTGGATTTGGATTTATGGTTCATGAGGTTCACGGAGGATAGGCTCATAATGTTCCTTTTGATTTGGATTCAAGGTTCATGAGGTTCCTGAGGACTAGGCTCATGAAGTTCCTTGAGACTCGAATTAAATGTTCATGAGGTTCCTAGAGGTGGGCTCATGAAGTTCCTTTGGATTTGGATCTAAGGTTCATGAGGTTCTATGGACTATGTTCGTGAAGTTCCTTTTGACTTGGATTTAAGGTTCATGAGGTTCCTAGAGAATTTGGGCTCATGAGGTTCCTTTAGATTTGGATTTAAGGTTAATGAGGTTCTGAAGCTGGACTCGTGAAGTTCCTTTTGGATTTGGATTTAAGTTTCATGAGTTTCCTAGAGGGTGGGCTCATGAAATTCTTTTGGATTTGGATTTAAGGTTCAGGAGGTCCCTAAAGGACTGTGCTCATAAAGTTCCTTTGGATTTGGATTTACGGTTCCCGGAACTTCATGAGGTTCCCATAGGACTAGGCTCATGAAGTTTCTTTGAATTTGGATTTAAGGTTTATGAAGTTCCTAGAGGACTAGGCTCATGAAGTTCCTTCGTATTTGGATTAAAGCTTCACGAGGTTCCTCGAGGACTAGGCTCATGAAAAGTTCCCTTGGATTTGGATTTAAGGTTCATGAGGTTCCTAGAGGATTGGGCTCATGAAGTTCCTTCGGATTTGGATTAAAGGTTCATGAGGTTCTGAGAATTTGGGCTCATGAAGTTCCTTTGGATTTGGATTTACGGTTAATGAGGTTCCTGGAGGACTAGGCTCATAATGTTCATTTGGATTTGGATTTAAGGTTCACGAGGTTCCTAGAGGACTAGGTTCATGAAGTTCCTTGAGACTCGAATTAAATGTTCATGAGGTTCCAAGAGGACTGGGCTCATGAAGTTCCTTTGAATTTGGATTTAAGGTTCGTGAGGTTCCTAGAGGACTAGGTTCGTGAAGTTTCTTTTGACTTGGATTTAAGGTTAATGAGGTTCATAGAGGACTAGGCTCATGAGGTTCCTTCGGATTTGTAATAAAGGTTCATGAGGTTCACAAAGGGTGGGCTCGTGAAGTTCCTTTGAATTTGGATTTAAGGTTCATGAAGTTCCTAGAGGACTAGGCTTATGAAGTTCCTTGGATTTGGATTAAAGCTTCACGAGGTTCTAAAGGAGTAGGCTCGTGAAGTTCCTTTGATTTGGATTTAAGGTTCATGAGGTTCCTAGAGGACTAAGCTCATGAGGTTCCTTGGATTTGGAATAATGGTTCATGAGGTCCACTAAGGTGGCCTCATGAAGTTCCTCTGAATTTGGATTTAAGGTTCATGAAGTTCTAGAGGACTAGGCTCATGAAGTTCCTTCGGATTGGATTAAAGCTTCACGAGGTTCTGAGAATTGGGCTCATGAAAAGTCCCTTGGATTTGGATTTAAGGTTCATGAGGTTCCTAGAGGATTGGGCTCATGAAGTTCCTTGATTTGGATTAAAGGTTCATGAGGTTCCTAGAGAATTTGGGCTCATGAGGTTCCTTTAGATTTGGATTTAAGGTTAATGAGGTTCTAGAACTGGACTCATGAAGTTCCTTTTGGATTTCGATTTAAGTTTCATGAGTTTCCTAGAGGTGGGCTCATGAAATTCCTTTGGCTTTGGATTTAAGGTTCGGGAGGTCCCTAAAAGGCGTGCTCATAAAGTTTCTTTGGATTTGAATATACGGTTCAGAACTTCATGAGGTTCCCATAGGACTAGGCTCATGAAGTTCCTTTGCATTTGGATTTAAGGTTTATGAAGTTCTAGAGGACTAGGCTCATGAAGTTCCTTCGTATTTGGATTAAAGCTTCACGAGGTTCCTCGAGGACTAGGCTCATGAAAAGTTCCCTTGGATTTGGATTTAAGGTTCATGAGGTTCCTAGAGGATTGGGCTCATGAAGTTCCTTGGATTTGGATTAAAGGTTCATGAGGTTCTGAGGAATTTGGGCTCATGAAGTTCCTTTGGATTTGGATTTACGGTTCATGAGGTTCTGGAGGACTAGGCTCATAATGTTCCTTTGGATTTGGATTTAAGGTTCACGAGGTTCCTAGAGGACTAGGTTCATGAAGTTCCTTGAGAGTCGAATTAAATGTTCATGAGGTTCTAGAGGTGGGCTCATGAAGTTCCTTTGGATTTGGATTTAAGGTTCGTGAGGTTCCTAGAGGACTAGGTTCGTGAAGTTTCTTTTGACTTGGATTTAAGGTTCATGAGGTTCATAGAGGACTAGGCTCATGAGGTTCCTTCAGATTTGTAATAAAGGTTCATGAGGTTCCTAAAGGACTGGGCTCGTGAAGTTCATTTGAATTTGGATTTAAGGTTCATGGGACTAGGCTTATGAATTTCCTTCGGATTTGAATTAAAGCTTCACGAGGTTCCTAAAGGAGTAGGCTCGTGAAGTTCTTTTTGATTTGGATTTAAGGTTCATGAGGTTCCTAGAGGACTAGGCTCATGAGGTTCCTTCGGATTTGGAATAATGGTTCATGAGGTCCACTAAATTTGGGCTCATGAAGTTCCTTTGAATTTGGATTTAAGGTTCATGAAGTTCCTAGAGGACTAGGCTCATGAAGTTCCTTCGGATTTGGATTAAATCTTCACGAGGTTCCTAGGGGACTGGGCTCATGAAAAGTCCCTTGGATTTGGATTTAAGGTTCATGAGGTTCCTAGAGGATTGGGCTCATGAAGTTCCTTCGGATTTGGATTAAAGGTTCATGAGGTTCCTAGAGAATTTGGACTCATGAAGTTCCTTTGGATTTGGATTTACGGTTCATTAGGTTCCCAGAGGACTAGGCTCATAATGTTCCTTTGGATTTGGATCTAAGGTTCACGAGGCTCTAGAGGACTAGGCTCATGAAGTTCTAGAGACTCGAATTAAATGTTCATGAGGTTCTGAAGGATTGGGTTCATGAAGTTCCTTTAGATTTGAATTTATGGTTCGTGAGGTTCCTAGAGGACTAGGTTCGTGAAGTTCCTTTTGACTTGGATTTAAGGTTCATGAGGATCATAGAGGACTAGGCTCATGAGGTTCCTTAGGATTTGTAATAAAGGTTCATGAGGTCCCTAAAGGACTGGGCTCATGAAGTTCCTTTGGATTTGGATTTAAGTTTCCAGGAACTTCATGGGGTTCCCATAGGACTAGGCTCATGAAGTTCCTTTAAATTTGGATTTAAGGTTCATGAAGTTCTTAGAGGACTAGGCTTATGAAGTTCTTTTGGATTTGAATTAAAGCTTCACGAGGTTCTGAAATGGACTCATGAAGTTCCTTTTGGATTTCGATTTAAGGTTCATGAGTTTCCTAGAGGTGGGCTCATGAAATTCCGTTGGATCTGGATTTAAGGTTCGGGAGGTTCTAGAGGACTAGGCTCATGAGGTTCCTTCATATTTGGAATAAAGGTTCATGAGGTCCACTGAGGAATTTGTGCTCATGAACTTCCTTTGGATTTGGATTTGAGGGTCCGGAACTTCATGAGGTTCCCATAGGACTAGGCTCATGAAGTTCCTTTGAATTTGGATTTAAGGTTCATGAAGTTCCCGAGGACTAGCCTCATGAAGTTCCCTTGGATTTGGATTTAAGGTTCATGAGGTTCACAGAGGATTGGGCTCATGAAGTTCCTTCGGATTTGGATTAAAGGTTCATGCGGTTCTAGAGGTGGGCTCATGAAGTTCCTTTGGATTTGGATTTATGGTTCATGAGGTTCCCGGAGGATAGGCTCATAATGTTCCTTTTGATTTGGATTCAAGGTTCATGAGGTTCTGAGGACTAGGCTCATGAAGTTCCTTGAGACTCGAATTAAATGTTCATGAGGTTCTGAGAATTTGGGTTCATGAAGTTCCTTTGGATTTGGATCTAAGGTTCATGAGGTTCCTACGGGACTATGTTCGTGAAGTTCCTTTTGACTTGGATTTAAGGTTCATGAGGTTCTAGAGGGTGGGCTCATGAGGTTGCTTTAGATTTGGATTTAAGGTTAATGAGGTTCTGAGAGCTGGACTCGTGAAGTTCTATTGGATTTCGATTAAAGTTTCATGAGTTTTCTAGAGGACTAGGCTCATGAAATTCCTTTGGATTTGGATTTAAGGTTCAGGAGGTCCCTAAAGGACTGTGCTCATAAAGTTCCTTTGGATTTGGATTTACGGTTCCCGGAACTTCATGAGGTTCCCATAGGACTAGGCTCATGAAGTTCCTTTGAATTTGGATTTAAGGTTTATGAAGTTCCTAGATGACTAGGCTCATGAAGTTCCTTCCTATTTGGATTAAAGCTTCACGAGGTTCCTCGAGGACTAGGCTCATGAAAAGTTCCCTTGGATTTGGATTTAAGGTTCATGAGCTTCCTAGAGGATTGGGCTCATGAAGTTCCTTCGGATTTGGATTAAAGGTTCATGAGGTTCTGAGAATTTGGGCTCATGAAGTTCCTTTGGATTTGGATTTACGGTTCATGAGGTTCCTGGAGGACTAGGCTCATAATGTTCCTTTGGATTTGGATTTAAGGTTCACGAGGTTCCTAGAGGACTAGGTTCATGAAGTTCCTTGAGACTCGAATTAAATGTTCATGAGGTTCTAGAAGGTGGGCTCATGAAGTTCCTTTGGATTTGGATTTAAGGTTCGTGAGGTTACTAGAGGACTAGGTTCGTGAAGTTTCTTTTGACTTGGATTTAAGGTTCATGAGGTTCATAGAGGACTAGGCTCATGAGGTTCCTTCGGATTTGGAATAATGGTTCATGAGGTCCCTAATTTGGGCTCATGAAGTTCCTTTGAATTTGTATTTAAGGTTCATGAAGTTCCTAGAGGACTAGGCTCATGAAGTTCCTTCGGATTTGGATTAAAGCTTCACGAGGTTCCTAGGGGACTAGGCTCATGAAAAGTCCCTTGGATTTGGATTTAAGGTTCATGAGGTTCCTAGAGGATTGGGCTCATGAAGTTCCTTGATTTGGATTAAAGGTTCATGAGGTTCCTAGAGTGGGCTCATGAAGTTCCTTTGGATTTGGATTTACGGTTCATTAGGTTCCCAGAGGACTAGGCTCATAATGTTCCTTTGGATTTGGATCTAAGGTTCACGAGGCTCTAGAGGACTAGGCTCATGAAGTTCCTTGAGACTCGAATTAAATGTTCATTAGGTTCTAGAGGGTGGGTTCATGAAGTTCCTTTAGATTTGAATTTTAGGTTCGTGAGGTTCCTAGAGGACTAGGTTCGTGAAGTTCCTTTTGACTTGGATTTAAGGTTCATGAGGATCATAGAGGACTAGGCTCATGAGGTTCCTTAGGATTTGTAATAAAGGTTCATGAGGTCCACAAGGTGGGCTCATGAAGTTCCTTTGGATTTGGATTTAAGTTTCGGGAACTTCATGAGGTTCCCATAGGACTAGGCTCATGAAGTTCCTTTGAATTTGGATTTAAGGTTCATGAAGTTCCTAGAGGACTAGGCTTATGAAGTTCCTTTGGATTTGAATTAAAGCTTCACGAGGTTCTGAAGGCTGGACTCATGAAGTTCCTTTTGGATTTCGATTTAAGGTTCATGAGTTTCCTAGAATTTGGGCTCATGAAATTCCGTTGGATCTGGATTTAAGGTTCGGGAGGTTCACAGAGGACTAGGCTCATGAGGTTCCTTCATATTTGGAATAAAGGTTCATGAGGTCCCTAAAGGTGTGCTCATGAACTTCCTTTGGATTTGGATTTGAGGTCCAGGAACTTCATGAGGTTCCCATAGGACTAGGCTCATGAAGTTCCTTTGAATTTGGATTTAAGGTTCATGAAGTTCCCAGGGACTAGCCTCATGAAGTTCCCTTGGATTTGGATTTAAGGTTCATGAGGTTCTGAGGATTGGGCTCATGAAGTTCCTTGATTTGGATTAAAGGTTCATGCGGTTCCTAGAGGTGGGCTCATGAAGTTCCTTTGGATTTGGATTTATGGTTCATGAGGTTCCCGGAGGAAAGGCTCATAATGTTCCTTTTGATTTGGATTCAAGGTTCATGAGGTTCTTAGAGGACTAGGCTCATGAAGTTCCTTGAGACTCGAATTAAATGTTCATGAGGTTCTAGAGGTGGGCTCATGAAGTTCCTTTAGATTTGGATCTAAGGTTCATGAGGTTCCTATAGGCTATGTTCGTGAAGTTCCTTTTGACTTGGATTTAAGGTTCATGAGGTTCTAGAGGAGTGGGCTCATGAGGTTCCTTTAGATTTGGATTTAAGGTTAATGAGGTTCTGAAATTTGGACTCGTGAAGTTCCTTTTGGATTTCGATTTAAGTTTCATGAGTTTCCTAGAGGTGGGCTCATGAAATTCCTTTAGTTGGATTTAAGGTTTAGGAGGTCCACTAAGGTGTGCTCATAAAGTTCCTTTGGATTTGGATTTACGGTTCAGGAACTTCATGAGGTTCCCATGGAATTTGGGCTCATGAAGTTCCTTTGAATTTCGATTTAAGGTTTATGAAGTTCTGAGGACTAGGCTCATGAAGTTCCTTCGTATTTGGATTAAAGCTTCACGAGGTTCCTCGAGGACTAAGCTCATGAAAAGTTTCGTTGGATTTGGATTTAAGGTTCATGAGGTTCACAGAGGATTGGGCTCATGAAGTTCCTTCGGATTTGGATTAAAGGTTCATGAGGTTCCTAGAGGTGGGCTCATGAAGTTCCTTTGGATTTGGATTACGGTTCATGAGGTTCTGGAGGACTAGGCTCATAATGTTCCTTTGGATTTGGATTTAAGGTTCACGAGGTTCTAGAGGACTAGGTTCATGAAGTTCCTTGAGACTCGAATTAAATGTTCATGAGGTTCTAGAGGGTGGGCTCATGAAGTTCCTTTGGATTTGGATTTAAGGTTCGTGAGGTTCTGAGGACTAGGTTCGTGAAGTTTCTTTTGACTTGGATTTAAGGTTCATGAGGTTCATAGAGGACTAGGCTCATGAGGTTCCTTCGGATTTGTAATAAAGGTTCATGAGTTTCCTAAAGGTGGGCTCGTGAAGTTCCTTTGAATTTGGATTTAAGGTTCATGAAGTTCTAGAGGACTAGGCTTATGAAGTTCCTTCGGATTTGGATTAAAGCTTCACGAGGTTCCTAAAGGAGTAGGCTCGTGAAGTTCCGTTTGATTTGGATTTAAGGTTCATGAGGTTCTGAGGACTAGGCTCATGAGGTTCCTTGATTTGGAATAATGGTTCATGAGGTCCACTAAGGTGGGCTCATGAAGTTCCTCTGAATTTGGATTTAAGATTCATGAAGTTCCTAGAGGACTAGGCTCATGAAGTTCCTTGATTTGTATTAAAGCTTCACGAGGTTCCTAGAATTTGGGCTCATGAAAAGTCCCTTGGATTTGGATTTAAGGTTCATGAGGTTCCTAGAGGATTGGGCTCATGAAGTTCCTTGATTTGGATTAAAGGTTCATGAGGTTCCTAGAGGTGGGCTCATGAAGTTCCTTTGGATTTGGATTTACGGTTCATTAGGTTCCCAGAGGACTAGGCTCATAATGTTCCTTTGGATTTGGATCTAAGGTTCACGAGGCTCTAGAGGACTAGGCTCATGAAGTTCCTTGAGACTCGAATTAAATGTTCATGAGGTTCTAGAGGATTTGGGTTCATGAAGTTCCTTTAGATTTGAATTTAAGGTTCGTGAGGTTCACAGAGGACTAGGTTCGTGAAGTTCCTTTTCACTTGGATTTAAGGTTCATGAGGATCATAGAGGACTAGGCTCATGAGGTTCCTTAGGATTTGTAATAAAGGTTCATGAGGTCCCACTAAAGAATTTGGGCTCATGAAGTTCCTTTGGATTTGGATTTAAGTTTCGGGGAACTTCATGAGGTTCCCATAGGACTAGGTTCATGAAGTTCCTTTGAATTTGGATTTAAGGTTCATGAAGTTCTGAGGACTAGGCTTATGAAGTTCCTTTGGATTTGAATTAAAGCTTCACGAGGTTCTGAAGCTGGACTCATGAAGTTCCTTTTGGATTTCGATTTAAGGTTCATGAGTTTCCTAGAGGTGGGCTCATGAAATTCCGTTGGATCTGGATTTAAGGTTCGGGAGGTTCTAGAGGACTAGGCTCATGAGGTTCCTTCATATTTGGAATAAAGGTTCATGAGGTCACTAAAGGTGTGCTCATGAAGTTCCTTTGGATTTGGATTTGAGGTCCCAGGAACTTCATGAGGTTCCCATAGGACTAGGCTCATGAAGTTCCTTTGAATTTGGATTTAAGGTTCATGAAGTTCCCAGGACTAGCCTCATGAAGTTCCCTTGGATTTGGATTTAAGGTTCATGAGGTTCTAGAGGATTGGGCTCATGAAGTTCCTTCGGATTTGGATTAAAGGTTCATGCGGTTCCTAGAGGTGGGCTCATGAAGTTCCCTTGGATTTGGATTTATGGTTCATGAGGTTCCCGGAGGAAAGGCTCATAATGTTCCTTTTGATTTGGATTCAAGGTTCATGAGGTTCTTAGAGGACTAGGCTCATGAAGTTCCTTGAGACTCGAATTAAATGTTCATGAGGTTCTAGAGAATGGGCTCATGAAGTTCCTTTGGATTTGGATCTAAGGTTCATGAGGTTCTATAGGCTATGCTCGTGAAGTTCCTTTTGACTTGGATTTAAGGTTCATGAGGTTCTGAGAGTGGGCTCATGAGGTTCCTTTAGATTTGGATTTAAGGTTAATGAGGTTCAGAGAAGCTGGACTCGTGAAGTTCCTTTTGGATTTCGATTTAAGTTTCATGAGTTTCCTAGAGGTGGGCTCATGAAATTCCTTTGGATTTGGATTTAAGGTTTAGGAGGTCCACTGAAATTTGTGCTCATAAAGTTCCTTTGGATTTGGATTTACGGTTCAGGAACTTCATGAGGTTCCCATAGAATTTGGGCTCATGAAGTTCCTTTGAATTTCGATTTAAGGTTTATGAAGTTCCTAGAGGACTAGGCTCATGAAGTTCCTTCGTATTTGGATTAAAGCTTCACGAGGTTCCTCGAGTACTAAGCTCATGAAAAGTTTCGTTGGATTTGGATTTAAGGTTCATGAGGTTCTAGAGGATTGGGCTCATGAAGTTCCTTCGGATTTGGATTAAAGGTTCATGAGGTTCTAGAGGTGGGCTCATGAAGTTCCTTTGGATTTGGATTTACGGTTCATGAGGTTCTGGAGGACTAGGCTCATAATGTTCCTTTGGATTTGGATTTAAGGTTCACGAGGTTCCTAGAGGACTAGGTTCATGAAGTTCCTTGAGACTCGAATTAAATGTTCATGAGGTTCCTAGAGGTGGGCTCATGAAGTTCCTTTGGATTTGGATTTAAGGTTCGTGAGGTTCTGAGGACTAGGTTCGTGAAGTTTCTTTTGACTTGGATTTAAGGTTCATGAGGTTCATAGAGGACTAGGCTCATGAGGTTCCTTCGGATTTGTAATAAAGGTTCATGAGCTTCCTAAAGGTGGGCTCGTGAAGTTCCTTTGAATTTGGATTTAAGGTTCATGAAGTTCTGAGGACTAGGCTTATGAAGTTCCTTGATTTGGATTAAAGCTTCACGAGGTTCTAAAGGAGTAGGCTCGTGAAGTTCCTTTGATTTGGATTTAAGGTTCATGAGGTTCTAGAGGACTAGGCTCATGAGGTTCCTTCGGATTTGGAATAATGGTTCATGAGGTCCACTAAGGTGGGCTCATGAAGTTCCTCTGAATTTGGATTTAAGATTCATGAAGTTCCTAGAGGACTAGGCTCATGAAGTTCCTTCGGATTTGTATTAAAGCTTCACGAGGTTCCTGGGAATTTGGGCTCATGAAAAGTCCCTTGGATTTGGATTTAAGGTTCATGAGGTTCATAGAGGACTAGGCTCATGAGGTTCCTTGGATTTGGAATAATGGTTCATGAGGTCCCTAAAGGTGGGCTCATGAAGTTCCTTTGAATTTGTATTTAAGGTTCATGAAGTTCCTAGAGGACTAGGCTCATGAAGTTCCTTGGTTTGGATTAAAGCTTCACGAGGTTCCTGGGGGTGGGCTCATGAAAAGTCCCTTGGATTTGGATTTAAGGTTCATGAGGTTCCTAGAGGATTGGGCTCATGAAGTTCCTTGGATCGGATTAAAGGTTCATGAGGTTCCTGAGGTGGGCTCATGAAGTTCCTTTGGATTTAGATTACGGTTCATTAGGTTCCCAGAGGACTAGGCTCATAATGTTCCTTTGGATTTGGATCTAAGGTTCACGAGGCTCTAGAGGACTAGGCTCATGAAGTTCCTTGAGACTCGAATTAAATGTTCATGAGGTTCTAGAGGAATTTGGGTTCATGAAGTTCCTTTAGATTTGAATTTTAGGTTCGTGAGGTTCTGAGGACTAGGTTCGTGAAGTTCCTTTTGACTTGGATTTAAGGTTCATGAGGATCATAGAGGACTAGGCTCATGAGGTTCCTTAGGATTTGTAATAAAGGTTCATTAGGTCCACTGAGTGGGCTCATGAAGTTCCTTTGGATTTGGATTTAAGTTTCGGGAACTTCATGAGGTTCCCATAGGACTAGGCTCATGAAGTTCCTTTGAATTTGGATTTAAGGTTCATGAAGTTCCTAGAGGACTAGGCTTATGAAGTTCCTTTGGATTTGAATTAAAGCTTCACGAGGTTCTAGAATGGACTCATGAAGTTCCTTTTGGATTTCGATTTAAGGTTCATGAGTTTCCTAGAGAAGTGGGCTCATGAAATTAGTTGGATACGGATTTAAGGTTCGGGAGGTTCCTAGAGGACTAGGCTCATGAGGTTCCTTCATATTTGGAATAAAGGTTCATGAGGTCCCTAAAGGTGTGCTCATGAAGTTCCTTTGGATTTGGATTTGAGGGTCCGGAACTTCATGAGGTTCCCATAGGACTAGGCTCATGAAGTTCCTTTGAATTTGGATTTAAGGTTCATGAAGTTCCCAGAGGACTAGCCTCATGAAGTTCCCTTGGATTTGGATTTAAGGTACATGAGGTTCTAGAGGATTGGGCTCATGAAGTTCCTTCGGATTTGGATTAAAGGTTCATGCGGTTCTGAAGAATTTGGGCTCATGAAGTTCCTTTGGATTTGGATTTATGGTTCATGAGGTTCCCGGAGGAAAGGCTCATAATGTTCCTTTTGATTTGGATTCAAGGTTCATGAGGTTCTTAGAGGACTAGGCTCATGAAGTTCCTTGAGACTCGAATTAAATGTTCATGAGGTTCTGAAGGAATTTGGGCTCATGAAGTTCCTTTGGATTTGGATCTAAGGTTCATGAGGTTCCTATAGGCTATGTTCGTGAAGTTCCTTTTGACTTGGATTTAAGGTTCATGAGGTTCCTAGAGGATTTGGGCTCATGAGGTTCCTTTAGATTTGGACTTAAGGTTAATGAGGTTCTAGAGAATGGACTCGTGAAGTTCCTTTTGGATTTCGATTTAAGTTTCATGAGTTTCCTAGAGGAGTGGGCTCATGAAATTCCTTTGGATTTGGATTTAAGGTTTATGATGTAACTAAATGAATGTGCTCATAAAGTTAATTTGGATTTGGATTTACGGTTCCAGGAACTTCATGAGGTTCCCATAGGAGTGGGCTCATGAAGTTCGTTTGAATTTCGATTTAAGGTTTATGAAGTTCTAGAGGACTAGGCTCATGAATTTACTTCGTATTTGGATTAAAGCTTCACGATGTTCCTCGAGGAATAAGCTCATGAAAAGTTTCGTTGGATTTGGATTTAAGGTTCATGAGGTTCCTAGAGGATTGGTCTCATTAAGTTCCTTCGGATTTGGATTAAAGGTTCATGAGGTTCCTAGAGTGGGCTCATGAAGTTCCTTTGGATTTGGATTTACGGTTCATGAGGTTCCTCGAGGACTAGGCTCATAATGTTCCTTTGGATTTGGATTTAAGGTTCACGAGGTTCCTAGAGGACTAGGTTCATGAAGTTCCTTGAGACTCGAATTAAATGTTCATGAGGTTCTAGAGGTGGGCTCATGAAGTTCCTTTGGATTTGGATTTAAGGTTCGTGAGGTTCTAGAGGACTAGGTTCGTGAAGTTTCTTTTGACTTGGATTTAAGGTTCATGAGGTTCATAGAGGACTAGGCTCATGAGGTTCCTTGGATTTGTAATAAAGGTTCATGAGCTTCCTAAAGGTAGGCTCGTGAAGTTCCTTTGAATTTGGATTTAAGGTTCATGAAGTTCCAGAGGACTAGGCTTATGAAGTTCCTTCGGATTTGGATTAAAGCTTCACGAGGTTCCTAAAGGAGTAGGCTCGTGAAGTTCCTTTGATTTGGATTTAAGGTTCATGAGGTTCCTAGAGGACTAGGCTCATGAGGTTCCTTGATTTGGAATAATGGTTCATGAGGTCCCTAAAGGGTGGGCTCATGAAGTTCCTCTGAATTTGGATTTAAGATTCATGAAGTTCCTAGAGGACTAGGCTCATGAAGTTCCTTGATTTGTATTAAAGCTTCACGAGGTTCCTAGGGAGTGGGCTCATGAAAAGTCCCTTGGATTTGGATTTAAGGTTCATGAGGTTCCTAGAGGTTGGGCTCATGAAGTTCCTTGATTTGGATTAAAGGTTCATGAGGTTCCTAGAGGTGGGCTCATGAAGTTCCTTTGGATTTGGATTTACGGTTCATTAGGTTCCCAGGAGGACTAGGCTCATAATGTTCCTTTGGATTTGGATCTAAGGTTCACGAGGCTCTAGAGAGGACTAGGCTCATGAAGTTCCTTGAGACTCGAATTAAATGTTCATGAGGTTCTAGAGAATTTGGGTTCATGAAGTTCCTTTAGATTTGAATTTAAGGTTCGTGAGGTTCTAGAGGACTAGGTTCGTGAAGTTCCTTTTCACTTGGATTTAAGGTTCATGAGGATCATAGAGGACTAGGCTCATGAGGTTCCTTAGGATTTGTAATAAAGGTTCATGAGGTCCACTAAGGTGGGCTCATGAAGTTCCTTTGGATTTGGATTTAAGTTTCGGGAACTTCATGAGGTTCCCATAGGACTAGGTTCATGAAGTTCCTTTGAATTTGGATTTAAGGTTCATGAAGTTCCTAGAGGACTAGGCTTATGAAGTTCCTTTGGATTTGAATTAAAGCTTCACGAGGTTCTGAGAATGGACTCATGAAGTTCCTTTTGGATTCGATTTAAGGTTCATGGGTTTCCTAGAAGGTGGGCTCATGAAATTAGTTGGATGCGGATTTAAGGTTCGGAGGTTCCCGGAGGACTAGGCTCATGAGGTTCCTTCATATTTGGAATAAAGGTTCATGAGGTCCACTAAGGTGTGCTCATGAAGTTCCTTTGGATTTGGATTTGAGGTCCAGGAACTTCATGAGGTTCCCATAGGACTAGGCTCATGAAGTTCCTTTGAATTTGGATTTAAGGTTCATGAAGTTCCCAGGGACTAGCCTCATGAAGTTCCGTTGGATTTGGATTTAAGGTTCATGAGGTTCTGAAGGATTGGGCTCATGAAGTTCCTTGATTTGGATTAAAGGTTCATGCGGTTCCTGAGGAGTGGGCTCATGAAGTTCCTTTGGATTTGGATTTATGGTTCATGAGGTTCCCGGAGGAAGGCTCATAATGTTCCTTTTGATTTGGATTCAAGGTTCATGAGGTTCTTAGAGGACTAGGCTCATGAAGTTCCTTGAGACTCGAATTAAATGTTCATGAGGTTCTAGAGAATTTGGGCTCATGAAGTTCCTTAGGATTTGGATCTAAGGTTCATGAGGTTCTATAGGCTATGCTCGTGAAGTTCCTTTAGACTTGGATTTAAGGTTCATGAGGTTCTGAGAATTTGGGCTCATGAGGTTCCTTTAGATTTGGATTTAAGGTTAATGAGGTTCCTAGAGGCTGGACTCGTGAAGTTCCTTTTGGATTTCGATTTAAGTTTCATGAGTTTCCTAGAGAATTTGGGCTCATGAAATTCCTTTGGATTTGGATTTAAGGTTTAGGAGGTCCACTAAGAATTTGTGCTCATAAAGTTCCTTTGGATTTGGATTTACGGTTCCGGAACTTCATGAGGTTCCCATAGAATTTGGGCTCATGAAGTTCCTTTGAATTTCGATTTAAGGTTTATGAAGTTCCTAGAGGACTAGGCTCATGAAGTTCCTTCGTATTTGGATTAAAGCTTCACGAGGTTCCTCAGTACTAAGCTCATGAAAAGTTTCGTTGGATTTGGATTTAAGGTTCATGAGGTTCCTAGAGGATTGGGCTCATGAAGTTCCTTGGATTTGGATTAAAGGTTCATGAGGTTCCTAGAGGTGGGCTCATGAAGTTCCTTTGGATTTGGATTTACGGTTCATGAGGTTCTGGAGGACTAGGCTCATAATGTTCCTTTGGATTTGGATTTAAGGTTCACGAGGTTCCTAGGGACTAGGTTCATGAAGTTCCTTGAGACTCGAATTAAATGTTCATGAGGTTCTAGAGAATTTGGGCTCATGAAGTTCCTTTGGATTTGGATTTAAGGTTCGTGAGGTTCCTAGAGGACTAGGTTCGTGAAGTTTCTTTTGACTTGGATTTAAGGTTCATGAGGTTCATAGAGGACTAGGCTCATGAGGTTCCTTGATTTGTAATAAAGGTTCATGAGCTTCCTAAGGAGTGGGCTCGTGAAGTTCCTTTGAATTTGGATTTAAGGTTCATGAAGTTCCTAGAGGACTAGGCTTATGAAGTTCCTTCGGATTTGGATTAAAGCTTCACGAGGTTCCTAAAGGAGTAGGCTCGTGAAGTTCCTTTGATTTGGATTTAAGGTTCATGAGGTTCTAGAGGACTAGGCTCATGAGGTTCCTTGATTTGGAATAATGGTTCATGAGGTCCACTAAGGAATTTGGGCTCATGAAGTTCCTGCAATTTGGATTTAAGATTCATGAAGTTCCTAGAGGACTAGGCTCATGAAGTTCCTTCGGATTTGTATTAAAGCTTCACGAGGTTCCTAGAGGTGGGCTCATGAAAAGTCCCTTGGATTTGGATTTAAGGTTCATGAGGTTCCTAGAGGATTGGGCTCATGAAGTTCCTTGGATTTGGATTAAAGGTTCATGAGGTTCTATAGGATTGGGCTCATGAAGTTCCTTTGGATTTAGTTACGGTTCATTAGGTTCCCAGAGGACTAGGCTCATAATGTTCCTTTGGATTTGGATCTAAGGTTCACGAGGCTCTAGAGGACTAGGCTCATGAAGTTCCTTGAGACTCGAATTAAATGTTCATGAGGTTCTGAGATTTGGGTTCATGAAGTTCCTTTAGATTTGAATTTAAGGTTCGTGAGGTTCTGAGGACTAGGTTCGTGAAGTTCCTTTTGACTTGGATTTAAGGTTCATGAGGATCATAGAGGACTAGGCTCATGAGGTTCCTTAGGATTTGTAATAAAGGTTCATGAGGTCCACTGAGGGTGGGCTCATGAAGTTCCTTTGGATTTGGATTTAAGTTTCCGGGAGCTTCATGAGGTTCCCATAGGACTAGGCTCATGAAGTTCCTTTGAATTTGGATTTAAGGTTCATGAAGTTCTAGAGGACTAGGCTTATGAAGTTCCTTTGGATTTGAATTAAAGCTTCACGAGGTTCTGAAATGGACTCATGAAGTTCCTTTTGGATTCGATTTAAGGTTCATGAGTTTCCTAGAGAATTTGGGCTCATGAAATTCCGTTGGATCTGGATTTAAGGTTCGGGAGGTTCTGAGGACTAGGCTCATGAGGTTCCTTCATATTTGGAATAAGGTTCATGAGGTCACTAAGGTGTGCTCATGAAGTTCATTTGGATTTGGATTTGAGGGTCCGGAACTTCATGAGGTTCCCATAGGACTAGGCTCATGAAGTTCCTTTGAATTTGGATTTAAGGTTCATGAAGTTCCCAGAGGACTAGCCTCATGAAGTTCCCTTGGATTTGGATTTAAGGTTCATGAGGTTCTGAGGATTGGGCTCATGAAGTTCCTTGATTTGGATTAAAGGTTCATGCGGTTCTGAGAGGGTGGGCTCATGAAGTTCCTTTGGATTTGGATTTATGGTTCATGAGGTTCCCGGAGGAAAGGCTCATAATGTTCCTTTTGATTTGGATTCAAGGTTCATGAGGTTCTTAGAGGACTAGGCTCATGAAGTTCCTTGAGACTCGAATTAAATGTTCATGAAGTTCTGAGAGGTGGGCTCATGAAGTTCCTTTGGATTTGGATCTAAGGTTCATGAGGTTCTATACGCTATGTTCGTGAAGTTCCTTTTGACTTGGATTTAAGGTTCATGAGGTTCACAGAGGGTGGGCTCATGAGGTTCCTTTAGATTTGGATTTAAGGTTAATGAGGTTCCTAGAAGCTGGACTCGTCAAGTTCCTTTTGGATTCGATTTAAGTTTCATGAGTTTCCTAGAATTTGGGCTCATGAAATTCCTTTGGATTTGGATTTAAGGTTTAGGAGGTCCACTAAGAATGTGCTCATAAAGTTCCTTTGGATTTGGATTTACGGTTCAGGAACTTCATGAGGTTCCCATAGAATTTGGGCTCATGAAGTTCCTTTGAATTTCGATTTAAGGTTTATGAAGTTCTGAGAGGACTAGGCTCATGAAGTTCCTTCGTATTTGGATTAAAGCTTCACGAGGTTCCTCGAGGACTAAGCTCATGAAAAGTTTCGTTGGATTTGGATTTAAGGTTCATGAGGTTCTGAGAGGATTGGGCTCATGAAGTTCCTTCGGATTTGGATTAAAGGTTCATGAGGTTCCTAGAGGGTGGGCTCATGAAGTTCCTTTGGATTTGGTTCTGGTTCATGAGGTTCTGGAGGACTAGGCTCATAATGTTCCTTTGGATTTGGATTTAAGGTTCACGAGGTTCTAGAGGACTAGGTTCATGAAGTTCCTTGAGACTCGAATTAAATGTTCATGAGGTTCACAGAGGTGGGCTCATGAAGTTCCTTTGGATTTGGATTTAAGGTTCGTGAGGTTCTAGAGGACTAGGTTCGTGAAGTTTCTTTTGACTTGGATTTAAGGTTCATGAGGTTCATAGTGGACTAGGCTCATGAGGTTCCTTCGGATTTGTAATAAAGGTTCATGAGCTTCCTAAAGGGTGGGCTCGTGAAGTTCCTTTGAATTTGGATTTAAGGTTCATGAAGTTCCTAGAGGACTAGGCTTATGAAGTTCCTTCGGTTGGATTAAAGCTTCACGAGGTTCACAAGGAGTAGGCTCGTGAAGTTCCTTTTGATTTGGATTTAAGGTTCATGAGGTTCTAGAGGACTAGGCTCATGAGGTTCCTTGATTTGGAATAATGGTTCATGAGGTCCCTAAAGGGTGGGCTCATGAAGTTCCTGCGAATTTGGATTTAAGATTCATGAAGTTCCTAGAGGACTAGGCTCATGAAGTTCCTTCGGATTGTATTAAAGCTTCAAGAGGTTCACAAGGGTGGGCTCATGAAAGTCCCTTGGATTTGGATTTAAGGTTCATGAGGTTCCTAGAAAATTGGGCTCATGAAGTTCCTTGATTGGATTAAAGGTTCATGAGGTTCCTAGAGGGGTAGGCTCATGAAGTTCCTTTGGATTTGGATTACGGTTCATTAGGTTCCCAGAGGACTAGGCTCATAATGTTCCTTTGGATTTGGATCTAAGGTTCACGAGGCTCTGAGGACTAGGCTCATGAAGTTCCTTGAGACTCGAATTAAATGTTCATGAGGTTCCTAGAGTGGAGTTCATGAAGTTCCTTTAGATTTGAATTTAAGGTTCGTGAGGTTCTGAGGACTAGGTTCGTGAAGTTCCTTTTGACTTGGATTTAAGGTTCATGAGGATCATAGAGGACTAGGCTCATGAGGTTCCTTAGGATTTGTAATAAAGGTTCATGAGGTCCACTAGAATTTGGGCTCATGAAGTTCCTTTGGATTTGGATTTAAGTTTCCGGGAACTTCATGGGGTTCCCATAGGACTAGGCTCATGAAGTTCCTTTAAATTGGATTTAAGGTTCATGAAGTTCCTGAGGACTAGGCTTATGAAGTTCCTTTGGATTTGAATTAAAGCTTCACGAGGTTCTGAAGTGGACTCATGAAGTTCCTTTTGGATTTCGATTTAAGGTTCATGAGTTTCCTGGAGAATTTGGGCTCATGAAATTCCATTGGATATGGATTTAAGGTTCGGGAGGTTCCTAGAGGACTAGGCTCATGAGGTTCCTTCATATTTGGAATAAAGGTTCATGAGGTCCCACTAAAGGTGTGCTCTTGAAGTTCCTTTGGATTTGGATTTAAGGGTCCGGAACTTCATGAGGTTCCCATAGGACTAGGCTCATGAAGTTCCTTTGAATTTGGATTTAAGGTTCATGAAGTTCCTCGAGGACTAGCCTCATGAAGTTCCCTTGGATTTGGATTTAAGGTTCATGAGGTTCTGAGGATTGGGCTCATGAAATTCCTTGATTTGGATTAAAGGTTCATACGGTTCCTAGAAGGTGGGCTCATGAAGTTCCTTTGGATTTGGATTTATGGTTCATGAGGTTCCCAGGAGGATACGCTCATAATGTTCCTTTTGATTTGGATTTAAGGTTCATGAGGTTCCTAGAGGACTAGGCTCATGAAGTTACTTGAGACTTCGAATTAAATGTTCATGAGGTTCCTACAGAGAATTTGGGCTCATGAAGTTCTATAGGACTATTTTCGTGAAGTTCCTTTTGACTTGGATTTAAGGTTCATGAGGTTCCTAGAATTTGGGCTCATGAAGTTCCTTTAGATTTGGATTTAAGGTTAATGAGGTTCTGGAAGCTGGACTCGTGAAGTTCCTTTTGGATTTCGATTTAAGTTTCATGAGTTTCCTAGAGGAGTGGGATCATGAAATTCCTTTGGATTTGGATTTAAGGTTCGGGAGGTCCCTAAAGGGTATGCTCATAAAGTTCCTTTGGATTTGGATTTACGGTTCAGGAACTTCATGAGGTTCCCATAGGACTAGGCTCATGAAGTTCCTTTGAATTTGGATTTAAGGTTTATGAAGTTCTAGAGGACTAGGCTCATGAAGTTCCTTCGTATTTGGATTAAAGCTTCACGAGGTTTCTCGAGGATTAGGCTCATGAAAAGTTCCCTTGGATTTAGATTTAAGGTTCATGAGGTTCTAGAGGATTGGGCTCATGAAGTTCCTTCGGATTTGGATTAAAGGTTCATGAGGTTCTTAGAGGTGGGCTCATGATGTTCCTTTGGATTTGGATTTACGGTTCATGAGGTTCTGGAGGACTAGGCTCATAATGTTCCTTTGGATTTGGATTTAAGGTTCACGAGGTTCTGAGGACTAGGTTCATGAAGTTCCTTGAGACTCGAATTAAATGTTCATGAGGTTCTGAGAGAATTTGGGTTCATGAAGTTCCTTTAGATTTGAATTTAAGGTTCGTGAGGTTCCTAGAGGACTAGGTTCGTGAAGTTCCTTTTGACTTGGATTTAAGGTTCATGAGGATCATAGAGGACTAGGCTCATGAGGTTCCTTAGGATTTGTAATAAAGGTTCATGAGGTCCACTGAAATTTGGGCTCATGAAGTTCCTTTGGATTTGGATTTAAGTTTCCGGGAACTGTGGGGTTCCCATAGGACTAGGCTCATGAAGTTCCTTTGAATTTGGATTTAAGGTTCATGAAGTTCTAGAGGACTAGGCTTATGAAGTTCCTTTGGATTTGAATTAAAGCTTCACGAGGTTCTGAAGCTGGACTCATGAAGTTCCTTTTGGATTTCGATTTAAGGTTCATGAGTTTCCTAGAGAGTTGGGCTCATGAAATTCCATTGGATCTGGATTTAAGGTTCGGGAGGTTCTGAGGACTAGGCTCATGAGGTTCCTTCATATTGGGAATAAAGGTTCATGAGGTCCCAAGGGTGTGCTCTTGAAGTTCCTTTGGATTTGGATTTAAGGGTCCAGACTTCATGAGGTTCCCATAGGACTAGGCTCATGAAGTTCCTTTGAATTTGGATTTAAGGTTCATGAAGTTCCTCGAGGACTAGCCTCATGAAGTTCCCTTGGATTTGGATTTAAGGTTCATGAGGTTCCACAGAGGATTGGGCTCATGAAATTCCTTGATTTGGATTAAAGGTTCATGCGGTTCCTAGAAGGGTGGTCTCATGAAGTTCCTTTGGATTTGGATTTATGGTTCATGAGGTTCCCGGAGGATACGCTCATAATGTTCCTTTTGATTTGGATTTAAGGTTCATGAGGTTCTGGGGACAAGGCTCATGAAGTTACTTGAGACTCGAATTAAATGTTCATGAGGTTCTGGGGAGTAGGTTCATGAAGTTCCTTTGAATTTGGATCTAAGATTCATAAGGGTTCTATAGGACTATTTTCGTGAAGTTCCTTTTGACTTGGATTTAAGGTTCCTTGAGGTTCTGAAATTTGGGCTCATGAGGTTCCTTTAGATTTGGATTTAAGGTTAATGAGGTTCTAGAAGTGGACTCGTGAAGTTCCTTTTGGATTTCGATTTAAGTTTCATGAGTTTCCTAGAAGGTGGGATCATGAAATTCCTTTGGATTTGGATTTAAGGTTCGGGAGGTCACACAAATTTGTGCTCATAAAGTTCCTTTGGATTTGGATTTATGGTTCGGAACTTCATGAGGTTCCCATAGGACTAGGCTCATGAAGTTCCTTTGAATTTGGTTAAGGTTTATGAAGTTCTGAGGACTTAGGCTCATGAAGTTCCTTCGTATTTGGATTAAAGCTTCAGAGGTTTCTCGAGGATTAGGCTCATGAAAAGTTCACTTGGATTTAGATTTAAGCTTCATGAGGTTCACAGAGGATTGGGCTCATGAAGTTCCCTTGAATTGGATTAAAGGTTCATGAGGTTCTTGAAGAATTTGGGCTCATGATGTTCCTTTGGATTTGGATTTACGGTTCGTAGAGGTTCTGGAGGACTAGGCTCATAATGTTCCTTCGGATTTGGATTTAAGGTTCACGAGGGTTCTGAGGACTAGGTTCATGAAGTTCCTTGAGACTCGAATTAAATGTTCATGAGGTTCCTGAAATTTGGGCTCATGAAGTTCCTTTGGATTTGGATTTAAGGTTCGTGAGGTTCTGAGGACTAGGTTCGTGAAGTTTCTTTGGACTTGGATTTAAGGTTCATGAGGTTCATAGAGGACTAGGCTCATGAGGTTCCTTAGGATTTGTAATAAAGGTTCATGAGGTCCACTGAGGCCGGGCTCATGAAGTTCCTTTAGATTTGGATTTAAGTTTCAGGGAACTTCATGAGGTTCCCATAGGACTAGGCTCATGAAGTTCCTTTAATTTGGATTTAAGGTTCATGAAGTTCCTAGAGGACTAGGCTTATGAAGTTCCTTTGGATTTGAATTAAAGCTTCACGAGGTTCTGAAATTTGGACTCATGAAGTTCCTTTTGGATTTCGATTTAAGGTTCATGAGTTTCCTAGAGGAGTAGGCTCATGTGAAATTCCGTTGGATGGATTTAAGGTTCGGGAGGTTCACAGAGGACTAGGCTCATGAGGTTCCTTCATATTTGGAATAAAGGTTCAAGAGGTCACCTGAAATTTGTGCTCATGAAGTTCCTTTGGATTTGGATTTAGGTCCGGAACTTCATGAGGTTCCCAAGGACTAGGCTCATGAAGTTCCTTTGAATTTGGATTTAAGAGTTCATGAAGTTCCTCGAGGACTAGCCTCATGAAGTTCCCTTGGATTTGGATTTAAGGTTCATGAGGTTCTGATTGGGCTCATGAAGTTCCTTGAGTTTGGATTAAAGGTTCATGCAGTTCTGAGGTGGGCTCATGAAGTTCCTTTGGATTTGGATTTATGGTTCATGAGGTTCCCGAGGAGGATAGGCTCATAATGTTCCTTTTGATTTGGATTTAAGGTTCATAGGGTTCTAGAGGACTAGGCTCATGAAGTTCCTTGAGACTCGAATTAAATGTTCATGAGGTTCACCAGAGGAATTTGGGCTCATGAAGTTCCTTTGGATTTGGATCTAAGGTTCATGGGGTTCACATGTAGGGACTATGTTCGTGAAGTTCCTTTTGACTTGGATTTAAGGTTCATGAGGTTCTGAAGGTGGGCTCATGAGGTTCCTTTAGATTTGGATTTAAGGTTAATGAGGTTCTAGAAGGCTGGACTCATGAAGTTCCTTTTGGATTTCGATTTAAGTTTCATAAGTTTCCTGAGAGAATTTGGGCTCATGAAATTCCTTTGGATTTGGATTTAAGGTTCGGGAGGTCACTAAGTGTGCTCATAAAGTTCCTTTGGATTTGGATTTAAGGTTCGAGACTTCATGAGGTTCCCATAGGACTAGGCTCATGAAGTTCCTTTGAATTTGGATTTAAGGTTTATGAAGTTCTGAGGACTAGGCTCATGAAGTTCCTTCGTATTTGGATTAAAGCTTCACGAGGTTCCTCGAGGACTAGGCTCATGAAAAGTTCCCTTGGATTTGGATTTAAGGTTCATGAGGTTCCTAGAGGATTAGGCTCATGAATTTCCTTGAGTTTGGATTAAAGGTTAGCTGAGGTTGCTAGAGGGTGGGCTCATGAAGTTCCTTTGGATTTGGATTCTGGTTCATGTAGGGTTCACGGAGGACTAGGCTCATAATGTTCCTTTGGATTTGGATTTAAGGTTCACGAGGTTCCTAGAGGACTAGGTTCATGAAGTTCCTTGAGACTCAGAATTAAATGTTCATGAGGTTCACAGAGGTGGGCTCATGAAGTTCCTTTGGATTTGGATTTAAGGTTCGTGAGGTTCTGAGGACTAGGTTCGTGAAGTTTCTTTTGACTTGGATTTAAGGTTCATGAGGTTCATAGAGGACTAGGCTCATGAGGTTCCTTGGATTTGTAATAAAGGTTCATGAGGTCCCTAAAAAGATTGGGCTCGTGAAGTTCCTTTGAATTTGGATTTAAGGTTCATGAAGTTCTAGAGGACTAGGCTTATGAAGTTCCTTGAATTTGGATTAAGAAGCTTCCAGAGGTTCCTAAAGGAGTAGGCTCGTGAAGTTCCTTTTGATTGGATTTGAGTTCATGAGGTTCCTAGAGGACTAGGCTCATGAGGTTCCTTGATTTGGAATAATGGTTGTGAGGTCCCTAAAGAGTGGGCTCATGAAGTTCCTTTGAATTTGGATTTAAGGTTCATGAAGTTCTGAGGACTAGGCTCATGAAGTTCCTTGGAATTTGGATTAAAGCTTCACGAGGTTCTGAGAGTGGGCTCATGAAAAGTCACCGGATTTGGATTTAAGGTTCATGAGGTTCTAGAGCATTGGTCTCATGGGGATTCCTTGGTTGGATTAA